>CM053787.1:869385457-869985457 GCA_028749045.1 Cupressus sempervirens
TGAAATCTACTTAGACACTAGATTCTCTACTTTGGACTTGCTCTACACTCTTTCTCGTCTTTGCTCTTTGTTCTCAATGAAGAAAAATGATTGAAAATGCAAAAATATAGCCTATTTTCACCACATTTAATGCTTAGTGTGATTATAGCTATCCACTCAGCTTCTAAAGGATTCTACATTACTCGGCTTCCATTAGCTTTTCATCACCTGGCCTCCATAGGAGTATTACTTACTCAACTCCAATTGAATTTCCTCTTTACTCAGATTCCTCCACCAACTCATTGCAACTATTTATTTGACTTCTACTAATTCTAATAGTTAACTCAAGATGCATTGAGATTTTACTTGGCTTCTGAGGGAAACTTGGCAACACTTATGAAATCTTGAAAATTTAAGTTTGCATCTTTGATCATGTTGATCTCTTCTTTTCAGTACTTGCTTGTTTTACGAACTGATGTATGCTAAGGTTTCATAAATCAGCTCCACATGCCTTCTATTTTTCTTAGTTTGATGAAGTGTGACCACTTGACCTATTTGGTAAAGTGATCCCTTCATTTGATGTGCTACACCCTTCTTTCTTCTTCTAGGTCTTATTCATTTTTCCTTTGATGTGTTCAACATCTACCTTCTCTTTGCCTTTGTTGTTCTTTGCATTGGGTTCCTTTGACATTGTTGGGAAATTCCTTCTAATATGACCAATCTTGAAGCAACTGAAACATGTGATTTGGCTCAACCATCTACTATAGTTCTCACTAAAATGTGTTCTTATGCAATTTTCAAGAATGTGTCCATATTCTTGACAGTAATGATAGCTACACTTGGTGGTGTAGTTCCAATTGTAGTGATGTCCATGGTTACCTTCCCTTGCTACCTAATTTGGTGTCTACATAGGCTTTGATCTACACTCAAAATCTCTATGTCATTACTTCTTTCAATTGTAGTAGTGACCTTCAAATCCTGATGTTCTGATAGTCCTAGTCCTGCAATTATGTGCTTGATATCCTTGCTTTTTGTACTTATGACAATGACTTGCATTCTTAGGTTCATCATGCTGATGGGCATTCTTACTTCTATACACATTAGAGGTATGTCCCTTTTTACCATAGAAATGACAAATAGGTTTAGTGTTCTTACCTTTTTTACTCCTTTCTTCTACAGTCTTGGATGCCTTTCCTTGTTCAGTGCTAGTGTATCCTAGTCTCGAAGTATCATTGCTAGCCCTTGGTGATTTTAATAGCTTCTCAAAGTACTCAATTACCTCATTGGGTTTATTGAAGCTTTCTACAATCTCTTTCTCTCTCTTTTAGTTCATTTTGTAGTTGTTCATTTTGCATCTTTAGTGTAGAGATCTCAATGTCCTTGACATTCAGTTCATGATGTGCATTCATCATTAAGCTTAGGGTGTCTAGCTACATGTTTGAAATTCTTACAAGCTCAATTTATTTTTCTTCCAGTCTATTGGAAAGGTTTTTCTTGTCTTCTTCTAGCATAGCCTTATCTTCAATGGTTCTTTTCTTCTATTTAGTTAGCTCACACAGCATCATGGCTTGTGATTCTTGTTCAATCTTGACTGTTCTAATTTCTTTCTCTTGAGCTCTATTCTTCTCCATTGGATTTTGTATTGCTGCATCAAACTCTTTGGAATATCCATTTGAAAATAGGTTTGAGGTGTCAATCTCCTTGTATTTTATATCATTCTCAGTTATACAAATCTCTCTTCTTCTCTTGAAGGATTTTTTTAGTTCCTCTCTAGCTTCTTCCAAAGCATGTAAAGCAAGTTGTATATCAAATGCCTGATTCTTTATGATCTTCCCAAGTTTTAAGACTTCCATTTCTAGATCTTTTCTTCAAGCTGTAAGGCTTCTCCTTGCGAGAACTTAACTTTGATGCCAATTGTTGGAATTCACAAGTTGGAAGATTTACTTCTGAGAGGAGAAGTGGGGAAGGGGGGCGTGGGTGAATCCTTTTAACTAATAACATTCACATGCATCTAATACAACTAATAAACATAAAAATAAAGACATGCATGAAAATAAATAACACAAGATTTGGTAACCTAGAAACCCTCCAAAATGAGAAGGTAAAATTGGGGTGGGGATGACACCCACAAAGTATCACTGCAGTAATATGTAACTATTTAAGGTTACAATGTTTGACCACTTCCAATGGTATTCCCTGTGAAAGGCCTATCTTGTTAAAGACTTTACACCCTATTAAAAGTGACCTGGTGAAAGGATTTACAAACATTCACTTGGAATGCTACCCTACTAAAGGAATTACAATCTTGTTAAGGATCTAGAATATGGCTATTAAATCAGTATGGCTGCTAGAGAAACCTATCATCATAGGGTTTTCATTCTCACAATACAATGGTTAGAAAGTATAGAAGAATGTTTTGACTTGATGACTTGCAATCCTTAAATGCTGATTCAAGATCCTTGTTCTACTCAGTCTACTCTGATCCTTGCTTGATCTAATATGTCACTCTTCATAACTCTATTCTTGATCAACTAGATTTTGCAATGCTGCCCTATTATTTACTAAATCTTTTCACCCTTCTACACCTTGTTATAGTTCACCCATACACTTCTCTCTTGCACACATACAATGGGGTATTGTCCTCCTTTTAGAGGCTTCAAAGACTCAAGATTAGGTATGAATCTATGATCGGTATTTACTCTTCATTTCCTGCTCAATTCTTGCACTTTTCCTATTGGTTGCATGCCTTTTCCATTTTTCTTATTGGTTTCATGTTGATTACATAGTTAATGTAAAAGATTCATTCTTATCTTCAATATCCTTTGAGATTCATCCTATGTCCGCTCCAAAAATGGTTTACATCTGAGTTTGTGAAGATACAAACTCATATGTTGATTCTGTGTTACTTGGCACTTACTAATTGTTGATGCTCAACAGATATAAGAATTTTGTGTCAATTAGCTACTATAGAAATTCTATCTCGCTTGGCATCTATAATATACTCAGTACCATTAGTGACTCGGCATCACTTATCACTCAACACCTAAAGATCACTCGGCACCTGAAGTTCACTCAGCACCTATTAAATTCTTTGGCTCAGCACACATTGTAGCTCAACTTTTATATTATATTTGGGATCATCTTGAGAATTGGTTAAGTGTGTGACACTTAAATGTCAAAAAAAATCTGAGACCAACAAATTGGCTTTGAACTCTTGTCAATATTTAGTGTGATCTTTCATCAATTTTTCTGCTTCATGTATGTCTTCATCATCTACAAGATTATTCTTTTCCTCAACCAATTTCATATCTATGTCATTATGTTGCAGGACCATAGGTTTATATGCATTATATAGATCCCAAACCTTCCCTTGTTTGATTAGCAACATTCTAAAATGGTTTCTCAATATTGTGCCAAATGTCTCTTTTGGAATCTTAGACACATCCTTTAGTTTTTTTTTTTCTCCATGCAACCTTTTCAATTCAACCCTCAAAGCATCATCAAATTATTGGATCATAGGATACACCTATGAATTTCCTAATTTGAGCATGTTTTCATACAATTCCTTCCAATTTTCTCTCTCAAATGTTACTTTCTTCATTTGGGGTTCATTAAAAAAAGCCATGTCAACTTGCATACTTGCTTCTTTATTAGTGGTTGTCACCGCTACCTTTAGTGTCATCATATGTCCAAAATCTTGGTCTACATCAATAATCTATGGATTTTTGTATGGAGGGTATAAAGCCCACAATAATATTGATCTTTCATCTTCTACAAACCTTGAACTAATAATTACATCTTTGACCTCTTACCTGTCTAACTTCATGTCGTACTTCCAAAATTTAATCAAGCTATTTTTGTCACAAAATTTTGCACCCTTTCCTAAAGTTTTTATCTAAAGGAAACCTTGTGAAACATGGAAACAATCTCCAAGTTGTGGGAATTGAACAATGAGATTGAATCTCTAGAGAAGCTCAAATTCCTTGCTATCAAGCTGCACCTAACTACTCTTGAGAGGAAAAGGGGGAAAGAGATGCATGAAAATCAAACTACCTAATCTAATGTATAGTGGGTGATACACCAAAAAAGTCTATTCAGTCTTATCTCTTCCTAATAATGCTCTATTCACAAATATAATCTCAAAATACACTAATTCAACCTTTGCCTTAGTTCAACAATCACATGCATATCAAAAACCAAATGAGATGCTATAAGGAACTTTGCTCCATATCATTCAAGGCCAAATATATACAATCATGTAGATTGAAGAATGGAAGCAATACACTAACAAAGGTAAGAAGGTTTTGCACTTATATTAATGGGAGAATGAGGTACAAATGAGAGATATATTCATTCATAGGTAAAAGGAAATTATAGTAGCAAAGGACATGATAAAACTGCTATAGAATTAAAGAAAAAAGACCAACCCTTGGAAGGGTTACAAAACTTTCTTTTATAATTCAAGCATAACTAAGAAAGCTTCTACTAGAAGCCAAAACCCAACTTCTGCCATAAATCTCATAGAGAAAAATGACTACAAATTGGAGGAAGATTTGATCAAGGTACACATCTAGGAGCAAGAAAAGCTTTTCTTTCATACTAATTATAATATTGAAGATATAGAAATGGTAGTCATAACTATATAGCTAGCTAGAAAGGTAACTCAGAGTGGCAATGGAGTGTCCTTTGTATGAAATAGGCATGGAAACCATAAAAAAGTAGTTGCAAATGATTTGGGAATTGGTTCACCATTAAGGAGTTGGTCTTTATAGTATTCTTGATGTGCCAAATTAGCCAAATCAGAATTGTCAACTGAAGTCAATCATCTAACCTACCACATGGCCTAATGCCCTTGAAGAACTTTGCCACCCTACCAGCTACCTTAGTTTGTGGCTTTGCTACACATCTTATCTATTAACTATTTGTCCTTGCTATACTATGAAACCTTCATGTTTTATGTCAATTGCTACTTTATATCCCTTTGTTGTTTTAGCCCCTTGAAAGTTGCGACCTCATGAACATCATAGAATAAGCTTTCTTGCAACCTCACTATTGTTAGAGCCTCTCTCTTCATTAACCATGTGAAGATGTGAAGTCATTTATCTCACCTTGGTCACCCTTTCATGACTTATTTCTTTCTTAGCATCAAATTTTTGCACTCCTCTAAAGATACTCCTCTTGATTGTCTAATGATCTATTGCAACTTTACAACCATTTCACTAATTGTAGATCATACCTTTTTAACTAACTCTTGTGATGTTGGGATTAACCTCCAAACTAATTGTGTGCATCATCATGGCCACCTATTTCTTCCTTTCCTTTAACTTGGCAATGTTACAAAAGCCACTTGGAGTTAACATTAAATCACAAATTCATAGCTAGAAACCTTAACCATTATTTAACTTTGTAAACAAGTGATCAAAGTGTTTTGAATCATCACCACTCAAACATTAGTCAATCCTTAACCAAGTGTGATGGTGTAAAAGCATTGAATTTGACTATAGCTATTGGTTTTCACACCATCACAACTTAAATCATTGAAGCTCATTTTGATGGAATCATAATGATTGAATTGATTTTCTTTCATTTGACAAGGCATCCTTTGAAAATTAATTTCCTTAACTGCTAACTGGCCTTGCAACAATCCAATGAAGATTTGAGAAATATTAGGCCCACCAAGACACATGACCATCTATCGCATGCTCACAACCTTAACTCTGATCTTGGCTTTTATTCCTACAAATGTGCATGCAAGAAGCTTTCAGCACTTCACAGCCCTAACCATAGTTATCCCTTAACTCTGTGCGATAATACAAATAAGACTTTTCCACAACATCACCACTTTGACCCTTGATTGACCTTAACCACCTATGATGAAGCAATCAGAGGAATTTTTTAGCTTCACAACTTGTAACTAAATGTTAGAAAAACTGACGATGAAGTTCCATTAATAGAAAACCTGACCATTTCGCATGCTCATAGCCTCCATGATAGCTAGTGCAATGGGGTGAAAAGAGATTGATTGCAAGATCATAACTTGAATTTTCTAGGTCATAACTTGCAAATATAAAAGGTTGAACACTTAGGGATAAAAAGGAAAGTCTAAGGTTTTTACATATCCCTATTAAGTTTGCATGGCAACAAAATAGATGGTTAGATGAATGTGGACATGGCTACTAGCCTATTTTTCATGACACTAGTCAACATTTTGAAAATATGCATGGGCAAAATGGTTAACATCCATCAAAAATGTAATAGGCACTCAAATCCCATCTAATAAAAACCATGATCCCTATTTCATTTAACAATTGTCTCCCTCTAGCCTGAGTCATGTGTTCTACTTCCCTCTTAATATCCTCCTTCAAATTTTCCATCATCTCTTGTTCATTTTTTGGAGAGATATTTTGGATTCTTTGCCTCACTATTGTCCCTCTATAATTGTATAAAATGGCAATGAAATATTTAGATTTAATGAAAGCATCATCACTTACAAATCTACTAGACTTAAGGATTCTCTCCTTCTTTTCAATATTTACCCTGTTAACCACTTGAATATCATATTCCAAGGCTTGAAGTATTGACCTATCCATAGTCCTTGTTATTGGAATAGGAAAGTCTAGTATACTTTGAATATCATCTTTAAACTATTCCTTTGCTCATTTTCTTTGCTCTTCCACTTCTCTATTTTGATCTTGACTCTTTTGTTGTACTTCCATCAATTCTATGTTCTTAAAGTTTTCTACATATTCAATACCTTGATGAACATAATCACCTAATAACATTCACATGCATCTAATTCATCTAATAAAAATAAAAATAAAGACATGCATGAAAATAAATAACACAAGATTTGGTAACCTAGAAACCCTCCAAAATGAGAAGATAAAATTTGGGTGGGGATGACACCCAAAAAGTATCACTCCAATAATATGTAACTATTCAAGGTTACAATGTTTGACTACTTCCAATGGTATTCCCTGTGAAAGGCCTATCCTGTTAAAGACTTTACACCCTATTAAATGTGACCTTGTGAAAGGATTTACAAAAATTCACTTGGAATGCTACCCTAATAAAGGATTTACAATCTTGTTAAGGATCTAGAATATGGCTATTAAATCAGTATGGCTGCTAGAGCAACCTATCATCATAGGATTTTCATTCTCACAATACAATGGTTAGAAAGTATAGAAGAATTTCTTGACTTGATGACTTGCAATCCTTAATTGCTGATTCAAGATCCTTATTCTACTTTGTCTACTCTGATCCTTTCTTGATCTAATATGTCACTCTTCATAACTCTATTCTTGATCAACTAGATTTTGCAATGCTGCCCTATTATTTACTAAATCTTTTCACCCTTCTACACCTTTTTATATTTCACCCATACACATATCTCTTGTACACATACAATGGGGTATTGTCCTCCTTTTAAAGACTTCGAAGACTTAGGGTTAGGTATGAATCTATGATCAATATTTACTCTTCATTTCCTGCTCAATTCTTGCACTTTTCTTATTGGTTGCATGCCTTCTCCATTTTTCTTATTGGTTGCATGTTGATTACATAGGTAATGTAAAAGATTCATTCTTATCTTCAATATCCTTTGAGATTCATCCTATGTCAGCTCCAAAAATGGTTTACATCTAATTTTGTGAAGATACAAACTCATATGTTGATTCTATGTTACTTGTCACTTACTAATTGTTGATGATCAATAGATATAAGAATTTTGTGTCAATCGGCTCCTATAGCAATTCTATCTCACTCGGCATCTATAATCTACTCATCACCAATAGTGACTCGGCATCACTTATCACTCAACACCTAAAGATCACTTGGCACATGAAGTTCACTCAACACCTATTAAATTCTTTGGCTCAACACACATTATAGCTCAACTTTTATATTATACTTGGCATCATCTTGAGAATTGATTCTGTGTTGACACTCAAATGTCAAAACCAATCTGAGACCAACAAATTGGCTTTGAACTCTTGTGAATATGCAGTGTGATCTCTGATCAATTTTTTTGCTTCATGCATGTCTTCATCCTCTACAAGATTATTCTTTTCCTCAACAAATTTCCTATCTATGTCATTATGTTGCAAGACCATAGGTTTATATGCATTATATAGATCCCAAACCTTCCCTTTATTGATTAGCAACATTCTAAAATGGTTTCTCAAAACTATGCCAAATGTCTCTTTTGGAATCTTAGACACATCCTTTAGTTTTTTATTTTCTCCATGTAACCTTTTCAATTCAACCCTCAGAGAATCATCAAATTATTGGATCATAGGATGCACCTATGAATTTCCTAATTTGAGCATGTTTTCATACAATTCCTTCCAATTTTCTCTCTCAAATGTTATTTTCTTCATTTGGGCTTGATTAAACAAAGCCATGTCAACTTGCATACCTACTTCTTTATTAGGGTTTGTCAACCCTACCTTTAGTGTCATCATATGTCCAAAATCTTGGTCTACATCAATAATCTATGGATTTTTGTATGGAGGGTATAAAGCCCACAATAATATTGATCTTTCATCTTCTACAAACCTTGAACTAATAATTACATCTTTGACCTCTTACATGTCTAACTTCATGTCGTACTTCCAAAATTTAATCAAGCTATTTTTGTCACAAAAGCTTGCACCCTTGCCTAAAGTTTTTTGTCTAAAGCTAAGTGAAACATGGAAAAAATCTCCAAGTTGTCGGAATTGAACAATGAGATTGAATCTTTGGAGAAGTTCAACTTCCTTACTATCAAGGTGCACCTAACTACTCTTGAGAGGAAAAGGGAGAAAGAGATGCATGAAAATCAAACTACCTAATCTAATGTATAGTGGGTGATACACCAAAAAAGTCTATTTAGTCTTATCTCTTCCTAATAATGCTCTATTCACCAATATAATCTCAAATTACACTAATTCAACCTTTTCCTTAGTTCAACAATCACATGCATATCAAAAACCAAATGAGATGCTATAAGGAACTTTTCTCCATATCATTCAAGGCCAAATATATACAATCATGTAGATTGAAGAATGGAAGCAATACACTAACAAAGGTAAGAAGGTTTTGCACTTATATTAATGGGAGAATGAGGTACAAATGAGAGATATATTCATTCATAGGTAAAAGGAAATTATAGTAGCAAAGGACATGATAAAATTGCTATAGAATTAAAGAAAAAAGACCAACCCTTGGAAGGGTTACAAAACTTTCTTTTATAGTTCAAGCATAACTAAGAAAGCTTCTACTAGAAGCCAAAACCCAACTTTTGCCATAAATCTCATAGAGAAAAATGACTACAAATTGGAGGAATATTTGATCAAGGTACACATCTTGGATAAAGAAAATCTTTTCTTTCATACTAATTATAATCTTGAAGATATAGAAATGGTAGTCATAACTACATAGCTAGCTAGAAAGATAACTCAGAGTGGCAATGGAGTGTCCTTTGTATCAAATAGGCATGGAAATCATAAAAAAGTAGTTACAAATGGTTTGGGAATTGGTTCACCATTAAGGAGTTGGTCTTTATTGTATTCTTAATGTGCCAAATTAGCAAAATTAGATTTGTCAACTGAAGTCAATCATTTAACCTACCACATGGCCCAATGCCCTTGAAGAACTTTGCCACCCTACCAGCTGCCTTAGTTTGTGGCTTTGCTACACATCTTATCTATTAACTATTTGTCCTTGCTATACTATGAAGCCTTCATGTTTTATGTCAATTTCTACTTTACATCCCTTTTTTGTTTTAGCCCCTTGAAAGTTGCGGCCTCGTGAACATCATAGAATAAGCTTTCTTGCAACCTCACTATGGTTAGAGCCTCTCTCTTCATTAACCATGTGAAAATGTGAAGTCGGTTCTCTCACCTTTGTCACCCTTTCATGACTTATTTCTTTCTTAGAATCAAATGTTTGCACTCCTCTAAAGATACTCCTCTTGATTGTTAATTATCTATTGCAACTTTACAACCATTTCGCTAATTGTAGATCATACCTTTTTAACTAATTATTGTGATGTTGGGATTAACCTCTAAACTAATTGTGTGCATCATCATGGCCACCTATTTCTTCCTTTCCTTTAACTTGGCAATGTTACAAAAGCCACTTGGAGTTAACATTTACATTAAATCACAAATTCACAGCTAGAAACCTTAACCATTATTTAACCTTGTAAACAAGTGATCAAAGTGTTTTGCATCATCACCACTCAAACACTAGTCAATCCTTAACCAATTGTGATGGTGTAAAAGCATTGAATTTGACTACAGCTATTGGCTGTCACACCATCACAACTTAAATCATTGAAGCTCATTTTTATAGAATCATAATTATTGAATTGATTTTCTTTCATTTGACATGGCATCCTTTGAAAACTAATTTCCTTAACTGCTAACTGGCCTTGCAACAATCTAATGAAGATTTGAGAAGAATTAGGCCCACCAAGAAAGATGACCATCTATCACATGCTCACAACCTTAACTTTGATCTTGGCTTTTAATCCTACAAATGTGTATGCAAGAAGCTTTCACCACTTCACAGCCCTAACCATAGTTTTCCCTTAACTCTGTATGATAATACAAACAAGACTTTTCCACAACATCATCACTCTAACCCTTGATTGACCTTAACCACCTATGATGAAGCAATCAGAGGCATTTTTTAGCTTCACAACTTGCAATTAAATGTTAGAAAAACCCACGATGAAGTTACATTAATAGAATACCTAACCATTTCACATGCTCACAGCCTCCATGATAGCTAGTGTTATGGGGTGAAAAGAGATTGATTGGAAGATCATAACTTGAATTTTCTAGGTCATAACTTGCAAATATAAAAGGTTGAAGACTTAGGGATAAAAAGGAAAGACTAAGGTTTTTACATATCCCTATTAAGTTTGCATGGCAACAAAATAGATGGTCAGATGAAATTGGACATGGCTACTAGCCTATTTTTCATGACACTAGTCAACATTTTGAAAATATGCAAGGGCAAAATGGTTAACATCTATCAAAAATGTAATAGGTACTCAAATCCCATCTAATAAAAACCATGATCCCTATTTCATTTAACAATTGTCTCCCTCTAGCCTGAGTCATGTGTTCTACTTCCCTCTTAATATCCTCCTTCAAATTTTCCATCATCTCTTGTTCATTTTTTGGAGAGATATTTTGGATGCTTTGCCTCACTATTATCCCTCTATAATTGTATAAAATTGCAATGAATTCTTTAGATTTAATTAAAGCATCATCACTCACAAATCTACTAGATTTAAGGGTTCTCTCATTCTTTTCAATATTTACCCTATTAAGCACTTGAATATCATGTTCCAAGGCTTGAAGTATTGACCTATCCATAGTCCTTGTTATTGGAATAGGCAAGTCTAGTATACTTTGAATATCATCTATAAACTATTCCTTTGCTCATTTTCTTTGCTCTTGCACTTCTCTATTTTGATCTTGAATCTTTTGTTGTATTTCCATCAATTCTATGTTCTTAAAGTTTTCTTCATATTCAATACCTTGATGAACATAATCACCTAGCTTTTTTGATTTTCCATAGGCATGACTATATCCCTCTAGATCATAATGACTCCATGGATCCATAGTATACATGTGATACTCATTTGTAACTTATCTCCAAACTTATCATAATATTTTGTGGCACAAATGGTAAAGTCTCCAAAAGATAAAGTGACTATGAGAAAAGTTTGTTTTCTTTGCTTCCCTCTGAAATTATTTTACTAGAGTTAAAAAATTTCCTTGCAATCTCTAGATATGCAATCCTATCAGACACTGATGTTGGTAGTCTAAATGGTTTCACTTCAACCCCAAAAACTCTAAAGCAAGTGAAGTAAGAATAGACATACCGATCTCCCCAATTATGCTTAATTTTCTCTCCCAGCTCATTATCTTTAGGTCTTAGGAATCTTTTAATATTGGGGCTGATAGATAGAAAAGATTGATGTCCAAATAAAGTGCACAAAGGCTGGACAAAATTATCCTCAAAGGTGAAGTAGCAGGAGGCACTGTATCTATAATTTCATACTAATGTCCATATTTTCAATGGCCTCTCTTCCCCTTTAGTTTCCCTCACATTTAATTTAAAATTTTCACCCCACAATGCTCTTAATTGACCATAGTACAAAACCATATGCATAAGTAGAAAATAATTCCTAAATGTAGGATATTCATCATTAAAATTGACAAAAGAGGTATGAATTTTATCAAGAACATACTTTGCATAATCATAAATTTTAAGCTCCAGGATTTGAATGCCAAATGCTAACACCATAGCTCTAATCTCCATCAAATTGGGAACTTCCATTCCTCCTACTTTCCTGCAAGATTGATATATCATATCCAAGTATGTTTTAAACATATTGATATTGAAAGGAGGTCCATTTTTTGTAGTTAAAGGCTCTTTTAATATTTTATGAACATTAGTTTTCACTGCATATATGAGATATTTGATCTCTCATATTTATTCTTCAATTATGTGAATGATAACATTTTAGTGAAACCATCTACTAATCTAAAAACTTCACTCAAAGAATCAATTGATATCTCCATGAATTTTTTCCCAGCATTGTCATCTATGCATCTACCATTAACATTGTATTTTGTAATGATGATCTTAAGGAACTCCATATTCATAAATACATTAGCTACTGTTAGCTTCCCTAAATTTACTTTGCAAGGATGAGAGATAGGTGCCTTATGGTTTCTTATGCCATAATGAAAAAGGAAAAGATCATATCCCCTAGTCCTAGTCCAAATATCTCCAACTTTACTATATTTGTCCTCTATTTTTTCTAGAGAAGTGAACTTTCTTATTTTAGACTTTGGCCTAGCAAAATCCATTTGCTCAATTAAATCTTCATTCAATTTTTTGGGTGGGACTTCGGCATCTTCTTTCTACTTCTTTTTTGCATTGCCCTTTTTCACCTTCTCAACTTTTCTCTTTTGAGTTGAACTAGAGCTCTCCATGTTTCTTCTCTAAAATGATTTTCTACAAATTTTATATGTTAATAGAAAATCTTACAGCTTTCTTCTAAAAATTTGTGTACAAAACTAGGAATGGTTTCCTTTTTATTACAAAACATCCATCATTCATGCATAAACTCTCCCATAAGAATTGAAATCATAAAGCCTTTTTTTTCATTGTGACACTACACTAACTATCAAAAGTCACTTCATGTAATTACCACCACACCTTATAAAATGTATTCAAACATTCGATCACCATAACTCTTAGTGAAAAACACATACATATCTCTGATCACTATATCTCAATTTTTGAAATCGTAAATTGTTTTTATTTTTATGTTTTATCAATATAGCAATGACTATAATTCCATCGCTCATTTCTATACTAAAAGTCATCTATCTGAAGTCATTTTTCTGTGATCTTTGATAAATGTTCTAGCTACTAGATATGGTGATCAAAACCCTTAGTCATCGATACAAGTTTTACATTATTGTAATAACATACAATGATATGCCAAAGCTCATTAGTAATTTCTCTATCTCTATTGATCCAAATGTGATCCCTGATGGACCTATCACTACAATACATGGTGATGCCTTCTTAAAAATTTACCTCTGTATTGTTGTATACTATAGTGATCACTTAACTTCATCGTTCATCACCACAGGACAACTTGTCTTCCTTCAATCACCAATAACATTTTTCATTGTATCCTATAGTGATATCTTTCATCCTATCACTAATTTTCAAGACCTAAACCTTATTACTTTGATTAGTGACAATCATTGAAAGTCATAGTGACATCCTTCTTTTATCATTCATCACTATATCCATGTTATGTCTTCCCTCCATAACAATGAACTTGGATCGCTATATGATATAGAAACGCCTCACCAAGTTTTTGAAACTGACCCTGTTATTATCACTATATGATATAGTGATACCAAATGTTCCATCACTATAGCTATAGTGATATGCACAAAAATGAGGATATGTTTTAAAATTTGAATAAGATCAGAGCTAGGATTGATTGATAGGGGTTGACATGTGATGAGTAAGCCCTATGAGTGCAATTTAAAATAGGAGCCTTTGACTTTAGAGGGTAAATTGTAAAGGATATAAAGAAGTAGATGAGATTTTTTTGGAATATATTGAAAACATTAACACCATCTTTTAGGAAAACAACGTAGATGATTGATAAAGTGATACCTTGCATTGAGAAGTTTACCAAAGAGACCTTACTTGGAAGATTGGAAGCAATATAAGTAAGCCTAAACCAATCTAGATAATTTCCCAAAGTGTTAACAAATTTCTATGCATTAAGTATTCATACTTCTTCATTAAAAAGTGCAAGAACTAATGGAGACTATGGTAGTAGTAGTAGATCCAAATCTGAAGAAGATAGAAAATTTGAAGAAGGAATAGCCTTGCTTGTGAGAAGAGAACTAGATGGTAAGAAAATTTTTAATGTTTTTACTTGCAATGATTTTGGTCATTATGCTTCTATGTGTCCTAAAAGAGAGAAAAAGTATAAGAAGAGTTTCAAACCTAGAAGACCTAGAGACTATCTGTATGCAAATGAAGATGATGAGTTTGATGAAAGAGTTTAGAGTGAAAGTGGTGATCAATTAGGATTTGTGACTATAAAAGAAGAAAATCCTAAAAAGGAGATTAGAGAAGAAAAACCCTAATTTCACAAGTTGAAAAGAAATATAATTAGATTATAGATAGTAGATTTTCACATCATATGATTGGAATTATGAATAAGTTTTTCAAGATTAGAAATCATGATGGGGGAATTATTAGAGCTTGTAACAATGTAGCTTGTCACATCATATGGATAGGATCTATTTTTTGGAATTATTTAGAATAACTTTGGGGGGGGGGGGTGAATCAGTTATTCAAGGTTCAGATGTCCAAATAAAACTTTTATAATTTAGTGAACCCATAAAACTTTCTTAACCATGCCTGCATTCATTGTGTGTAAACCAAAACTGATATGTTACTGTTAAACTAACATGTAGAAATGTAAAATATAAAACACAATACATCCATCAATAAACATGACATAATGATTTAATGTGAAAACCCAATTTGGGAAAAATGACCAGTAACATGCTACTCCTTTCTCACTCTTCGAAAGTGATGCCCTATTAAAGGTTACAACACACACTATTAAATGTGACCCGGTTAAGTGATTTTGATCACCCTATTAAAAGTGACCCTTGTTAGAGGACTTTAGGCCATTCACTTGGAATACCACCCCATTAAAGGATTTTCCAATGACTATTAAAGCAACCTTTCTTCAAAAGATTTACCCTGATTTGATACAGTTGTTAGAAAGTAATAGTAGAACTTTGATCTAATACAACTTACAACCTTGTTTGCTAATTATAGATCACAATTTAGTCCTCATCTCTACTTGGCTTCCTATCTTTTTAATTATGATAGCTTGTTCACCCTTCACCCATTCATCGTCATTAAGCCTTCTTTCTTATTTTTCCATTGCATAATTCTCTTCTTGTGTCACTTGATGAAGCAAACCCTTCTTCCTTCACCTTGTTTGATTTTTGCATTCAAAATCTTTTTGACTTGTCAACCTTTGCTTCATCACCAAGCATCCCTAGATATAGGGAATTAGAACTCTTTTTTCCACTCAATATCGATCTCAAAAATTAGGGTTTTCAATGGATTAGGTAGGATATAGTGTATCTACCCCATATCTTGTCTTCTCTAGAAACTTTTCCTAGAATCCATTTGAATTCGCCGCCAAAATGGTTTACATGAGATTATGTACCTCCAGCTCATCAATCTTATCTTCCTCTTGATTCACAAGTTCCAAGAAAATAAACATGTCATCTTTTATTTTTCAAATCTTTGATCTTTTTCATAATGTAGCATCTCAACATTATCAATTTACTAATACTCAGCACATACTATGCTACTCGACATCTATTGTAAAATCACTCTGCATTAACTAGATTTTACTGGTGCTCAACACATACTAAAAATCACTCAGCATCTACTAACTTTCTCGACACCTCTTAGTTTGCTCAGCATCCACTAGAAAATACTTTCACTCAACCCCAACTGATTTTTTTCTTGGCTTGCACCAACTTTACTCAACACCTTCTATCAACTTGGTCAAGCTTAGAAAATGAACTTTGTTCAACCTTTTTAATCTAAAATTTCTAAGTATAGCCAAACATTTTGTAATGCCAGGTAGATCATCAATACATTATGTTATCACTATCTTAACTAATTCTTGCACTTCAATACATAATCATAACTCAACCTTTCCTCTAGGTACTTTTGTTACATCTTGTTGATCAAATCTTCTTCATCAATCAACTAAGTGATAGTGCTTGAAACATATAAGCAATTGTCTTACCAACATATAGCAGGTTTGACATGAGTGACAAAACAATGACTGAAAACACTTCTTATAGCAACTTTCTAACTCAAATGATCTTTTCAATCATATATCAACAATCTCTATCTTTGTCATTGATGGCAAACCAAACTAATCAACTAGTCAAACAAATGATGAACATCTTGTTCTATCAAACTAACTAGGTTAACAATAAGGAAATACCAAAAAGAAAGCTTGTGAATAAAATTGTTGCCTCTATCAGCAACTCCTTCTTAGGTTACAAAATATCCTTCTTATCTAATTCTCTTTTGTCATGGATCAACAGAATAACTGATCCCTCTTTTGATTATTTTATGCTTTGTCCCTCTTTCTTTCTTTCAGTCTTTTGATCTTTTGATTGATATATCTTCACTTCATTTTTCCTCTTGTGCACTAATCAGTTCATTGTGCTTTCTCTCAATGTACATTATCCCTCTGACCTTTTTTTCTTTGACCATCTTCCTCTTGATTAGTATGCACTTGATTAGTTTCTTGTACTTTCTCCCTCTTTGACAACAATGCCAAAGACATATACTCAACACTTGGCATCTTTGTATATGTAGATATAAACTTTTTCAAGCTCTTCAATTTGCTCCCTCTCTCACCTTGCTTGTGAATGATTTGAAGTTTCAATTTTGTGATTACTTTAGGAAATTTCCTAAAGTGAAATCCATTGTATCAATTTGTGTGAAATGAATGTCAGCTTGTTTGATGTAGGATACTCCCTCTGTCTTTTATATAGCTTTCAAGAGGGCTATCACCCCTAATTTACCTCTTAGATACTCATAAGAATCCTTAGGTAATTCTTTGATGAAGATGTCAAAAATTTTCTCCTTTGTGTTGATGTAGTCCATCTTCACCTCTTTGTCTTGAACCAATTCCCTTACATAATGATGCTTTATTGCAATGTGCTTTATCTTTGTATGCATAACAAGATTCTTTGATATGTTTATAGCACTTGTGTTATCACAATAAAGTGTCACTGGTTCAATGATCTCTTCCTTCATTCCTTTTAGTAGTCATTTGATCCATACAATGTTTGTGCAATTGATAGCAACGGCAACATACTCTACTTTAGTAGTAGATTGTGAAGTACAATTCTACTTCTTATTTCTCCATGTAACAAGTCTTCTACCTAAGAAAAATGCTCCTCCATGGGTGTTCTTCCTATCATCAATATTTCCAACCCAATCAGCATCAGTGTAGGCTTTTAGCTCAAACTTTTCAATCTTCTTATAGTATAAACCATACTCTTCTATTCCCTTCAAGTATCTCATTATTGTTTTCACTGCCATCAAGTGATTTTCTCTTGGGTTAGTAGAGAATCTAGCAACTATTCCCATAGCTAATGCAATATCAGGTCTATTGTGTACTACATATTGCAATTTGCCAATCATGAATATGTACAATGTTTGATTGACCTTAGCTAATTCATCATTCTTTGATAGCTTGATTGTTATTACCATAGGTGTACTTACTAGTTTTGAGTCCTCAAGTCAAAATGTCTTCAAAATCTCCTTGACATATTTTGACTAAGTAATATATACACTATACTTCATTTGATATACTTGTAGTCCCACAAAGAATTTGATCTCACCAAACATTGACATCTCAAGCTCTTGCTTCATCTGATTTGTAAAATCTTTACACAAAGCATCTTGTCCTCCAAATATAATGTCATCAACAAAATTTTTAGATAATAGTATATCTTTTTCTTCATCTATCTTCATGCACAAATTTCTATTATCATTTTTCCTTTCAAATCCAATCTTAACAAGATAAGTATAAATTCTCTCATACCACGCTCTTGGTGCTTGTTTCAATCCATGTAGGGCTTTGTACAGTTTGCATACCATATTTTTATTGTTTTTGTCCACAAATTCTTCTGGTTGTTCTATATAGACCTCTTCTTCTAATATTCCATTCAGAAATGTAGACTTGACATCCATTTGGTAAACTTTGAAACCTTTGCAAATAGCATAAGCAAGCAAAATTCTTACTCCTTCCATTCTTGCAACAAGGTAAAATGTTTCACCATAGTGAATTCCTTCCTCTTGTGCATACCCTTTGCAAACTAGTCTTTCTTTATTTCTTGTTACTTCACCATTCTCATCTAGCTTGTTCCTGAATACCCATTTTGTGCCAATCACATTCTTGTCCTCTAGTCTCTCCAAGTCTTGTTCTTTTCTATCTATTGAATTTCTTCTTCCATAGCCTTGTACCAATCATCATTTTCCAATGCATCTTTTACTATCTTAGGTTCCTTCATGCTTACCAAACATGATTCACCTCTCAATCTATTTCTTATCATTGGCCTTGCATCTTTATCTCCAATTATTCGATCTATAGGATGGTGTCTTTTAACATATTTGGATAGTCTAGGCTCAGTTCTTGTGGCTACATTTTGTCTCTCAGCTTTAGTATCACTATGTGCATCTCTATCAGGTATATCATCATCGCTTTCATGTATGCTCACCTTAGAGTCAAATTGTATTTTAGGGTAACATTTTTCTCCATCATTAGTGTTCTGTCATAGTCCATTATAGATCTCTATCTTCTTTTAGCAATTCTAATTTGTGGGGGAGTCCTTGGTGCTGATGTCTATCTTTTAATTCCTTTTTCATTGTAGAACACTTCAAATTCATGTGAAGTGAATTCACCTCTATCTAATCTCAAGCATTTCAAGATTTTACCTATTTCTTTCTCAACTCTTGCCAAATACCATTTAAACATTTGATAAGTGTCTGATTTTTGTTTTGAAAACATGAGAGTCATCATTCTAGAGTAATCATCAACAAGCAGCATTATATTCCTATCTCCTTTATAGCTTTGCACTTCAATAGGTCCACACAAGTCACTATGAACAATTTCAAGTATTTCCTTAGAGGTATAAGCTTTACTTTTAAATCTTGACTTTGTCATCTTGCCTAGCTAACATTGTTTGCACATTATGTTTTCTGGTTTCTTCAACTTAGGCAAACCTCTAACTCTTTTCATGTTACTTATACTAATCAGATTATCAAATTTAACATGACATAATCTCTTATACCAAATCCATACATCATCAAATTTTTCAATAAGACAAGTAACATCTTCTATATCCAAATATAATAGATTACTCCTAGTTTGATCACCTTTTCCCATCAAATTTCCATTTGTATTATATATCTTGGTTGATTTATTTTCAAACTAAACTTTGTACCCCAAATTGTCCAATTGTAACATACTTAAAAAATTATAATTCAATCTTTCAACATAATAAGCATTTTCATATGAGATCTTGTTTGTAAGTTTAATAAACCCTTTTCCTTTTATTAAACACGGTGCATCATTACCAAATCTTAAAATACTTCCATCATAACAAATTAAGGTAATGAACTTTCTTTTATCTCCAGTCATGTGATGTGAACATCCACTATTAATGATCCATTTTTCATTCTTGTTCACACAAGTCATAAGTGTAGTAGCCTCATCCTCATCTGATTCATCCTTCATTGCAACATATACCACTTCATCCTCATTTTCATCAGAATTGTTTTCATCAACAATGTAGCTTGAATTCGTGACTTTATCTTCATAGTCTCTTCAATCATCTTCTCTTCCATTTTTGTACTTGTTCCCTTCTCTACAGTTCTTCTTCTATGTACATCTTGCTGCAATATGACCAACTTCATTGCAATTAAAACAAATAATAGGCAACTTACCTTTGAATTTACCTTTTCCTTTGTGAAATCTTCTAGCCAGCAATGCTTCCAATTGTTCAATGTCTTCCTCATCTATACTATTGTCACTGGATGCATACTTTATCTTTCTTTTCTTCTTCTTTGGATTTACCTCCTTAGAATCATTCAGTGACAATTTGGCTTTGAAAGATTATTCAATACTCTATGGTCTATAGTTGTTAAAATTAGATAGCTCAAATGTAGTGAGTCTACCCACTATACCTTCAAGAGTTAGATAATTTCTTGGTATACATCTTAACTATTGAATTGTAGATACTCTAATGGCATATATAGGAAACAATGTTCTCAAAATTTTACTTATCATAGTTTCATCATGTGTTTTACTAGTTGCATGTTTTATAGCACTAACAACCTCTTTTATTCTAGCAACACATTGAGCAATGTTTTCACCTTCTTTCATTCTCATGTCATCAAACTTGCCTCTGAGGCTCTTTGACTTGGCTCTTTGAACATTTTTGTCTCCCCCATAGATGGTGTTTATGGAATCCCACATCTACTTTCCACTTTTAAGGTCTTTGATATCATCAAACTCAGCATAGCTCAAGGCAGAGGCAATCTCCAACATCACCTGATTGTGTTCTTTCTTTTTCATCAAATCTTTAGCAGTTAGGGATCCTGTTGGATCAACATGTTCTGCTATAATGCAAGTTTATGCATAATCTCCAAGTCCTCCAAAGTGTAGCTTCATCAAAATTTGCCATGCAAGAAAGTTATCTCTATTCAGCTTGGGTAACTCTCTCTTTGACATCTTGATCTTTATGCTTTTAGTACCTTGAAACTAATCCTCTTAAGCAACAACTTTGATACTGATGTTGGAATTCTTTAGAATAACTAAGACTGGGGGAGGGGGTGAATCATTTATTCAAGGTCCAGATGTCCAAATAAAGCTTTTACAATTCAATAAACCCATAAAAATTTCTTAACACATTTATTGTGTGTAAACCAAAACTAATATGTTATTGTTAAACTAACATGTAGAAATGTAAAGCATAAAACACAATACATCCATCAATACACATGACACAATGACTTAATGTGGAAACCCAATTTGGGAAAAACCACCAGTAGCATGCTACTCCTTTCTCACTCTTCTAAAGTGATGCCTTGTTAAAGGCCAATCCTATTAAAGGTTACAACACACACTATTAAATGAGACCCGATTAAGGGATTTTAATCACCTTATGAAAAGTGAGCCTTGTTAGAGTACTTTAGGCCATTCACTTGGAATTACACCCTATTAAAGGCTTTTCCAATGACTATTAATTCAACCTTTCTCCAAAGGATTTACCCTAATCAGATACAATTGTTAGAAATTAATAGTAGAGCTTTGATCTAATACAACTTACAACCTTGTTTGTTGATTACAGATCACTATTCAATCATCATCTCTACTTGGCTTCCTATATTTGTAGTTTTGATAGCATGTTCACCCTTCAAGCATTCATCTTCGCTAAGCCTTCTTGCTTAGTTTTCCATTTTGGATTTCTCCTCTTGTGTCACTTGATAAAGCAAATCCTTCCTCCTTCATCTTGTCTGATTTTTGCATCCAAAATCTTTCTAACCTCTCAACCTTTGCTTCATTACTAGGAATCCCTAGATATAGGGAATTAGAAATCTTTTTCCTACTCAATATCCACCTCAAAAATGAGGGTATTCAATGGATTAGGTAGGATACAATGTATCTACCCCATATGTTGTCTTCTCTAGAAACTTCTCCTAGAATCCATTTGAATTCACCTCCAAAATAGTTTACATAAGATTTTGTGCCTCCAGCTCATCAATCTTGTCTTCCTCTTGATTCACAAATTCTAAGAAAACAAATGTGTTAGCTTTTATTTTGTGAATCTTTGATCTTTTTGATAATGTAGCAACTTGGTATTATCAATTTACTGATGCTCGGCACATACTGTGTTACCTGGCATCTATTGTAAAATCACTCTGCATCAACTAGATTTTACTAGTGCTCAGTACATACTAAAAGTCACTTAACATCTACTAACTTGCTTAGCACCTCTTAGTTTGCTCAGCATCAACTAGAAAACACTTTCACTTGGCTCCAACTAACTTTTTTCTTGACTTTCACTAATTTTACTCGGCACCTTCTATCAACTTGGTCAAGCTTAGCAAATGATCTTTGTTCAACCCTTTTCATCTAAACTTTCTAAGTCTAGCCAAACATTTTGTAACCCCAAGTAGATCATCAATATATTATGTTATTGTTGTCTTAACTGATTCTTGCACTTCAATACATAATCATAACTTAACCTTTCCTCTAGGTACTTTTGTTACATCTTGTTGATCAAATCTTCTTCATCAATCAACTAAGTGGTAGTGTTTGAAACATATAAGAAAATATCTTACCAACATATAAAAGGTTTGACATCAGTGATAAAATAATGATTGAAAACACTTCTTACAACAATGTTCTAACTCAAATGATATTTTCAATCATATGTCAATACTATTACTCTTGAAGGAAAGACTAATATTGATGATGTTTATTTTTTTGTTGGATTATGGCATAACTTTTTGATTATTGGACAATTGGTTGATGAAGGATATAAATTATAATTCATAGGGAAGACATGCATAATCAAAGACAAAGGTGGTAAGTTTACTAGAACTAACACAAGATCTAGAGGTAATATTTCAATTGAACCCTACCAAGATGACTTGTTTAGTTGCAAAGGTGGATAACAATTGGCTACGGCATAGAAGGTTTTGTCACATAAACTTTGATAATATTGTGAAGGCTAGCAACACATTTGTAGTCAAAAATTTACCTATAATCGTTAAGCCTACTAATATTGTTTGCAAAGAATATATTATGGCTAAGAAAAAGAAGGTTTCTTTTCCCACCAAGAAGTTCACTACCATAGAGAAATTGGATATTGTCCGTACAAGCTTAAGTGGTCCTACCAAAACAAGAGGATATTATGGAGAAAGGTACTTTATGATTTTTGTTGATGATTTTAGTAGAATGATGTGGGTAACATTACTTAAAGAAAATTTTGAGGCATTTGAAAAGTTTCAGGTGTTTAGGAATAGAATTGAGAATGAATTTAATGTAAATACTAAATGTTTGAGATCAAATAGAGGTGGAGAGTTTACTTCTAGAGAGTTTAACATCTGTTGTAAAGAAAATGGAATTAAGAGACGGTTATCATCACCCAAGGCTCTTAAGAAAAGTGGGATTGTAGAAAGAAGGAATAGATCTATATCAAAAGAAGCAATAGTAATGATGTTTGATAATGATGTATCCAAGACATTTTGGAGAGAAGTAGTCAACACATCAATATACAACATGAATAGAGTGTGGATCAGAAAAGGTGCAAACAAGAATCCTTATGAATTATGATTTGGACATGCACCATTAGTAAAGTATTTTAGAATATTTGGAAGTAAGTATTACATAAAAAGAAATAATAATATTGGTAAGTTTGATCCTATAAGTGATGAAAGTATGTTCCTTGTTTATTCATTGAAAAGAAAAGATTATAGATTTTTCAATCAAAGAAATAAGACAATTGTTGAAAGTGAAAATGTAGATGTGGATGAAAAGTTCAAAGTTAAAGTGACAATATTAGGTTATATTTATGATGAGGAAGAAGATAATCCTAAATCTGTTAAAGAAAATATTGAAGTTTTCTTCGAGACTAACAAAGATTTGTAGAATGGTGTTAAAATTGTTCAATGAAGAAATGAATAGAGATCATAACTAAGAGAAGAGACAAGAGTTGAGATAGCAACTCCTATACCAAACATGAATTAGGCAAAGAATCACCCTACTAAATATATTATTGGAAGTAAATACAAAGGAGTAAAGACAAGAAATATAGTACATGAGGAATTATGTTTGATTTATCAAGTTGAACCAAAGAACACACATGAGCCATGTAAGGATGATCACTGTATTCAAGCAATGAAGGAAGAACTAGATCAGATTGTGAAGATGAGACATGGGAATTGGTTCCTACACCTAAAGACAAGAATTTTATAAGAGCTAAATGGTTATTCAGAAATAAGATGAATGAACAAGGAGGAGTTATGAGGAATAAAGCTAGATTGCTAGGTGAAGGTTATTCATAGCAAGAAGGTATAGATTATGAAGAGACATTTTCCCCTATTGTTGGAATGGAAGCAGCAACAAAAATTTTGGCGTATGCAGCAAATAAGAATTTTAAAGTCTATCGGATGGATGTAAAGTTGGCATTTTTGAATGAAAAAATTAAAGAATAAGTCTACATTAATCAGCCTAAAGGGTTTCCTTTGACAGAAAAAAAGGATATGGTATGTAGACTGAAGACAGTTGTTTATGGTATAAAGCAATCACCTAGAACCTAGCATGCAAGATTGGACAAATATTGGCAAAATTGGGATTTGTTAAAGGTATGATAGATAGTAACTTATGTTTGAAATAAATTAAGAATGGATTATTGATCATTATAATATTTTTTGATGACATAATATTTGGAGGTAATGATGAAGCAAGTGACAAATTTTCTAATGAAATGAAGAATGAATTAGAGATGAGTATTGTTAGTGAACATTTTTCCCTCTCATCTATTTATGTTTAGATTAATAGGAAAAATAGTTTTCACTGCAAATGAGTCTTGAAAGTTCACAAAGACTCTCTATGTTTTAAAGGCATAGCTCCCTTCTACAATGATTTATCAATATGCTCTTATTACAAATGAATTATAGAATTTTCTCTTTTAGCCTGAAAGAACTTAAGGAAAGAAAAAAATATATTCTCTCATAACCACAAAACAATGTTGTAGATTCAACATTGATATCTGATACATGCCACATGACACATATTTAAAGATCCTACATTTGAGATTAGGCTCACCAAACTAAAGAAAATAAATTTTACAACTCCAATAGGATTAACAAAACAACATCAATGCAGGAATGAATTTCATACAAAACTATTATTGAGCAAGATAACCACATAATTACCAAATAGATGCCCAAGAAATAATGATTACCAAATAGATGCCAAAAAGGGAAAAATAGCTATCTTAATCAAAACAACATAAGTATCTAAGTCCAAAGAGTCAGCCTTTAGGTTGATTAAAACAAAACATATATAGCCATGTAGGGCTTTCCAAATTAGTTTTAAAACTAACTCCCTAGGGAGTTGCCAACTATTTCAACAGAACCAAGTCTTAAAGTGAAGATAACTAAATTAATAAAATAATGTAGCCCCTTGATCATTTCCTAAGCTCCATCTATATCCTTGACATTGGTACATGGATACTAGTAGTCAGAGCAACAACTACAATTTTCTTTGTGAGCCTTGTACACTGTGAGGAAATTGATTAGTTCCTATTGTTGTGGGATGCCAAGCTTCTATAGGTGAAGGTTCAACGTCTTCATAATCCTATAGATATGATCAAGTTTTTTATCCTATACATCCAAATGGTTTGTGCAAATGATCATCATGGAATCTTATCTAGCAACAATGGTCAAGTTGTTAAAGAATATTTCACTTATTTCTTTCAATAGTTTCACCTTGAAGAATAACATTGTTTCCACCTCTTTTGGGAGTTTCACATTTTGATCCTCATTTTCCATAATTTTGACATAAATACACTTAATGTCAGCTTCTAGGATTTATTTTAGACACCCCACTTCTTTAAATAGTTTAGAACATTCTTCTAAACCCCATTTAATCACTATATTCCTCCTTTCTAGGTTAGCTTTGATGATGAATTTAAAATCAGCATCGAATTTAGCTTTTGAATTTTCAGTCAAGAATCTATCAATGTTGTGTTATTGGACCTCTAAAATATCAATGACATATTCGTCCCACTTAATATTTTTAGATTCCCAAGCATTCATCTCTAATTCCATAGTGGTCATCAATTTATCATCTCTTACATTAGTATTTGTAAAGTGAGAGAAATAACTAGATACTTGGGCATGAATTGTGTTTGACCACTCACCATAGGCTTGGGAAATAGAACAACCCCTGTTTACCTACTCAATAAAAATCTAATTTAGGGGAGATGCAACATCAATGATAGAAATGGCATTAGGCAGAGCTTATGTATTTGGGTTCTGGATTTCATGAATATATTCAGCCATTTTTTGCGATGACTTCTTTAGCTCTTATTTATCCCTCTGATCCTTCCATATGCAATGATAAATCATGGAGTTACTAGTGGACCATATCTTCATATCTATTGCCCTAAAAGTAGGACTACGAACTATTTTCTCCATTGTATAATCTTGGGGAAGTACTTCATCTATACCCTTATCAAGTGTTGGTTGTTGGATTGTGGTGATTAAACAGGGAAGTACTATACATACTCCATAATTACTTGATGGGGTTCAAGGCTGAGTTGGGCTCTGAGTGGAGGTTTAGGGGCAAAGCCCCCAAGAAATTTTTTTGAGGCTATCTTTTTAGAATTTTGTGGCCAACATGTGGTAAGTAATTTTAACCCTAAAGTGGAAAAAATACTTGTATAAAAGATCTTAGGGTACAGCATTCTTTCATTGTGGGTGATGTGAAAATTGCTTCTTGTGGTAGTATTGAGCTATAAGGATTATAGATTGTAATGAGGTTGTAGTCACTAGATTGTAATAATATTGGACTTGTTTTTTGGTGGACATAGCCAAGGGAATGGGTGAACCAAATTAAATATTGGTGTCTTGTGTTCTCTTTTATGTGATCTATTATTTTATGCTTTTGTTTATATTTGCATTTAATTGTTATTTATGTATATGGTTAAATCCCAACATTGGTTTCATCACTTTATCTACCCATTGCCCTATATTCTCATCAATATTTAGTATAGTCTCAATTTTTTCCTTTTTAGCCATATCCCCTACTAGAAAAAATTTTGGTACTATGCTCCTTTTCTTACTCACAGAAAACCTAAACCAATTAATTAGGAGCAGGGATTTGTAGAACAGGTGATGAACTAAGTGATATTGAACTTAAAGTATTGGCTCCTTCTATTACTTGTTGATTCCCTTGTTTCATCTCACCGCCTAGGGTTCCAATAGAATTTTCTTCTCTTAAATCAAGATCAATTGTTACTGACTTATTACAAGTCTCTTTCAAGTTGCCTGAATCTTCCTATTTCTTTTTACTATGAGAGTGAGTCCAGTTGGCAGAAGGAGAGAGTTGAACTAAACCTTGAATAGGGAGTTCAAGATAAACTCTTGACTTTAGTTTTCTTGTAGTGGTAGAAGGAACAACTTCATTAGCATTGAGAACAACTATGGGAGAACTAGGGCTAACATATACTCTTTGAACACTATGATCCATTTTAACTATCTTTTGTTTATGATTAATTGTTTTGTTTTAGTTAGGAAAAGAAAGGTTCTTATATGTAGGTCATCCTTCTCTGGTATTGTCTAGTCAATTTTTGGCAATGGGTAATCTTCCACTTGTTCAATATAACCTAGGTTGATAGTTTCCTCATTTTCTTCTTCAGTTACTCTAGAGGTGTCTAGTGAGAGATCAAAATTCTTGATCTAGGATAGTGAAAATCTAGACCATAACCTCTTCCTAACCTCAAAATCATCTTGACAATTAGCCCAAAAATCTTGTAGATGGGGAACATGGAGAGTAGAGGAACCTAGCTCGAAGTACCTTAGGTAAAATTCTTGGTTCTCAAAGTTAGGTCTAGCATAATAGGTTAATAGGTTCATGGATTTTCTTTCATTTTTAATGCCTCAGTTCAACAAGGAAGGTGTAGCTAGATCCTTTTTGAGTTTTACAACTCTTTTCTACCTCTGTCAGTTGTCTACATATTTAAATCAACACAAAACAATCTAGGTAATGTCAAAGAAACCTTAAAGGCTTTCCTTCATATCTTCTAACACTAAGGTAGGTGAAATTTGGAAATTGAGTAAAGAAACTACCATAAATGTCAATCAATTGAGAAGCTTCCTCCATTATCCTTGTATTCTCTTCCCTCTAAAGCTCAAACACCAGCTTGGCCAAGAAGGTGTCTTGGACTATTTTTAAGCCTTCTAGGTTCTTACTCTTATGCAAGAGAGGATAATATTCATAAATTGGCATGTTATGATTCTAGTCTTGGTGTGGTAAACCCCTCCATTCTCTGCCACAAGACAAGATATAAAACAAATAGGAAGACATATAAAAACTAGAAATTCTAGAAACTTGAGAAAGTTCTTCTTGAAGCCTCGTAGCTATGATATCTACCTAGTTGATAAATGTATCTTCCCCCCAGATTTTTTGAATGAAAAAGTACATCTAGTTCTCAAAATGAAAGGCATGTGAGTTCCCCTTTACTCTATTATGTAGCATAATGACATCTTTAATCTTAGGGATCATATGTTCTCAAGTTATTAGATGCAGAAGGAGGAAACCTCCTCTCTTGGATTTGAAAATCCAACCTTTAGCAATTGCATTATCAATTTCAGTGATATCCATAGAGAAATGTGTGTAGGAAGAGTTAATAGTCCAATCCTCATAGACTTCCTGCAGAGGAATCCTCAATGCATCCATTATAGGAATTTGGTTAACATACACCAAAACTTCACCATTAAAGGTGCAAATACACTTTTTAGCTACATCATACCTATGCTTTCATGTTAGGACCAATTTAGGGTAGGGGAAACCTTTTAGAAAAGAAGACACTTGCAACAACCCACTATCTAAGAACTTCCAGGATATTGAACCAGCCTTTGGGTTTGCAAATCTAGCCAATAATTTAGCCATGTCTTCTTTGCAAGGAATTTGTCTTCAATATTGGGTAGGACACTGCTTATAACAAACTCTTTAACTTTTTTGGGTAACTTAGGGTGAAATGTAGCCATGGTAGGAAAGTTAGCCAGAACATAATAAGATGGAAAGAATTCACAACCCTTAAAATAATGCAAGAAAAGAAATTACACCTGATAATGAGGGGTGAGAGACTCATCATCTTAGGTACATGAAAGCTTTTCTGAAATAAATGCTTAAGCTACCTTCATGTATCTCTAGACAAGTCTTTACTTAAAACATTAATTGCAAATGGAATGAAAACAAGGTAACTTCTTTTAAAATATAAAACCTTGATCAAAGAGCATGTTGTGTTGTGATGGGACAAGTAATTTTCAACATTAAAATTGTATTCAACCTTCGTGCATATTGCAACATGCCTTTTCATCATTACCATTAACTCCCAATTAATACATATCTTTTTATAGATCTCGGTAAAGACGAGTTACTTTTTTGCTTGGCCACCTATCTAGACATGTGGCACTAATGGTATCAACCTATCTGACCAAGCAAACATGAACCATTGAACTACTAGAACAATTCAATGTTCAAGTTAAAAAGTCAAGATATGTTAGAAACTATGCTCTCTGAGAAAACAAAAATTAGAAATGAAGGTGAACTCATGAAATTTAAACATTGAACAAAGTGTTCAATGTTCATGTTCAACTTCAATGATGAGAAAAATTATTCATGAGGACAAATGACTTCTTCAACTTTGAATTGTCTCAACCAAGGAAGAATGATGAACTTATGAACTATGAACTTTGAACAAAGTGTTCAATGTTCATGTTCAAGAGTTTGTTCAACCAAAAACTTAAAATCAAGAAATGTCAAACTAGCCAGTGTTCACAATGGGAACTTCAAGAGGAGACCTTTTCTTAATAGCAAGCTTTAAACTACAATGATCATGCAAAAAGAAAATGTGGACCATTCATGGGAAAAAATTATGAGTGGTGAGAAGTTTTTCTTGGGTTTATAGATTGTGAAAAATGGTGATGGTATTTTCATATCACAAGCTAAGTACTTGAAAGACTTGATGAAAAGATTGGGCTTAAAAATTGTAAGCTTGTTGGTACACCCATGATAACTGGTCACAAGTTATCTAGCAATGATGAGACACCTAGAGTTGAGTAGAAGAAGTATAGATCTATGATTGGAGGTTGGCAATATCATACTCACACCAAACCATATATAGAAAATGTAGTTGGGATAGTAGCAATATTTCAAGTTGGTCCTAAGGAATCACATTATGCAGCATTAAAGAGTATATTCAGATATCTAAAGGATACAACTAATTTTGGACTATGGTATGATAGATAAAGTGATTTCACTTTATGTTCTTATACTAATGTGGATTGGGTGGGTAGTCTAGATGACAAAAAGAGAACTAGTGGTGGAAAATTTTTCCTTAGAGAAAGATTAGTTTCTTGGCTAAACAAGAAACAAGATTTTATTTCATAGAGTACAATAGAAGCAGAGTATGTAGTAGTAACAAACAATTGCAATTAGATCATGTGGATGAAGTAGATGCTAAAGGACATTGGAATAGAGTTTTTAGAACCTATTATCATACATTGTGATAACACAAGTATAGTAAGTATGGCTAAGAATCATGTGTTGCATTCTAATACTAAGCATATATCAATTAAGTATCATGCTCTGAGAGAGAAATTTTTAGAGAAAGAGATTAGTTTGGAGTATGTAAGTAAAAAAGAAAATATTGCAGGTGTCTTTATGAAGCCTTTGACTAAAGATAAATTTGAGTATCTATGAGGTATGCTTGGGGACATGTCCCTACCTACTTCTAAGTAGATAATGTAGAGAATGCATCAGTCTAGTGGTACATAGCACTATTATTTATTTTGAGTGAATCTTGATGCTTTCTATATGGGGGATTAACTAATATGAGAAGAGTTGTCAAAGACTCTTGATAGATTCTTCCTATATGTGGGAGTATGTCGATTGAAGACTTGGAGCAGATGATTAACATAATGAAGCCTTTTTCATTGATTTCAATGGGGGATAGGTATACATTAAGAACATCCTCTAATAGGGAGAGAGAGTGTATATGAAAGACATCTCCTATGAGTGAATGGGGAGAGAGTGTGTAAATGAAAGAAAAAAACTATGATGAATAAGGGAGAATTTTCTCTTATGTTAGGGGGAGAAGTGTGATATTGGATGAGAGTAATTGATGTCAATAGGGAGAAATATTAACTAGGAGAGAAGTTGTGAACAATTGATTTCCATCCATGTAAGACTAAGTAGACTAAGAGTTGTTCCGAAGAGTCAGAGTGTGAATAACTGATGTTGATCCTAAGAATAAGAAAGTACAAAAAAAGAAGTGTTCTTGTGAGTTTTAGATTTGATTTATGAAGAGAATTTGAAACCAAGAGAATAATAGCAATAGTAGCAGAGCTTGATTTGGTATTCATGGAACTTGGTTTTTTTCATCTATGTTACCATAAATTCTAAAGTAGGATATTGCTAGTATGAATGTTGATGGTTTCTCTTTGGGGGAGTATCCTAAGAATCTCTAGAGTACTTGGAGAGATTGTTAGAATGATTGGCATGTTGTATTCATGACAATGTTTGTCATTGATGTCAACATAACATTGTTTTTGTGGATATTGGCAGAGTAGCAGATAGAGAATGATGTCATATAGATGGAGTATTAATGATTAGGTCAATTGTAGTTGAGAATGTGTTCTACATTTTATCTTGATGAAGTGATTAAGCAAGCATGAAGTAATTTGAAGGCATGCATAAGACATGACTAATTTATAGAGGACATTATACAAATAGAGTATTTGAGAAGTATTTTCTAATGGTTGGATTGTATCTCCTAATAGAGATATAATCTCGATATGCAAAGTTAGATAGTGATAGAAGGTAGTGTGATGATGATTTTAGTGAGTGTGTAAGGCCTAAGGTCATACATGTGAGAAGTTGTAAAGATTGTGAGCCGACAATAATTTGAAATTGCAAACAAATGTTACATTTTGTAATTTCTTAATGAGGTCCTATTATAATCAAATGGGAAAGTCTAAAGGCTAACTCAAGGAATTATTTTGAGGATATGGTATAAAGGAAGGATATTTTCCTTATTATGAAGCATGTGATTGAGGTGTAATTCAAGTTTGATATACAAAGTATTTGGAAAATATGAGCAACTAATCCAAGGGATTATTAGATGTAAAGTTTTTGATCTGGTATGAATATTTGGAGGAGAAGTCATGTCACATGATAGAGAAGGAGCTATAAATTTCTATTATTCTATAAGGAATAATATAGAGACTAGCTAGCCTTACCCCTAAAGTTGTTTGGACACTGGAACTATCTTCCTTATACAACTTTTAACAGGGTTAACACAACTCCTAATAGGATTGGAAACTCCTAAAAAGGATTCAAAGTATCCCAATAGGGACTGATATGTGCTAAATGTATTTCATTGGCTCCTAACAAGAACCATCCTCTAACAAGGAACTTTTATATTAGTAAATCTTTTTGTGGGTACCATCCCCACTAGGGTTTTCCCTTTGATCAAGGTTTTTCCTAGTTAACATATATGGTGTTATTGTGTATGAGTATCTTCTTATAGTTGTTGACTATATTGATAACATGCTTAAGGATGAATAAGGTTGATAAATGTTGTAATAGTTGGATAAATGATTCATCCCAACCCCCCTCTTAGTTATCTTGGTGGACTTTACTCTTTAATAAGGAGATATTATATATCATTCAAAAAGAGGTGAATACATATTGGATAGAAAATATTTGTTATCAGTATATCAGTACAAATTGAAGGATCAAGATAATTTTACATTCTAACAAGTGTATTAGTTGAATCTCTTAACAGAGTGGTCCTAAAAGGCCTATTGTGAATCTCCTAATATATTTCTCACTTAATTGTGATGTACAAATCTTTCAATCAAGGTAGACTTAATAGTCTTATTAGCTTTTAATGGAGCAGACCCCTCACAAGGTAGATCATTAGAGGTTTTCAAAATTGTAGCACTAACAAACATTTTCTTATTGTAGTAGTGGAGATTTTGTGGGTGACATTCTCACCATGGCTTTACCTTCACCTTGGTAGGTTTCTACGTTACCAAATCTTGTGTTATGGGTTGATTACTTGTTTATGTGTTTATTCATGCAAGTAGATGTTAGCTATGATATTACATATTACATGATGAAGAATGATTAAGGTTGAGGTGAATGGTGAAATAAGTTTATAAATTTTATGTTTGAACTGGAAAAAGTTTTGGAGATTCTGATTCACCCCCCTCTCAATACCTCACTTTCCCCTTAGATTTCTAATAGTATAATGTGTCAATTTTGTGTCTAAAAAATATTTGTATGATACATTTTTATAATCTATTTTTAGTGGTCAAGACAAGTCATTAAAATGGATATTCAAAACATGACCTCGACCTTTGGTGATATCTAGACTGTACTTATAGATTGTCATAAATGTATATTATTATAGGAAATAATTTTATTTATCACACACATTGAGTTTTTCTCTCAAATTATATTTAAGAAAGGACCCTTGGTCTACTTGTGAAGTTGTATAGTTTTTCAAATGAGCCTACCAAGGATCAAGTCTTGCCAAATGCCAAGGCTTCAACACCATAAGGAATAGGGTTGAGATCATACCACAAGTAGATTTTTGCATAATGGACACCTCCCAATCCCTGGCTCTTAGCCAAAGAGATTATCTTTAATCTCTAAAAATAAAGTCATAAAAGAAATTAAGTTATAAGCATGCAAATGAATTCTATAATAATCGCTAGAGAATTTGTGTGTCTTTAAATGAGTGTCCAATGATATGCAAATACAAATGATTATTCTTAAATGCACATCTATGTAGAGTCTCTTGCATACACTTTTAATTATAAATGGATAACCTTTGATAATGAAATTGAATGACACAATAGATGATTGGGAAGATGTGTGCAAATTTGTCATAGGGTTAAATTGCATACTTGTTAAATTAAATATTATATTTTTTATTTTAAAGTCATAATGATCAAGATTACAAGACTTGGGTCTCCTTTTAGCTAAAAACATGATTTTGATTAGATAAGTAAGTTGATTCAATATGTAAAAAGGTTGGATTATGTATAGGGATAGCATTACTTATTAGAACTAGAGAAAAAGAAATAGGGACAAGTCATAACAATAAGGAAAAGTGTATCATTGCAAGACGCAAGGGCCAAACTACATACATAAATGTGTTATTTAGAAAATCTTCCCCAATTGAATCAAACTCAAAATATTTGTGAATTTGACACATCATAAAGCTAACCAACATATCAATGTTCCATTGCTTCATGTCAATACTATGAAATATATTTGGGATCCAACTTGTAAAAATCTCAAACATAGGAACACTATCATTCCCACCAAAAGAAGCTACATCTTTGTGATTAAGAAAATCCTTGTATTGACTTACTTTCACCTCAAGTGTATTAGGGAACCAACTATCTATTCTAATGAAACCTTCATTGGTGTTATTGTTTGAATCATGAGACATTGTGTGAAGAGATACTATCTTCAAATTCTCTCAATGTTTTACATTCACCTTGACATTTTTTTGTGTTGTGAAATTATGACACATAACACATCTAACCTTTCATTTCAAGCTATGAAACAAAAATCACTAATGAATCTTTTAAAGGACATCATGCATGAGAAAGATTGGAAGTTGCACACCACTGGAATATGACCTTATATGAATCCATTTGATACCCAAATCACAATGATTTAGTGGAAAGTTATAAAAATGAATATCATCAGTTGTACCTATACTTATTTTTACAATTTAATATTTTTTTCAATTTTATAATCATTTTCATTTTTAATACTTACGTGATCATAGTTTTGACTTAAAGTCCCCTCAAATCATTACATATAGATTAGTTATAAAACACTAGTTGGTGTCTCATCTTTTGAGGCTCATCTCTTATTTATAAAACACTAGTTGGTCCATTCCCAATTTTATTTTTTAAAGCATTGATTCAAAAATCAAGGAATTGTCGTATTCTCTTTCATTGATTCATTCTTATATCAACCTATTCTTCCAATCCCTAACAACTTGTAGGGCATATTTTTAAAATCATTTTCTATGTCACCCTCCTTACTTTGTCTTTGTCATTTAATGAGATAGGGCATATATCAAAACCAAAACATCGTGCTTATTATTAGTCTCGCATATCTGTAGGTGAGACTTTTGTTTTCACATAAACTTTTTACTATTTCTTTGCATTAAAAATTGTGCCATCTAAAAAATTAAAATTGATTTCCAATGTTCCTATAGACTCCAGTGAACTAATTTATTATTTCTAATTTTATCTGAATATTTCTTTTTTTCTTATTGGCCACGGATATTTTTGCCAGTTGTTTTTTGTTTTTTCCACTTTAGAAATTCTAAAAAAATGGATGACTAAGCATATTATTTAATAGTTGTATGCCTGTAATATGATTTGGTACACGCAACAAACTCCATGTCCCATATTGAAATTTCACAACTGGTACAATTGATAATTGTTCGTTTTCCCAAGAATGGAGTAAATAATAATTGTTAGGCAACATGCGTTGTGATTTATTGGAGACATAAATAGATCCGATCTTGGCACAATTAAAATACTTTTTAAAATTCACATACTCAAGGACCATTCCACCAATATGGCCAAATGCATCGGCAAAGGAATGTCTTTGACACAGGGAGATTTTTATTTTTCTACTTAAAAACTATGAACTTTTTAGTTAGTCAATCAAAAATGAAAGAGGAAGATATATATGAATTTCTAATGATGTTTAATAGGATATAACCAAAATAAATGTCATATGATACAATGTGTCATGGTACCATCAAAATCATGTCAGAAATCCATTAAAATTGGGATCAAACAACTCATTTAATATGTTGTTCATTGTCTTATTCTTTAGTTCTTAATTATCTTATTTTATATTATATTTTGATGATAAAATTTTTAATTTTCATAAAAAATATTTTAGAATTAATTTTAAAATTGAATTTAAAATTTAAAATTAAAGAGAATATCAATCAACTATATTGTTTTGATAAAAAAAATTGATTACATCTCTAGTTTTAGTATTTTCAAGTTTTTCATTAGAAGGTAAATATTTTTGCACATACAATAATTTTTGTAAAAATAAAAAAATAGTCAATATTTTCTTTTTAGATTTTAATATTATTTTTAATTGTAATTGTTTTTATTATTATAAAAAATTAAAAATAATATCAATATTTTTATTCTTTAGCTTGAATTATTTTTCTTCTAATTAAATCTAAAAATTTGATGATAAAATAGATGATCAAAATTATATTAATAATTTATCTATATATTATATTTTAATAAATTTAAAATAATTTTTAAAAAGTCTAAATATATAATTAAACATTAATTATATTTAATTATATTTAAATTTAATAATACTTATTATATAGAATACAATCATAGGTAGATATATGGATAGAAAGAAATTAATTTAATATCTAAAAACTTATTGTATTTAATTATCTATTTAATAAAATAAAACAATCTATTTTGAAATACATAGTTTTATTATCTTATTTTACTTAGATATATTTATATTTGTTTTGTATAAATATATGTAATATAATAATAACTATCATTATAGTTCAAATTTTATGTAAACTAAATATTTAATTTTATCTCATAAATAATTTTTAAAAATATTAGAAATACAAAAATTATTTAAATATATCCTTTTACTATTTTTCTTCCAACTTAAATGCTATTTATTTTTAGCATTAAAATTTATCTAGCTAATGTTATGTGCAATTAAATTTATGATCAACAACTCTCATACTTTTGCAATAAGGCAGGACTGTAGCTATTACATAGCTCTTGTTATTTTATTTATCACCAAAAATTTAAATCTTTCCATGAAAATTTTATGGGAATAGAAGAAGGGATTTTGGAGGGGGGGAATAGAGTTGCATAAATCTAAATATATCAGATGAGCGATGTAGTATTATCATTTTTAAATAAATTTCTGAATGATGGAAAACTATATTAGTGTCATTAAGAATTGTAAGAACCATGTCCTATTCTAGAGATGCCACATCACACATATGAGAGAAGTGGAAATAACAATTTAAAAGAGTGTTGAAAAGTCAATAACTATTCATTATTCATTAATTAAGTTTGCACTAACATTTAGCTTGCCAACGGTTATAGTACAGCATAAAGTCTATGGTGTTGATCCACATTTTCACACTAATTGTATCCCAAATAATGCATGAATACTACATCATAATTACACTAATTATAGATCACAATGTTCATCTTCTAGATGAGCGTACAAACCATTCTATAGGCTTCTCAAACCATGCCATGTGTCATTTTCTATGTTTCGGTCTCTAAACAGACATGTACATCTATTATCTAAGAAGGAAGTGTGGCCGAGGTGCTTTTACCATGCCAACCATAGAATCTTTACTCTAATAGGATTCTTCATGACATGAAGAATTCCCTGACCCTAGCTCGAGAATCCTAGCTTCCCAGAACAAGATGGATTAGATGGATCCAATGTAGTCATGAAACATACTACATACAACCATGTGCCTAGTAGCCTAACCACAAAAAGTGCAGGGAAAAGAAATATAACACTACATCTACTCACATGCAGTGAAAGAAACAATGAAACATATCTTCTCATATGTACATCTAAGCATATCTACTCATATGAAAGGTAAAAGTAAGCATAGTCACACACATATAAATTACATTAAATAGCATAATTAAATGCAATAAAGAAATGGTTTGGCCAAGCACTAAATTTGTCAACATTACTAAAAAGAGAGATAAAATGTAATAAATCTTACTTTTCAAAACCTAATAGGTTGAGAGAAGAAAAATAGAATGCATCCATCACCAACCTCCCAAATGTCACATTACACCCAACCATAAGGAAGATAAACCCACACACACCCACAAGAAGAATGAATTTCAAAAGAAAACATCACATAACCCTTGATGCCACAATAGTATTGAGAATATGGCTTATAGATTTCAACTTAAACAATAATGTAAATAACAATCACCTACATATGGGTGATCTTGGCTGAAGTTGGAAATAAATCAGAGATGGGTGATCTTCCTTTTTCTTAGTCCACGGAGTTCTAGGTTTTATCTCAAGCATATTATGACCTTCCTTTGGATGAACCTCCTCCCCTAGATGTTGTGATTGAAAAAGGAGATAACTCAAAGCATAAACCAAACCAAAGAAAAAGAGCTGATATTAAGAACATTACTAAAGGGGTAAAGACTAGAAGTAGCAAAATAGTTTAGCAAACCAAGATAAATTATCTTGCTTCTACTCTGGATAAATCTGGAAAAGGAGTAGAAAAGCATTCCAAGTTGAAACTGGATGTTGGTCCTCCAGAAAAATTTGGAAGAAGAACCACTAAGAAAACCAAAGAGTTAGAAAGTATGCAAAATATTGTTGATGGCAGGCAGGCAACTATTCTAGATTTTACCCCTAAAAAATAGATATGAAAATCATTACTTGGTATATTAGGGCACTGAATAGTATTCATAATCTAGATATTGTTAGGATTTTGTTAGAGAACAAAAGCCTGAGTTTCTCCCGCTTCAAGAAAAAGTTCTAGAGAAAGAACATTTCTAAGGAAGTTGTGACTAGAAGAACAAATTCGATCAATAATCCTAGGTGATTTTCCTGGTCTAGGAGGCTTCTTTGGTTTCCTCGCTTTCTAGTTTGTTTTCTTTCTAGGTTCTAGTGTCCTTGTTGGTTTCTTTTTCTGAACACTTCTATTGGTTTCAGGTTCGTTTAAAACCTGGTAGAGCTTCATGGTATATGTTTCTTTTTGATGTAAAGGGTTTTGAGAACCCTTCAAAACCTGCTTTTACCTTAATCTAAAACAATCACCTACATATATTTTAGAATCGGCATTATAAGGAAAGTAAATAATGTAGCTAGTAATCTTAAGAACAATATATGAAAAAGTTTTAAAGGCTTCATTCTAATTGAAATAGTTATTTATATTTTAGTGCAAAGTTTATTGTAGTAGAATGTGTATCCTAATTCAATTCCAGTGAACCACTCAACATCATATAAATAGTCATCAAACTACTATGTGATAACTCAAGGTTGATTACACACTAGAGATATTCCTAACAAGGGTTCGTTTAGCATATAATATTCATCAAAATATGTGATGGAAAAGGTATACCATAGCTATTTTCATTTACAAGGTTCTACATTTAATGAGTGAATTTCTTACTGATTGAATATCTTATTATAGCAGGCATGGTCCTCAATACTAAGAATCCTACAAAATGCATAATATATAGAGTTAAACTCCTAACATAAAGAAGATATAAAGAATATTTTATTCTTCAGCTATATAATTAAATGAGAGATATGCCTCTATAATTAATTATCAAGAATATACTAGTTCAATAAGGTAAAGTATCCAAGTTTCCATATGGTGTTTAGGCATACTCTTATACTTGAACAAAGTGAGGACCTAATGGTATTATTGTAAGATTCTTGAAACATTTAAGACTTTCAAGTGGTCCTCTACCCAAATATACATCATATTTCCCTAAGGTGCTCCTAGTATTTACGGGCTTAGTATCAAGTCTTTGTTTGTTTTTTTGAGTTACCCTCATTGAACTCTAATATGGAGGAACGATATTCATGCTCAAGAAATACACAAATTTTATAGAAGTTGCTCTTACTAGCCGAACATTGGTATAGATGTTGGGTAACACCAAAGTAAAGAAAAGAATCCACAATGGTATGAGTTTTACAAAGGTTTCTTGAGTTAATGAAGATATAATCTAGGGATTTAATGGCTCAAATGCTAGCCAAATATGCTCCATTATTAGGCAAAACTAAAATAGATCGTTTGGTAAGGAAGTCAATTTAGGTTCATTCTATTTTTATCATAATCCTTCAATGTTTCCTTATGGTCACCTACTAGATGAAAATATGGGTTTAGATTCATTCAATTTTCTTCATTAAGTTCTTAAATCAACAACCAAATCTATAAATGTAGGCACAAGAGAAAATAGTACTCCATTGCTAGAGAAATACCAAATTTACTCTTCGCAATTTGTTCTAAGCTACATCAAAACATAATAAGAAAAATGCTAATAATAAGGAACCTAGTATTCTTAATAGTTTAAATCCTTCTATCATATGTTTCCCTTAAAATCCTTCATTCTCCCCTTTCTCCGGTCACTAATAATCTTTTACCATAACTGGATTGGGTTTATATGCATTTTTCCTCCTTAACTGACCCAAAATGTTCCTTTTGAAGAAATAATAAAAGTTGCCTTTCATTTTAAAATAAATTTACTAATTTTGTATATCATTATGTTAAAATCTATTATTCAATTGGACTCCCCCAATTCTCATGTAAACAAAGTAGTTTCTTATAATGAGATTACAAGAAGAAAAAAATGTTATTTTCATATCAAGTAAGCTTATTATAGCATGGTTCCAAGTAACATGTGCATATAAAATACTTAAAGTCCTTTGTCATTTAAATTATATAAATGAAATCCATCATTCTAAAGGCTAGGATAGAGATAAAATAAAATGTCATTTCCAAGTAAATGCATCTTTAATTTTCTAAGTGGTGTCTGAGTGTTTGTAGGGCTATCTATCTATCCCCTTTCGAGATGCTAACCCACTCTACCTCAACCATGCTCTCATCTCATCGAACCCTGCATCCACTCAAGCACTCACAACAATTTCATTAGTTATTATATGTATAGCATAACATGAGCATATATCACAACACTTAAATCATGAATCAACATACTCAAGGATGGGATATCCTATACTAATCAATATTAACAACATAGTCTGTAATAAAATCATCATAGCATGATTATTATAAAATACATACATCAAAATAAAAAATTTCTACTTGACATAAAAACATATAGTTTTGTATGAAAATTAAGATAATAAGCTCTATTTAACTTTAAACAAATTTCAAGACGAAATTTGACCAAGTTAACATTGGCTGATTGCCACATAAGAAATAAATTAGATGAGTTCAAGAGTGAGATGTGACATCCCTCCCCTTTAGGAAGAGACATCATCCCAATGTCAAATCACATCAAAATAAGCACACATATCCAAAACTAATGTCTAACAAAAATAAGACAAGTTATACAAAAAGATGAGGAAAGGATTTTTGTAAATCCTGCACATCCTCCTAAGTGGTACTGTCCACACCAAATTAGTCTCATTGGACCTTATACTTGAAGACATCCCTGTCTCATACCTTGGTGGTATGTTACTCAATGAGTTGGGTGGGTTTAACTACCATCACCCTTGGATCATATACCTGCAATGCATGCTAGTTAAGCACATGAGATATATCAAGATAATATGGCTTAAGTAGAGAAACATGGAAAATATTATGAATGTGGGCTAGTCCAGGCAGTAGAGAAAGATGATAAGAAACTAAGTTGATAACCTCCAACATCTTGAAGGGGCCAAAAAATCTTAGTGCAAGATTTGAGCCTTTTCCAAACAATATTGAACTCTTATATGGTCTCACCCTCAGAAACACCTTATCCCCAACATGGAACTGTCAGAAAGTGTGTTTCTTGTTAGTGTAATTCTTCTAATGGTTTTTTGCCTCCTTCCACTCAATGAAGATTACAAGCATCTTCTCTTCCATCTCTTTCAATATCTTAGGACCAACAATAATCATGTCCTGAACCCTATCCCAACTAATAGGAATACGACACTTACGTTTGTAAAAAGCTTCAAGAGGAGTCATAGCCAAAGAAGAATGATAGGAGTTGTTATAGAAAACTCCACCAATGGAAGATACTCCTCCCATTTGTACTACTGATCCATGCAGTACATGTGCAAAAAACCCTCAATCACCTAGTTTATCGTCTCGGTCTACCCATTAGTCTTGGGGTGGTAAGTTGTGAAAAAGTTCAGGCATGTACCCAAAGTGGAGTTCAAGGTTATCCAAAACTTTAAATTCATTCAAGTATCACTATTGAAGATGATGGTTTCTAGAATACCATGTAGTCAAAATATTTCCTATTAAAATTTTCTTTCAAAAATTGGAGATCCATCTTTCAGACTACTAGGAATGAAGTGGAAAACTTGTGTTAATTTATCGACCACAACCAAGATAACATCATGATTGTGTCAAGTCATGGGTGAACCTTTCAAAAAATCCATCCTCATAACCTATCATTTATACTGCAGAATATCATTTAGGCATAGAAGTCCTGCCAAATGGATATGCTCAACCTTGGCATGCTGACATTCCAAACATGGGGCAATATACTCTATCACATCTCATTTGAGTGCTAGAAAAAAGTATAATGGTTTTAATCCAGCCATTATCTTATTTACCCCTGAGTGGCCTAAAAATGGAATGCAATGCATCTCCTCATGAACCACTTTCCACAACCCTTCATATTCAGGAACATATATCTTGTTCTAGTACTTAAGCACACCATCATAATCAAAAGAGTAATCATCAAATCATAAATTAGAGGCATCATTGTCCAAAACTAACTTCACCCATTTACAATGGGTATCTCCAAGAAGGTACGAAATAATATACTCTCTCATACAAGTTCAAGATGTAGTGATAATAGTAATATGTCTTCTGCAACTAAGTGCATCTACTACTCTATTCTCCTTACCTTTAATATACTCAATGCCAAGGTCATATTCACTAAGGAATTCAAGCCACTGCCTCTGCCTAGCATTTATATTAGGTTGAGTAAAAATATATCTGAACCACATATGATTAGTTTTAAGCTCAAAGAACTTCCCCAAAAGGTAATGTTACCATATCTGCAAAGCATGTACTATCATAGACAATTCTAAATCATGTGGAGCATAATTCACCTCATGTTATTTAAGCTTCTTGGACTAATAGGAAACAACCTTTTTGTCCTACATTAATACACATCCAAGCCCATCTCCTAAAGAATCTATTATGACAAAAAAGTTTCCATTAGGATCTAGTATGACTATTATCACCAAAAAGCTTTACCACATGCTTTTGTCCACTCAATTTTTTCCCCTTTTATCAGAGAGTTGTGATCATGGTTACGATGTTATAAAATCCCTCCATGAATTTCTTGTAATACCCAACAAGCCCATAAAACTCCTAACTTCATCTACATTCTATGGAGTTGGCCATTTAAGGGTGGTTTTTATCTTTGTGCGGTCCACTGCTATGTCATCTACTAAAAAAATATGCCCCAAGTAGTGGATCTCCTTTGTATAAAATGAACAATTGGAGAGTTTCCCATACAATTTTCTCTCTCTCAAATGTTGTAAAACTAGGCACAAGTGAGAATCATGCTCTTCTAAAGTCTTGGAGTTTATCAAGATATCATCGATAAATATCTGCACGAATGTTTTGACACAGTCTCTGGATATGTTGTTCATTAGGTTCATGAAAGCAGTAGGCACAAGAGGGGGGGGAGGGGGGAGAGGGGGAGGGGGCAAGCTCTGAATTAGTTATTCAAGGTCCAAATGTCCTATTCAAACTTTTCACTAAGTGTAGTGAACCCATTCATTCATCCATGCTTTAACTTATCTAATCAGCAAGTTACTGTAAATCAACATGCAAGCATAACACATAAGAAATCCACACATGACACAATGATTTATGTAGAAACCCAATTTTGGAAAAACCACTAGTAACATGCTACTCAATTCTCACTATTCTAAAGTGATTCCCTATGAAAGGCTTTCCATGTTAAAGGCTTATGACACACTATTAAATGTGACCTTGTTAGAGGATTTAACCACCCTATTAAAAGTGGGCCTAGTTAGAGGACTTTAGAACATTCACTTGGAATGCCACCCTATTAAAGGATTTAAGAATTGTTATTAATCCAACCTAAGTCCATGGGATTTTTTGATCTAATACAATTGCTAGAGAGTATTAGAAAATCTTGACCTGACTACAACATACAACTTATCTTACAGATCTCAGATCACTTCTCAGCTCATACCCTTGACTGGTTTTTGATCTATGCAACTCTTGATAGCTTTCTCTTCTTTCAAGCTTTGTCTCCTTGAGTCTCCACACTCAATGTACTAGTGCAATCATCTCTTCATGACCACTCATAGAAACAGAGCCTCTGTTCTCTTCATTCTCCTAGATGTCTCCTCCTTGACACCCTTCTAACCACTTTGCAAATTTGGCTCTTTAGTAGCAATAGTATCAGCAGGTCTTTGCTTCTTGGTCTATGACTTCTTAAATAGAAGTCTTGGAGTATCTTTTCCCACTCAATTCTTCCATTTTTCAATTTCAATTCGCATGGATTAGGTAGGGTTCATTGCATCTAACCCATATTTTGTTTCCTCTAGAAACTTCTTGAATAATCCTTTAAAATTTTCCCAAAAATAGTTTACATAGGATTCTGTGCCAACAACTCATCATCTTTATCTTCCAACTTGTTCACAAAATTCAATGTAACCACTATGTTGACTTAGAATCTTCATCTTTTGAAATAATGCAATAGCTTGACACTATTGAAATACTGGTGCTCAACACTTATTGTGTTACTAGGCATCAACTGTGTTTTTCTTGATGCTCGGCACTTGAAGATCACTTAGCAGCAACTGAAAATTTTCTAATGCTCAACACTTGATCTTCACTTAGCACATGAAGATCACTTGGCACATACTAGAATTTTCTGTTACTCAACTTCTACTTAAAATTTTCTTGATTTCAACTAACTTGCTCGACACCCACTTATGATCTTAGTTTAAGCTTTGTAGTCAACCTTGTTACAACTTCTTCCTTCAATGTTTCTAAGTCTGACCAACCTCTGTATCTTTGAGTATGTCATCAATACATTACCTAACCATTATCTTAACTCATCCTTGCACTTAATTACAACATCATAACTCAACCTTTCCCTTAGGTGCTCTTGTTACATCTTGTTGATCAAATCCTCTTCATCAATCAACTAAGTGATAGTACTTGGATCTTATAAGAAACTACCATTCCTACAAATGGAAGGTTCAACATCAATGACAAAAAAATGATTGAAAACATTCTTTTACAACAATCTTCCTTCTTTGCAACAATCTCCCTCTTTGATCTTCAACGATGAGCTTTTTTCAATTAAATTTCCAACAAGTCCAAAAGGTAAGACTACAAAATTATAATGCCCATACCTTATTGTAAATGTTTTCTTAGGTATGTCTTCATCCCGTTCTGAAGTTGGTGATATCCAAATCTCAAATCAATTTTAGAGAATATGATCACTCGCTTTATCTGAGCAAATGGTTCATCAATTCATGGAAGAGGATACTAATTATTTATAGTTACCTTATTTATCATATGATAATCAATACACAACCTTAAGGTACCATCCTTCTTCTTGGTGAAGATTATGGGAGCTTCTGATGGTGATATGTTAGGTTGGATGAAACCTTTGTCTATGAGTTCCTTTAATTGAGTGTTCAACTCATACATCTCTATGGAGGTCATATAGTAGGGAACATTTGATTGAGGTCTTACTCCTAGCATAAGGTCTTTAGAAAAATTGAACTCCCTCTTAGGGGGTACTTCAGGTAAATCATCTAGAAACACATCCATGAATTCCTTAAAAAGGGAGTAATCCTCTAGACGAGGTGGTTTCTCTTCCTTGACATGCACCACATATAACTAACATCCCTTTCTCCTTAGTTTCTTCAATTCCATAGCAGAGATCTATCTTAGTTCAAGTGGTCATTTGGCACCATTTAGTATAGTCATCGACGCATTCAATCACCTTATCCTTATAGCTATCTAAGGCCTTGTGTTCACTTAACCAATTGAAGCCTGGGATGAAATCGTATGAGCCCAAAGGGGCTACATATAGGTTGACCCCTATTCAGAAGCTAGGGAGTTCAAACTCACTACAAAATAAGCATTTCTCTACCCCTCACTCAGCCCTATTACCATATTCTATAGTCCAAGGTTCAGCCATAAAACTAGCTCAAATAGGTATCTTATCTATTATCTTAGGATCTACAAAGCATTTAGTGGCACCAATATCTATAAGAATAGAAACAAGGTAACCAAAATGTGTACTAGTCATCTGTATTGGAGTGACCTAATAATTTTCTTGTTTATGATCAATTACAGCATGAACATAGTGTTGTGGTGGAAAAAATCTCCAATCAAAGTGTTGTGCACTTAGTAGAAAAGTGATTACTACCAAATACAAAACATTCTATCATAGGACCTCTCTTGTCATCATTCCTATTTTGATCACTCTTGTCTATTTATGTTATTTATGTTGTTTTGGTTCCTATTATCATTCCATTTTTACTTATCCTATTCCTATCAAAATTCTATTGTCCCTTATTCTTCATGTTTCTAATTTGTTCTTTTCTTTCCATTTCCCTTTTTCCTATCATTCTAATATCCCCTGTTATCCTAATCAGTGATTTTTTTAGTGGTGAATCTTCTCCAATTGAAAATTTTGTTTGTTTGAGAAATCATCATTTGGTGAATAAAACCTACATATGGGATCAATCACATCACCAAGATATTAAATAATTTGGGTCCAAATCCTAGGCTAATCACTCATTAGTTTACACATAATTGGTTTCAAATCCTATTTCAATCGCTAGTGTAATCTACATTTAGGACACAATTATTTTAAAAAATTTGCCAACCTTTCCCTAATGTTTTCTTATTGGAAAATGTTATTTTACCCTAAGAATAAAATAATATTTTCCCTTGGGTTGAGCATTTCCTACCATTTTTCTGACATGTGTCTCTGACTACCATCCTTTAGCTAACTATTTTAGATTTTAGGTTTTGGGACACGTGTCCTAATTCTAGGAAGAACTAGACTTTATCTTATAACATTTAAAATTAGGCCTAGAATAGAGATGATGCCATTGATCTATCTTATATCAATGGTCTAGATCAATTCCTTTCAACATAAAAATGATAACATGAAAATTGATGATGACCAAGTTTGCAATAGAAAAGGAAACATTATTAATTGAATCTTAATGGATTGGTAGACTACAAGTACATTATACAATGTACAATTGGCATGTGGACCACCTATGACTCTTAAATTTCACCAAGAAATTAAATAATTTCTCTATAACAACCAACATATTAGCCAACTATATTAATATTTTGTACCATATGAAACAATTAATTCACCTCTTACATTACAAAAATGTTTATGACCAATAAAAAAATTGCCTACATTTATTTGCAAAAATTATTATTAAATTTTGATACATGAATGGAAATTTTTCCAGTAGAAAATAATTTTCTCTCTTGCGTCAAATGAAAAAATTGCCCTCGATTAGAAATTTTTTCTACACATTTAATGTTGAATTCGCCAACATTTTACATATTTTTCTCAAGAGAGGTTTCTTAAAGTTATCCTTGATCCTAGTATGACCTATTATGTTGGAACTTCTTTTTATAGTTCTAGTTGGAGGATTTAGATGAAGAAGCATCCTTCAATCTCTATTCCTATTTGAGAGCCTTATGGAGTGCAAAATCCATGGTCTCAGGCTCCCACATTTCAACCTCACTATATATCTCAAGTCGTAAACCCATGAAAAACTTCTAGGTTCTAAACATCTTGATCATGTTGATATTGAGGAAAATACTTCACCAAATGAAAAAATATATTCATGGTATTGGGCAACATTTATGTTTCCCTAAACTAGCCTATAGAAATATGATGATTTCTTGTCATAGAGAAATTGAGGTAACCATATTTTGTGGAAATACTATAAAAATTCTTCCCATGTTACCTCCCCATAGTGAAATTTATTTTTAGCCATAAATTTTTCCCACCATGTAGCTGCCTCATGCATCAATTCAAATGTGACCCAAGCTGCTCTAGATTTCCCTATATAGTTTCAAACTAAGAAATAATTCTCCATGCTAGTAATCCATGCCTCAACATCTTCCCTAGAAGCTATACCATGAAACATTGGTGGATTCACTTTCTTGAGATCTTTATTCAAGTTAGCTACTATCTATACCTTGGCAATATTAATGAGATCAATCTAATAGTCAGCTTATACCTTTTTTCTTCCTCATCTCCTAAGTGCCTCATCCAATTGGTCATCTTCACATTTCTTCCTTTATTCCTCCTTCTTATGTAGGGCTTGTAAGTGTTTATCTTCATCACACTTTCTTTCCTCCTCCTCAATGTGTCTACTTCGAGCCTTATACTCTAAGGTATCCATCCTTTGGCCTTGTTGTTGTAACAAAGCTCACTACTAGGTCAAAAATGCCAGTATCTTATACAACCTCTCATTAGTTTCCTTACCACATGCACTACTATTGAACCCACCTCTATGGTTAGCTCTTGTCACCATGGTGATAACTCAAACACTTGATACACATTCTCACATGTTAGCATAGTAGCCAAAGGGCCTAGGGTTTAAAAAAAGCTCTAATACCATATGTAATAACCATGCCCTATTCTAAAGATGTCACATCGCACATATGAGAAAAAAGTGGAAATAGAAATTTAAAAGAGCATTGAAAAGTCAATAATCATTTATCATTCATTAATTATGTTTGCAATAACATTTAGTTTTCCAATGGTTATAATACAATATAAAATCTATGGTGTTGATCCACATTTTTATATCAATTACGTGTCATCTTATGCATGAATACTATAGCATAACTACATTAATTACATAGACATAATATTCATCTTCTAGATAGTCTTCTAGATGAATGCACAAGCCATTAGATAGGCTTCTCAAATCATGTCATGTGTCCTTTTGTGTGTTAAGATCTCCAAAGCCATTAAATGTCATCCATATACTTGAACCCATAAAACTTTCACCATTCATACATCTCATGCATTAACATATTGAAATAACATGTAAAGTAAATGCATCTAAAACATGTAAGCAATTAAATACACACACTTGACACTAGATATGACTACCCAGAAACCCTCCAAATGAGAAGGTAAAACTTGGGTGGGGATGACACCCACAAATCTTCACTACTGTAGTAATAAAGTGTAGCCAATTAAGTTTACAGTGGTTTGACCATGAAACATGATCTACCCTATGAAAGGCCTACCCTATTAAAGGCTTTCAATGACTGTTAAGTACCACCTTGTTAGAGGATTTCAACACCCTACTAGAAGTGTGCCTAGTTAAAGGACTCTAGAACATTCACTTGGAATGCCACCCTATTGAAGGATTTGGTAAGTCCTATTAGGACCACTCTACCTAGGAGATTTAACTCAAATCACCTATCAAAATTTCTCAAAATAGATCTTGCAATTGACACTTGCTTTCATGATAATAGATCACCTCTATCCAATCTCTAATTAATTCTTCATGATCTAATCTATTAATTTTGTATTCTCTATCCTCTATTCTTCACATAACTGATTATGCAATTCACTCTTACTACTAGTCACTTTGAATGCACTGCAAACTGTCTTGTTTGCAGCTTCAATTCGATCATTCAACCCTTCACAATGCTCTCTACTCGCTTCTCTCTATCATGAAAATTTAGGGCTTTGTCCTCCTTAAGAAGATAGAGGTGGCTTGGGTTAGGCATGAATCTATAGCTAAGATTCATCCATTTTTCTACTTAAACCTTCCTACTTTTTGATTGGCTACATGTAATTGCATAAGAAATCTACATGCAGATTTGTCCTTATCTCTAAAGAATCAAAATCTAACTTATGTCAGATGAAAAATGGTTTACATAGTTATTTGTGCTCTAAATGAAAAAATATGTCTAATTTGTGTTACTTGGCATATGTAGTTACTGGTGCTTAGCATATACAGTAATTATGCTTCTAACTCAGCACCTGAACTGCTCAACATCTACTATTCACTCAGTACTTGAATCGCTTGACATGGTCTATCTGCTCAGCACTTGAGTGACTCGACACTCATTGCAACTTTTCATGGTCTTGTATTTAAATACTATACTTGGCATGTATTACTAGTTTTCTCATGAACTAAGTAAATATCTTAAGTGTGTTGGCACTCAATTATCAAAACTAGTCTCAGATCAACAATCTCCCCCTTTGACATGAGTGTCAAAAACACTTGAATATACATAAACAATCTGATCTTCTCGAGTATAACATAACCATTACTTGGCTTATATACAAAACTTCAAAATTTTCAAAATTTTGCAATAACCTATGTACCTCAAAATGTATAACTCCCCCTAAGTTATTGTGTTTGTTCTATATCTAAAATTTGTTCTCCATTCTAAGTAGATTTGTCTTTGTTAACTAATACTCTTTAACTTTAATGCACTTATACTCTTTATGCTCTACCTTTAGATAATATCTACTATGCTCTATTTCTATCTTTGCATTGTATTTTTCAAAATTATATATCACTCGGGTAAATTTTAACTATTGATTGCTCCCCTTTTGTTCAAGCTTCCCACTCTTTCTTTATTCATCTCTCCCTCTTTCTTGTTTACTCCCCCTTAACTCCTTGCATAATTACTCCTCCTTTTAATCTATCTCCTCCTTGCTTATTTATGTCCCCATTTTTTATTCTTATGTCAAAGGGGCTATACACTTATAGTGTATTTCTCCAAAAAGGATTTATGGAATTTCATGATTATTTTTAGAGCTGCATCCCAATTGTCACATGAAACATCCAATTACTTAACTTGGATAGCGAGCATAGCTACAAGGTGTACTAGGCCATCTAATGTAGAAAGATTGGGATCTTTCTTCAGCAAAGTTTTTACATAGCCTAATTCCTTGTGGAGGATTTCCATGTTTGGGGTGAGAGAGGCATGAATTTGTGTCAATTTGGCTCTTATATTAGTCTCTTCTACTATTAACACAACTAATTGACTCTTTGGTTCAAGAAATGTATGGAAATGCTTCTTACTTTGAGCTAGGTTCTTAGGTAGTTGTGTACCTGATATGTTTAAGTTCCTCTGTAGGCTCAGAATTCTATGTATGGTGTCTTGGGTGGAGAGTGTAGGATCACACAGTTTGGTGTACAATGAGAAGATATTATCAAGCACTCTTCACATCCTAGACTTTGGTTGTCAATGCAACTTGAGTAAGTGCTATATCACTTGATATCTTTTCATTTACTTTCTCTCGAAACTTTCTTTCAGACCATTCTAGAAGTTTAGCATTTGTATCCAGGTTTTCATTATTAACCTTTTCCACAATATCTGACAATTGTTCCAATAGTTGCTTGGTTTCTTCAAGAGTAGGCAAGCTAAATGTATCTTAAAAGATGTCTTTAATTTCTTGTAGTTCTTTCTTTTTCCTATACTCCTTCCAACGCATTTCTTGATGTTTCTTCTTCTCTAATGCTTTTTTTAAAATACTTATTTGATCTATAGTCATTGTTTCATAATCAAGTTTTGGAATCACCATCTCTTCATCTAAAGTGATACCACCATAATGAATTACCTTTTCAACTTTAGAAGAGCTTGATCCTAGCACTGAGATTTTCAAGGGTATTGCTTCTGTGCTTAGCTTTTGAGGAATTTTTGTAGATGAGGAACTAGATGTTGGTAAAGTTACCAATGCTTGGATGACCTCTTGCTCTCTTACCTTTGATGTTTTTTCACCTTCTTCAGACTTATATTGATCTATGACAATGACATGACTTGCACCTTGTGTCTGTACTATAGGTATAGATGTATCTATCTATCCTATTTGTCTATTGTTGTCTCTTTTTCTTCTTCTTTGGTAGTCTATCCCTGCTCTAATGTGTCCTCTTTAACATTTGTGTCAACCTAGATAGATGTGTCTATTGTTATTTGAATCAAAGGTTGATAACTAGTAACTTTAGGGATGGTATAAGGTGGTTCTTTTGTATTCACCTTATCCCTTGTAACCTCTGTTACTACCTTTTTGAGTTCTTCTACACTAATCAAAATTAGATTTGTGCATAGTTGAGCTTACAATGTAGATTGGTCTAAGATTTTTTTCAAATCTTATGTAGTTAATAGATTGATATTCTAAGATGATGCATTAGAGACATCCTTGACAATTATAGTTTCTGCAAGTACACTTGTGTCACGAGGAGGACTCGCACTCAACATTTGTGTGTCTTGCACACTCTATTCCTCATGCTGCTATTCAACTATTGTTGTGTTAGTATCCATCTTTGAAGTCTCCTCTATATTTCTCTCTTCTTTTCTATCTTCCTTGTCATCTTCTTCTTTATTATATTTTTTGCCCTCAAAGAGGCCCTTCTCTCCTTGCTTCATAGTTGTTTATCCATAAATTGATTTCCACATTTTACTAGATTTCTTCACAACATCTTCAATGTCATTTTAGATAATGTTAAAGACTCTATACTTTGGTGTAAACCTTCCTCCATATTTCTTATTTGCCTTAGCAATTTTTCCTTTTGTTAGTTTTGGCATCACTTGGGCTAGAGTAGTCTCTCTTATTTGTTTTTCCAAATTTAAACAATAGTGTCATTTTTGCTCAACTATTGTTAGAAATGCTTTAGAATAACTGAGAGGGGGGGTGAATTAATTATTCAAGGTCCAACATGTCCTATTTAAAAATTTTACCAAGTTTAGTGACCCTATTCAACCATTCATTCATCCAAGCTTAAAGATTCCTATTTAGCAAGTTACTGTAAATCAATATGCAAGCATAACACATAAAAAGATCAACACATAACAAAATTATTTACGTAGAAACCCAATTTGTAAAAAACCATCAGTAACATGCTACTCAATTCTCACTCTTCTGAAGTGATGCCCTATGAAAGGCATGCCTTGTTAAAGGCTTACAACACATTGTTAAATGTGACCTGGTTAAAGGATTTAACCACCCAATTAGAAGTGGGCCTGGTTAGAGCACTTTAGAACATTCACTTGGAATGCCACCTTATTAAAGGATTTACAAATGGATGTTAGGCCAACCTAAGTCTATAGGATTTTCATTTACCCTAATGGATACAATTGCTAGAGAGTAATAATTAAGGATTATAGAATACAACTCAACTTGCTAATTTTAGATCACCATTCAGCTCTTCTTCATTTGCCTAGCTTTCAGCCTCTGTAACTCTTGATAGCTTTCCCTCCTTTCAAGATTACTCACCTTGAGTCTCCATGCTCACTATACTAGTTCAATCATCTCTTCTTGACCACTTGTAGAAGTCGAGTCTCTGTGCTCTATTATTCCTTCTCCTTGACACCCTCCTAACCACTTTGCAATTTGGCACTCTAGTAGCTCTTGCTTCTTGGTTTGTGACTCCTTGAATAGAAGTCTGAAACCCCTTTTCCCACTTGATTCTTCCCTCTTTTAATTTCAATTTGTATAGATTAGGTAGGATTCATTGTATTTAACCCATATTATGTTTCTTCTAGAAACATCATGAAGAATCCTCTTGAATTCACTCAAAAATGGTTTACATAGAATTTTGTAACACTAGCTCATCATCCTTATCCTTCAGCTAGTCCAAAAAATTCAAGGTAACAACTTTGTCAGCTCAGATTTGCAAATCTTTGACTTTTAAAATAATGCAGCAACTCAACACTATTGAAATTCTGATGCTTAACACATACTGTGTTACTTAGCATCAACTGTGTCTTCACTGATGCTTAGTAGCTGAACTTTGCTCAGCACCTAAACTTCACTCGACATATGAAGATCACTCAACATGCACTAGATTTTCCTTTTGCTCAACTCCGACTCAGAATTTTCTAAACTTCAACTATCTTGCTCAGTACCCACTGATGAACTTAGCTTAAGCTTTGCAATAAACCTTTCTCTAACTTATACTTCTAATGTTTTTAAGTGTAGCCAAACTCTATATCTTTGAGTATGTTATCAATACATCATTTCACCATTGTTTTAATTGATCTTTGCACTTCATTACAATATCATAACTCAACCTTTCCCTTAGGTACTCTTTTTATATCTTGTTGATCAAATTCTCTTCATCAATCAACTAAGTGATAGTACTTGGATCTTATAAACAACTATCATTCCTACAAATAGTAGGCTTGACATCAACGATAAAACAATGATTGAAAACATTCTTTTAACAACAATCTCCCTCTTTGATCTTCAATAATGAGCTTTTCAATTAAATTTTCAACAATCTCCCTCTTTGGCATTGATGGCAAACCAAACTGATCAACCATCAGACCAAACTATTCAACCATGTTATCAACATGCTAACTAGGTTAGAATAGTAAGTCAAATGAAAAAAAGAAATTGAATTGGCTTACACAATTTCTTCTTCTCTACTTCTCCCTCTTAGTTGTTGTATCCTTTTTCTTTCCTTTCCTCTCCCTCTATATGCATTGCTCATCTTTTTCTATTTCTCTTTGTTCTGATCAGCTTCTTCATCTTCTCCCTCAATCTTCATTTGATCAGTTTCTACATTTTCTCCCTCTTTCTTCATTCTTTATCTTCTCATCATTTATTGATCAATTTTCTACTAGTTCTCCCTCTTCAACGACAATGCCAAAGACATACTATTTTAGCATCTTAATATGTGAGTGTAGCTTTCGTAGGTTCTTTCACTTTCTCCCTCTATCACCTTACTTGTGACTGATTTGGAACTTCATCACTTTAATTACTTTAGGCATGAGTCCTAAATTAAATATTCTCTACATCAATGTGTAATATTTTCAACGATTAGCTCATCTGATGCATGGCAATCTTACTTTTTCTTAAGTAGCCTTGGTTAGGGGTATCACCCCTAAATTACCTCTAAGATACTCAAAAGCATCTTTAGGTAGTGCTTTCATGAAAACATCAACAATATGTTCCTTTGAGCTAACATATTCCATCTTCACTTGTTTGTCTTCCACCATTTCTCTTACATAGTGATACTTGATTGCAATATGCTTGGTTTTAGCATGCATTACAGGGTTCTTTGATATGTTGATAGCACTTGTATCATCATAATAAAGTATCATAGACTCATTTACTTCTTTCTTCATACCTTACAAAAAAAAATTGATCTGTATAATATTGGTGCAATTTATAGTAGCTGCAACATATTTAGCTTTTGTAGTGGATTGTGAGGTACAACTTTGCTTTTTGCTAGTCTGTGTAATCAATCTCTTTCCCAAGAAAAGTGCTCCTCCACTGGTGCTTTTTCTATCATCAATGTTACCTCCCCAATCTACATCAGTGTAGGATCTTAGTTCAAACTTTTCACTTCTCTTGTAGTACATACCAAGGTCATTAGTTCCTTTTAGATACCTTAGTATTCTCTTTACTATCATCAGATGATTTTCTCTTGGATTTGTAGAAAATCTTGCTACTATTCCAATAGCTAATGCAATGTCTGACTTGCTATGTACAACATATTGCAGCTTTCCAATCATTGATCTATACATTGTCTAATTCACTTCAGCTAATTCATTATTTTTGGATAACTTATGTCATGTTGTCATTGGTGTGTTGACTGGGTTTGAGTCTTCCAATCCAAATGTCTTGAGTATCTCCTTGATGTATTTTGATTGGGTCACAAATATGTCATACTTCAATTGATGTACTTAAAATCTAACAAAGAATTTAATTTCTCCAAACATTGACATCTCAAACTCATGCTTCATTTGATTAGAAAAATCTTTGTATAGAACATCTTTTCCTCCAAATATTATATCATCAACAAAGATTTTAGATATCAAAATTCCTTTACCTTTTTCAGCCTTGATATACAACTTGTTGTTATCATCTGCTCTCTCAAATCTTATCTTCACAAGATATTTGTGTAGTCTCTCATACCATGATCTAGGTGCTTGCTTCAAAGAATAAAGTGCCTTGTGTAGTTTGTAGACCATATCCTTGTTCTTTTCATCAACAAATCCCTCTAGTTGTTCAATGTAAACTTCTTCTTCCAATATACCATTCAGAAAAGTAGACTTCACATCCATTTGGTAGACTTTGAAACATTTGTAAGTAGCATATGCAAGTAATGTTCTTACTCCTTCCATTCTTACAATAGGGGCAAATGTTTCCCCATAATCCAATGCTTCTTCTTGTGCATAGCCTTTGTAGACTAATTTGGCTTTGTTTCTAGTTACTCAACATTCTCATCAAGTTTGTTTCTAAACACCCATTTGGTACCAATTACATTCTTGTTAGCTAGTCTAGGAACTAGGGTCCAAGTTTTGTTCCTCTCAATCTAGTCTATCTCTTCTTCCATAGCTTTATACCAATCATCATCTTGAAGTGGATCTTTCACTATTTTGGGCTCAACCTTTCTTAGCAAGCATGATTCATTCATTAGTATGTTCCTTGTCATAGGTCTTGCATCCTTATCACCAATGATTTGATCTATAGGGTGATGTCTTCTTACATATCTGGCTAATCTTGGTTCTATCCTTCTTCCCATGTTTGATCCTTCAGCTTCAGAGTCATTCTATTCTTCTTCATCGTCTTCCCCATGTGTACTATTTTTAGAATCAAAATGTGCATTTCCTTCATTCTGTAACTTGACTTTTGAATGTAGCTCAGTATTCACTGGCTGTGACTCAACTGATACTAAGATTTGTTGCTAATTTCCAATTTGATTGACAAAATTATCTTCAATAGTCATTCCTTCATAGAAGTATACAAAGGATCTATAATCTTCTAATTGCTTGAACTCATCAAGTTGGATTTCTACATGCTCATCAAAATTTACATTTGCACTCTCCACAATTTTGTTAGTGTTAGTATTCAAACACTTATATGCTTTTCTTCTAGTGGAGTATCCAAGGATTCATCACTTTTTGTATCAAACTTGTCATTTCTAATATCTTGAAGAATATAGCATTTACAACCAAAGACTTTAAAATGTTTCACATTAGGTGAGTGACCATACCATAATTAAAAATGTGTTGCATTTGTACCTTTCATGACTTGAACTATATTTAGGATGTAAATAGTAGTACTTATAGCTTCTCTCCAATATTTTAGAGCAACATTTTTCTCCATCATCAAGGTCCTTGCACAGTCTATCACTGATCCATTTCTTCTTTTAGCAATGCCATTCTAAAGTAGAATTCTTGGTGCTAATGGTTGCCTTTTGATAATTTGTCATTGCAAAATATCTCAAATTATTTTGATGTAAACTCACCTCCTCTATCTAACCTTAAGCATTTCAGACTCTTTCCTATTTCCTTCTCAACTCTGGTCAAGTACTACTTGAACATTTGAAATGCATCATATTTTTGCTTTAAGAACATAATAGTCATCATCCTGGAATAGTCACCTACAAATAGCATTATGTATTTGTCTCCTAGGTAACTTTGCCCTTTTATTGGACCTCATAACTTTGTATGGACTAACTCTAGTTCTTCTTTGGAAGTGTATGTTTTACTTTTGAAACTAGAATTAGTCATCCTTCCTAGTTGACATTGTTTGCAAATTATATTTTTAGGCTTCTTCATTTTAGAAAAACCTTGGACTTTCTTCTTTTTGCTAATGCTAATTAGATTTTGAAAGTTAATATGACAAAACCTTTTATGCCATAACCACACATCATCAAGTCTAATGACAAGACAAGTTGCATCATCTATATCTAGGTAAAATAGATTACCTCTAGTTTTTTCACCTTTTCCTATCAAATTTCCATCAATATCATAGATCTTGGCAGACTTTTTTCCAAATTATACTTTGCAACCTATATTGCCTAACTATGATACACTCAACAAGTTTTAATTCAATCCCTCAATATAGTATGCATTATCGCATGAGATTTTCTCTGTAAGTTTAATTGAGCCTTTTCCTTTGATTTGACATGGAACATCATTACCAAATTTAACACTATTTCCATCATATTGAGTAAAGGCAATGAATTTACTTTTGTCTCATGTCATGTGATGTGAGCATCCACTATCTATAATCCACTTGTCATTCTTGTTCACACAAGTCACCAGTGTTGTTGCTTCATCTTCATCTGATTCATCCTTCATGGCCACATAAACTACTTCATCATCATTCTCATCAAAATCTTCTTCAACAATATAGCATCTTTTTCTTTTATCCTTGTAATCTCTACTATCATCCTCTCTCTTGTTCTTGTACTTGTATCCTTCTTTGTAGTTCTTCTTTTGTATACATCTTGCAGCAATATGACCTACTTCATTACAATTAAAGCAAATGATAGAGAGCTTTCCTTTGAATTTACCTTTACCTCTATGGAATCTCCTAGCCAGTAGTTCTTCCAATTATTCTACATCTTCCTCATCTGTGCTACTATCACTAGATGCATGTTTTCCTTTTCTTCTTTTCTTTCTTGATGTCTCCTCCTTATTGTCTTTTATTATCATCTTAGCCTTGAAAGAAGATTCAAGGTTTTTAGGTCTGTAGTTGTTAAAGTTGGACAATTCAGATGTAGTAAGTCTTTCTACAATTCCTTCAAAGGATAGTGTGTTTCCTTGTACACACCTCAGCTCTTGGATGGCTAAAACTCTAATAGCATAGATGGGGAGCAAAGTTCTTAAGTATTTCTTATTGATAGTCTCTTCTTCCAATTGACCACCTAGACTTCTTATTGCACTTATCACTTCTTTCATTATAGATCCATATTGAGCAACATTCTCTGCTTCCTCCATTTTCATTTCATCAAACTTTCCTCTAAGGCTTTCCCTCTTTGCTCTCTAGACATTCTGATCTCCACCATAGATTTCTATTAGGGCTGTCCACATTTTGAATGCAGTGTCACAATCTTTGATGTCATCATATTCTACATAACTAAGTGTAGAGGCAATCTCCAACATTTCTTGATTGTGCTCTCCTTTTGTTCAAATCAACTATAGTAAGAGGTCTAGTTGGGTTTACATGTTATGTTCTAATTGAGGTTTTTGCATAATCACCTGTTGATCCAAGATGTAATTTCATCAGACTTTTCCATGCAACAAACTTGTCTTTGTTGAGCTTGGGAACTTCTCTCTTGGACATCTTGATCTTCCTACTTCTAGTACCTTGAAACTAAATTAGAAGATGGCTCTGATACCAATTGTTAGAAATGCTTTAGAATAATTGAGAGGGGGGAGTAGGGGTGAATTAGTTATTCAAGGTCCAGCATGTCCTATACAAATTTTTTACCAAATGTAGTGAGTCCATTCAACCATTCATTCATCCAAGCTTAAACATTCCTATTTAGCAAGTTACTATAAATCAATATGCAAGCATAACACATAAAAAGATAAACACATAACATAGTGATTTACGTGGAAACCCAATTTGGAAAAAACCACCAATAACATACTACTCAATTGTCACTCTTCTGAATTGATGCCCTGTGAAAGGCCTGCCTTGTTAAAGGCTTACAACACATTGTTAAATATGACCTGGTTAAAGGATTTAACCACCCTATTAGAAGTGGGCCTGGTTAGAGCACTTTAGAACATTCACTTGGAATGCCACCCTGTTAAAGGATTTACAAATGGTTGTTAGGTCAACCTAAGTCCATAAGATTTTCCTTTACCCTAACTGATACAATTTCTAGAGAGTAACAATAATGGATTTTGACCTAATTATATAATACAAATCAACTTGCAAATTTCAGATCACCATCTAGCTCATCTTCATTTGCCTAGCTTTTAGTCCCTACAACTCTTGATAGCTTGCCCTCCTTTCAAGCTTAGTCACCTTGAGTCTCCATGCTCACTGTACTAGTGCAATCATCTCTTCTTGACCACTTGTGGAAGAAAAGTCTATGTGTTCTATTCTTCCTTCTCCTATATATCTTCTCCTTGACACCCTTCTAACCACTTCACAATTTGGCACTCTAGCTGCTCTTGCTTCTTGGTCTATGACTCCTTAAATAGAAGTCTAGAACTCCTTTTCCTGCTTGATTCTTACCTCTTTTAATTTCAATTTGTATGGACTAGGTAGGATTCATTGTATCTAATCCATGTTATATTTCTTCTAGAAACATCATGAAGAATCTGTTGGATACAATTAAGTAATTGTGTATTGTCTTTGATGTTACACAAATGTCATATCAGTTATCAGACAGAGTCTACCGAGTTTTATCAACCAGGAAAACAGTTTACAGAGTCTACCGAGCTCAGTTAGTCAGTAAAAGCCTTTTGCAGTGTATACTGAGCATTCCGGTATGTCACACGGTGAGTTAGTGTTAACCGAGTTAACTCGGTAAGCTAAGGAAAGTTTAGTTCTTACCGAGATCACTTGGGTATCAAAGGATTTTGTAACGAACGGTTAAGTGTTAACCGAGTTCGCACGGTAAGCTAAGGAAAGCTGAGTTTTCACCGATCTTACTCGGTAGTCGAAGACAGCTTTTATCGAGTCCAGTCGATTTCCAAAGGAAGTGGCAGGATTACCAAATTTCCCGGTAATTGTAGTTCTTTCCGAGTTCTACCGGTTAACACAGGAAGGAAGTTTTTGTTCTGTATTGACCGAGCAGCGTCGGCCAGTGAAAGTTTTTTTTTGTTCAAGCCGACTTTAGAATATGTTTAGTCAAGTTGGTTGGGCAAGCCGACTTTGGAATTGTTTTAACAAGTTGGTTGGGCCGACCTGGTATTAAGAATAATATATAAAGAGGTGCTCAAGATGAAAAAAAAGTAGAGGAGAGAATGAATATACGAAAAGTGCAAGGAAGTGCAAGGAAGAGACTTGCGTGTGCCTAAGCAGAATTGAGCAGAGGAAAATCTTGGAGCTGCAGAGATATATTTGATCAGTAAGGATCTTGTGGAGCTAAACTGAGATCTGTATTTAGCAAGATAAGTTGCATGTATTTTCAGATCATTCATTGTTGCTTTCTAACCATTGTAACAGTGATTCCAAAATCTCCTAACAGAGTTGGTTTAACAGCCATTTCATAAATCCTTTAACAGGGTGGCAATTCAATTGAATTGTTCAAAAAGACCTCTTACAAGGCCACTCCTAATAGGGTGATTAAATCCTCTAACAGGGTCACACCTAACAGTGTGTTTTGTAACCTTTAACAGGGTTGGCTCCTAACAGGGCTCACTTCAGAAGAGTGAAAATTGGTGACTAGTTGCTGGTGGCTTTTCCCATATTGGGTTTCCACGTAAATCTGGTGTCTACTGTGTTAATGATTATTTTCTTTTGCATAATTGCTTATTTCAATAAATGCTTCATAAATTAACTAAACACCTATCAAGTTTTCAGCAGTGATTTTTGTAGCAACAGCAACTAAGTTTAAGGCATCTTTGGGACTTTTAAAAATGTTTTTGTGGTAACTGATTCACCCCTCCCCTCTCAGTTACACCATCTTCATTTTCCAACAATTGGTATCAGAGCTTTTGGTGCTTGCAGGAGAAGATTTCAAAGATCTAAGCCAAAGATCAAGATGTCTTATAAGAGGGAAATCCCAAGGCTTAACCGAAACAACTTCTCAGCATGGCGGGGATTAATGAGACTTCATCTAGCTTCCATTGGTGACACTGGTCTGAAATATCTTGATGAGAAATATGTAGAACCATCAGGTACATTATCAGTCAATGACATTTCTATAAAGAAGACTCATAACATTATGATGATTGATATTGCATCTGCCTTGAGTTATGAAGAGTTTGATGATGTCAAGGACTGCACTACTGCCTATGAAATGTGGGAAAGACTAAAAAAGATCTATGGTGGAGATGACAATGTCAAAAGAGCCAAAGCTGAAAGTCTGAGAGGACAGTTCGATCAGATGAAAATGAAAGAAGATGAAAATATTGCCAAATATGTTGAAAGAATTAAAGCATGTGTTAGTGCTATCAAAGCTTCTGGAGGAAGTATCAGTGAAGAGACAGTCATAAGTAAAGTTCTTAGAACTCTACTTCCAGTTTATGCCATCAAGGTATCAGCCATTCAAGAAAGAAGGTGTGAGGCCAATCACAAGATAAACCTAGAGGCCATAGTTGGAAGATTGACAGCATTTGAATTAGATAATTTTGATAATTATGTTCCAGCTGCAAAGAACATTGAGTCTACATTTGAAGCCAAGCTCTCACTTAAGGACAAAGGAAAAAAGAAGAAGGAATCTCAGTCAGAAAGTGAAGATCAATCAGATCAGAGCTCTGACAGTGACCTTGAAGTAATTGAAGCCCTACTTGCAAAGAAATATTCAAGAAGAAGAGGTAAATACAGAGGTAAAGTACCCCTAATCTACTTTTCATGTGAAGAAGTCGGTCATATTGTTGCAAGGTGTCCAAACAAGAAAGATAAAGATGAAAAGAAAGATAATAAATGGAACAGTAAGAAAGATTTCAAATCATTTAAAGATAAAAGTAAGAAATCATGTTTTATGGCTAAAGATTCTAATGATTCTAATGATGAAGAAGAGGATGAGATTGTTTACATTGTTGTAAAAGATGAATCTGACAATGAAGAAATGGCACTCATCTCTCACATAAGTAAGAATGATACATGGATCATTGATAGTGGCTGCTCACATCATATGACTGGAGATAAAACAAAGTTTGATCAATTTGAAGAGTATGATGGTGGCAGTGTAAGATTTGGAAACAATGAACCTTGTTGCATCAAAGGAAAAGGAAGAATCACTCTAACCCAGGAACTTGTATGTGATAATGCTTATTGAGTAGAAGGACTAAAGCACAATTTATTGAGTGTGGCACAGTTACTCAACAATGGACTCAAAGTAGAATTCATCCAAGGCAAAGCAAGACTGCTGAACGGTAAAGGAAAGCTGATTGGATCTGGTATTCAAACTAAAGGTAACTTGTTCTATTTTGAACTTGATGAACATTCATGTTTTATTGTTCAAATAGAAGAGAGTTGGTTATGGCATAAAAGATTATGTCATGTGAATTTTAACAATCTAGTAAAAATAAGCAAATTCAAGAAAGTGAGAGGCATTCCTGATTTAAAGAAACCAGAGGTCGGTTTATGCAAGAATTGTCAAATTGGAAAGATGGGTAAGTCTAGTTTCAAAAGCAAAAATTGTCAGTCTGAAGATTTATTAGAAATTGTGCATACTGACTTATGTAGACCTATTGAAATTGAAAGCTATACTGGTGAAAAATATTTCATTCTTTTTGTTGATGATTATTCAAGAATGATGACCATCATGTACCTAAGGAACAAATCAGAAGCATTTGAAAAGTTCAAATGGTATTTGGCAAGAGTAGAAAAAGAAACAAGGAAAATATTGAAATGCCTAAGGTCAGACAGAGGTGGTGAATTTATTTCACATGAATTTAATAACTTTTGTATTGAAAGAGGAATCAAAAGACAGGTTTCAGCACCAGGTACACCTGAACAAAATGGCATAGCTGAAAGAAGGAACAGATCCATCATGGATTGTGCAAGAACCTTGATGATAGAAAAGAATGCTGCTATCAAATACTGGAAGGAGGCTATCAGTACAGCAATTCATACCTTAAACCGAGTACAGTTAAAAAATGACTCATTCAAAACTCCCTATGAAATATGGTATGGCTATAAACCCAATATAAGTTATCTGAAAGTATTTGGAAGAAAATGTTATATCTTGAAAGAATCTAGAAAAGGAAAATTTGATGTAAAAGGTGATGAAGGTATATTTCTTGGATACTCATGTAAGAGTAAAGCATATAGATGCTTAAACTTATCTACTCACAAAGTCATAGAAAGTATACATGTGAAAGTTGATGAATTTGCAGAAAAGACTGAAGAAGAAAGCAGAAAAGAACCAGAAGATTACAAAAGATTCGTCTTCAATGATTCGGATATAATATCAACTACATCTGAGAATCAGAAATCTTCTTCTACCGAGTCATCACTAACTGAGTTGCAGGAAACATCTACCGAGCCAACATCTACCGAGTCAGAAAATATCGAGTTAGAGATTATCGAGCCTGAGGTAACCGAGCAGGTACATACCATGCCAGTTGATACCGAGCCAGACCAAACCGAGCAAAGAGGAGAAATGCAAGAAGATAACGACAAAAATCATCCAAAAAAAAAAGAACCTGTTCTAGCCAAATATGTCAGGAGACATCATTCAGCAGATCAGATCATTGGAAATAAATCTGATGGAACCATCACAAGAAGTAAGTTGAAGGGTACTTGTTTACTTGCTGATTTTGAACCGAGAACTGTCAAAGATGCATTAGAAAATGATAATTGGATTGAAGCAATGAATGAAGAAATAGAGCAGATAGAGAAAAACAAAACATGGACTCTTATACCCAGGCCTAAAGACAAAAATGTAATCGGTACAAAGTGGGTTTTCAGAAATAAGTTGGATGAAAATGGTAAAGTATCAAGAAACAAAGCTAGATTAGTGTGCAAAGGATATTCTCAAGAAGAAGGCATAGATTATGGAGAAACTTTCGCTCCCGTTGCTAGATTGGAAGGTGTTAGAACCTTACTAGCATATGCTGCCTACAAAGAATTTAAAGTTTATCAGATGGATGTCAAGTCAGCATTTCTAAATGGTATACTGGATGAAGAGGTCTACATTGAACAACCTGAAGGTTTTATTGATCCAGATAAAAAGAACATGGTTTGCAAATTGCACAAGGCATTGTATGGTCTGAAACAAGCCCCTAGAGCATGGTATGAAAGATTGCATAGCTATCTTATTCAAATTGGATTTCAAAGAAATAATGATAACAGTAGTTTGTATATCAAGGAAGGACCAAAAAATTAAGATTGTCCTGGCAGAAATATTTGTAGATGATACTATTTTTACAGGGAATGATGATCTTTGCAAAGAATTTTCAGAACAAATGAGCAAGGAATTTGAAATGTCAATGTTCAGTGAAATCAAATTCTTTGTGGGACTTCAAATTCAGCAGAACAAGAATGGCATCTACATCACTCAAGCAAAATACATCAAAGAGATATTGAAAAAGTTTGGTATGGAAGACTGTAAACCAGTTGGAACTCCCATGTGTACTGGACTAAAACTTACCAAAGAAGATGATTCAAAGGAAATAGATCAGACATTGTACAGATCTATAATTGGAAAGTTGCAATATGTAGTTCATACTAGGCCAGATATTGCTCTTGCAGTTGGAATTGTGGCAAGATTTTCAGCCAAATCAAGAGAAAATCACATGATGGCAATCAAGAGAATAATGAGATATCTGAAAGGAACTGAAGATTATGGATTATGGTATAAACTTGGAGGAAACCTAGACTTAAAAGTGTTTACTAATGCTGATTGGGCAGGAAATCTTGACGACAGAAAAAGCACAAGTGGAGGTGCATTCTTTCTTGGAAAGAGGTTGGTTTCTTGGATAAGCAAAAAGCAAAACTGTACAGCTCAATCAACAGCAGAGGCAGAGTATGTTGCTGCAGCAGTAAACTGTTCTAATATTGTTTGGTTCAAGCAATTGCTACAAGGCATGAAGATGGAAATCAAGGAACCAGTCGTCATGTTTTGTGATAGTGCAATCAATATATCTAAAAATCCAGTAATGCATTCTAAGACTAAGCACATTGCAATCAAGTATCACTTTGTCAGAGAATTGGTGCAGTACAAGGAAATCAGATTGGAATATGTACATACAAAGGAACAGATTGCTGACATATTCACAAAGCCTTTACCTAAGGATGCATTTTTAATCTCAGAGGTAAGTTAGGGGTTATTCCCCTATCTGAAGTTCACTAAAATAAGTTTTAGTGATGCATCAGCTCTTACAAAATTAAACAATCATCAGTTGATGCAGCAAATCAAGGAAATATTGCATATGAATCAATACTAAAGGTACAATGAAATTCATTTGAAATTAGATGGTCTTTGGCATGTGTTGTCAAAGAGGGAGAGTTTTACTATCATATCTTTTCCGAAATCCAAAATTTGATTAAGTAATTTCTTCACAGAGGGAGATTACTGTAAGAGGGAGAGTTCTCTATCTTAGAGGGAGAATTGTTAATTGTGTTGTGTTATAGTAGACTTGCTTTCAAATTTCATTTCTGCTATGACATGTTGTGGTGCCATCAATGCCAAAGACGAAGATTATTGGATACAATTAAGTAATTGTGTATTGTCTTTGATGTTACACAAATGTCATATCAGTTATCAGACAGAGTCTACCGAGTTCTATCAACCAGGAAAATAGTTTACAGAGTCTACTGAGCTCAATTGGTCAGTAAAAGCCTTTTGCAGTGTATACCGAGCATTCCGGTATGTCACACGGTGAGTTAGTGTTAACCGAGTTAACTCGATAAGCTAAGGAAAGTTTAGTTCTTACCGAGATCACTCGGGTATCAAAAGATTTTGTAACGAACGGTTAAGTGTTAACCGAGTTCATATGGTAAGCTAAGGAAAGCTGAGTTTTCACCGAGCTTACTCGGTAGTCGAAGATAGCTTTTACCGAGTCCAGTCGGTTTCCAAAAGAAGTGGCAGGATTACCAAATTTCCCGATAATTGTAGTTCTTACCGAGTTCTGCCGGTTAACACAGGAAGGAAGTTTTTGTTCTGTATTGACCGAGCAGCGTCGGCCAGTGAAAGTTTTTTTTTTGTTCAAGCCGACTTTAGAATATGTTTAGTCAAGTTGGTTGGGCAAGCCGACTTTGGAATTGTTTTAACAAGTTGGTTGGGCCGACCTGGTATTAAGAATAATATATAAAGAGGTGCTCAAGATGAAAAAAAAGTAGAGGAGAGAATGAATATACAAAAAGTGCAAGGAAGTGCAAGGAAGAGACTTGCGTGCGCCTAAGCAGAATTGAGCAGAGGGAAATCTTGGAGCTGCAGAGATATATTTGATCAGTAAGGATCTCGTGGAGCTAAACTGAGATCTGTATTCAGCAAGATAAGTTGCATGTATTTTCAGATCATTCATTGTTGCTTTCTAACCATTGTAACAGTGATTCCAAAATCTCCTAACAGAGTTGGTTTAACAGCCATTTCATAAATCCTTTAACAGGGTGGCAATTCAGTTGAATTGTTCAAAAAGACCTCTTACAAGGCCACTCCTAATAGGGTGATTAAATCCTCTAACAGGGTCACACCTAACAGTGTGTTTTGTAACCTTTAACAGGGTTGGCTCCTAACAGGGCTCACTTCAGAAGAGTGAAAATTGGTGACTAGTTGCTGGTGGTTTTTCCCATATTGGGTTTCCACATAAATCTGGTGTCTACTGTGTTAATGATTACTTTCTTTTGCATAATTGCTTATTTCAGTAAATGCTTCATAAATTAACTAAACACCTATCAAGTTTTAAGCAATGATTTTTGTAGCAGCAGCAACTAAGTTTAAGACATCTTTGGGACTTTTGAAAATTTTTTTGTGGTAACTGATTCACCCCTCCCCTCTCATTTACACCATCTTTATTTTCCAACAGAATCCTCTTGAATTCACTCAAAAATAGTTTACATAGAATTTTGTGCCACTAGCTCATTATCCTTATCCTCCAACTAGTTCACAGAATTCAAGGTAACAACTCTATTGGCTTAGATTTGGTGAATCTTCAACTTTTAAAATAATGCAATAGCTTGGCACTATTGAAATCTTGATGCTCGGCACATACTGTGTTACTTGGCATCAACTATGTCTTTACTGATGCTCAGCACCTGGACTTCACTCGGCACCTAAACTTCACTCAACATCTAAAGATCACTTGGAACACACTAGATTTTCCTTTTGCTTAGCTCCAATTGAGAATTGTTCTCAGCTTCAACTACCTTGCTCAGCACCCACTGATGAACTTAGTTTAAGCTTTGCAATCAACCTTGCTCTAACTTATACTCCTAATGTTTCTAAGTGTAGCCAACCTCTATATCTTTGAGTATGTTATTAATACATCATTTCACCATTGTCTTAACTGATCCTTGTGCTTCATTACAATATCATAACTCAACCTTTCCCTTAGGTACTCTTGTTACATCTTGTTGATCAAATCCTCTTTATCAATCAGCTAGGTGATAGTACTTGGATCTTATAAGAAATTGGCATTCCTAAAAATAGTAGGTTTGACATCAATGAAAAAATAATGATTGAAAACATTCTTTTAACAAAGGTCTCCCTCTTTGATCTTCAACAATGAGCTTTCCAATCATATTTCCAGCAACTATATCATAAAATGCCTTGGGTATTGAATTGGAAAATTCTAATGGCATATTCTTACATTGGGACATCAGTGTATAGGGCTTCTTCTACTAGATTTTTCTCCTCTTTTCCCAAATTATCAAAATTTACATTCTTAAGACTAGATAGATTTGAATTATTTCTGATATTTTCACATATAACCCTAAAAAATAACACTAACTATAACCCTAACCCTAACTCTAACTCTAACCCTAATTTCTAACCCAACTCAAACTCTAACCCTAATTTGAAAACTCTTTAACCCTAGAGTTTTGTAATTGAAATGGGCTAATGTAACCCTAGGTTGAACCATAACCCTAATCTAATCTGAACCAAATTTAACCAAAACCCTTAGATCTCTAACTCAAACCCTTAGATCTAATTTCCTAACTAAAAACTCAAACCCTAATATTTACTCAAACCTTAAAATTTCTTTTTAAATCAAACGCTAACCAAACCCTAATCTTTAACTCAAACCCTAAATTAATAATCTAAATTGAAAGTTCTCTTTAAATCAAACCCTTACTTGAACTAAGTTTAAGTAAATAATGTACAACTATAACCCCAACCAAACCCTTTAATCTATAACTCAAACCCTAATCTAGAAATCATTTGAACCCTTTAAATCAAATCCTAATCTTTAACTCAAATCCTAATCTTAATAGATAACTAGATAACCCTAGAACCTAACCCTAACTATAACTAAAATCCTAATCTTTAAACCCTAACTCAAATTGAAATCCTAATCTAACTCAAGTTACCCTAACTCAAACCCTAGAATGAAATCCTAATCTAACTCAAGTTACCCTAACTCAAACCCTAGAATGAAATCCTAATCAAATTTGAATCTAACACAAACCCTATTAATCTAACCATGTAAGTTCCCTATAAATCAAACCAGGTAACCAAACCCTTAGGTAGATCTGTATTTATCAAACTCTAGAATCACATGAGGTAATCTTTAACTTTTAGAAAACTCTTTAATCTAAACCATTTGAATCATAATCAAACCCTTTATCTAAGTAATTTTACCATTGAGTATACTTGCCAAATCCTTTATAATGTTAACAAGTGAAGATTAGACCTCTTCATACAGTGGTTGTAAGAGAAGGTGACAAGCTATCCCTTTTACAACCCTAAGATTAACTGAAATTTCACTTTCAAGTGTACAAAAAAATCCTCAAATAGATTCATGTTTCATGACATTCCAAAAATATATTTTTCATTAACCATGGTAATCTAATGGATTCCAAAATATTTTTCCTACTCCCTCCAAACAATAGAATAGCTTTAGAAGACAAATAATGTAAGAAGGAAGAAGGAAAATATCTATCCTTAACACCTTTCAAGTTGCTATGAGATCTTTCATAATATTGACTCCCCTAAATTTTTTCTCTATCAAGACAAATGTAGAAGTAGATAATGCTCAAAAATATTCACATTCAAAGGTCTTTGCAAGGATTTTGATGTCTTAGAGAAGTTCATTATTTATATGAAAGATATTATTTCTCATCATTTCACTTGGAGATATGAAAGAGAGCTCAAGGAGTAATATATATGTTTCCAAGTGATCACTCTTTTTATACCAATAAATTATCATCACTTGTATAAAGATTTTTAAATATTGATTGGAAACTCTTACACATACACCTTGCAATTCTTTCAATACTCTTGATGTGTTGTATAACTTTGATATCTTTTGATATCAAGTATTTTTGATCTTCAAGGACTTTTTTTTTCTGCAGACTCTATAATTGTTTTAGTTAGAAGTAGCTAATAAGATCCTATTTTCTATGTTTTTATATATAATAATTTTCACAATAGTATTTCTTTGTTTTGTTCTTAGCCTGAGATTCTTCAAAAGACATTGACCATCCTTCCTTAAATTTTACTTTCATTCCCCCTATATGTTGATGATGGTTGTAAGGAAAATTAGGATCTCACCTAGGTTAAGGCCTATAATTCTTCTAGCATTTTTCTAATATTGACCCACTCTTCCTACAAATTTAATCTCAGTTCAATAAGAATGATAAAAACTCTCTTACTAATTTAAATATTAATAGGATTACAATAAAAAAAAATTATTAAGTTATCTATATATACATATATTTAAATTATGTTGGTTTTTGTTGGGAGCTATAATGAGAGAAATAATTTGTTTGAGATTTTCATAAGCAATGTTTCCCTCGAAAAATCCTAGTTCATACTTTGTTCCTTGGCTTCCACTAGAAACCCGAGTGGTCCAATATGAACTTGTAAGACATGTATATGTGATGCAAGTGTCAACTTATTCAAATAACTTATATTTGAGGACCTGTATTGTAGACAACAACAAACTATATATATATATATATTTGATAACTTTACTTTATGTCAGTTCTATACTTTTTTAGTTGCGAGCCTTAAATTTTATTTCTAAATTATTTTCAAACCCTAATAAATATTATATCATAACTTCAAACTCAAACCATAATCTAAGTTCTCAAACTAGATCTAATGTTACAATCCTAACGAAAAAACTCAAACCTTTATCTATCTAGAAATGCCACCCTTTGATCTAACTCTAACTCTAACATGTAAGATTTCAGGTAATTGAAAACTCAAACCCTAATTTCTTTAACTCAAACTCTAATGTAATCCAAAACTGAAAACTCAAACCATTTTTAATCTAAATGAAATCTTAATCAAACCCTAATCTAACTTATTGAACCCTTTAAGTCAAACCTAGTTACTAATCTTTAATTGGACTAAAGTTCTGAAAACTCAAGTTCCCTTAACTCTAACTCTAACTCTCATATGTATGTGATCATATAAATTTTATTGATATGTACATGTTACAGATTATCTAGAGATGTGATGTATGTGATTACATATATCTTTCAATTTAAATAAAAAATTATTTGTACTAGACTTAGACAGACATGTGTACATGTTATATGTATGTACTATATGTACAATTTACAAATTTTATATAAAGTAGCTCCATCAAATGTTGTATAGATATGACTTCACATGATCAACTTGCTCATCATCCTATTGTGGCTCCTACTGTAGCTCATACTATGGATCCTATTGCGGCTCCTATTGCAACTTCTATTGTGGTTCTTGTTGCAACACCTGATGTGGTTCTTGTTGTAGCACCTAATCTAGTTCATGTTCTAGGTCCTCGTGTATTTTGTCATGTTGCTCATGGTCGGGCTTGTGATGTAGCTTGTGTTGGGGCTCTTGTTGTGCCTTGTCATAGGGCTCATCATGGGGCTCATGTTGTGGCTCCTAATGTGGCTCCAAGTAGTGTAGATCCTAGTGTGGCTCCTAGTATGGCTACTATTGGAGGTCATGTATGTGCAGGTCCTACTGGAGTTCCTACTGCACCACCTCCATGCATCAATATTGATGCATTATGCATTTCAAGAGTAGGAGGTTGCTAAATTATAGTAGTCTAATGATGGTCTATATAGAGACATATGTGCTACTATATGTAGGAGATTACAGGATTTGACTGCTAGATTTAGAGCTCACCATTCATTTACTCCTAACATACTAGCTTCCATATCTAAGGAGCTTAGGGCTAAGATTTTAGGAGTTGCATCTTTTGATGATGTCAAGAGGGCGGCCCCCAAAGATGTCATTAAATGAGATCTATTTCCATCATATGAGGGTGCATAGGGTAGGGTGAGAGGCTATTGAGTCACACAATGTAGAGATCCTATTATTGCTAACATGATCTATCCTCATTTTTTAGTTGTACATGGTTGTTATCTTAATAAAGACTAGATACCTCTTTATTTTGCACAGTAGTTGTACGTTGAGTTCTGCATAGGGCTCAAAGTCAACTACTTAGACATTCTAGATTATTATGGATAGAGGCATGGTCAGATCACAGATCATGACTAGTATCACAGTGCATAGTGTCTGCCACCTCCAGATGTGAGACAGTTCATTGGACAAAGACTGCCTCTAGTGACTCTAGCACATGTGCCTATTGCAGATAGAGTTGTCATTGATTTCTAGAGGGGAGCAATTGACAATATTGGACACATTGCATCTGCAGCTACTAGTATCACATTTGATTCTCTTGGTTGTTATATTCACAGTCGACAAAGTCATCTAGGTTGACCATCTTCAGAGGCATCTAGTAGCACTTCAAGCACCTCCTCTGATGAGGCATATAGAGTTGTTGGATTATTAGTACAAGGTGATGTTTGTACTCTTTTAGGACAACATATGCATATGGATTTAGCACTAAATTTTTTGGAGGATTTGTTGCACACTATTACTTATATTTCTGATACATAGGGGATGCTAGTTCACTTATTGATGGACTTCATTAGACACCATCAAAGCCCCATAGTTCCATAGGCATAGACTACACCAATGATAGTCGATACACCTATGGATAGCTCACAAAATTTTGCACCAGGCTCACAACACTCTACATATGGCTCGGGCATACAAGTTGGAGATGTTAGGATCATAGCTAAGGGCCTTGATAATTTTTGTGAGTAGTTACAAGGGCTTTCTAAGATTGAGACTAGTCTGAGCATGGGATTATCATCATACATGGACATGTTATTTGGACCTAGCACTGATTCTACACCATTACCTAGCTAGTTACATAGTCCACTTCACTTATCATTACTAGTAGTTCAAGATTTTTGTGTTGAGGGTGGTTCAATACGTGTTGGAGTTTCAGGAGATGATGTTAGAGTATTAGGATGCACTAATGTTTCAAGTAGTAGAGGTGCATTGATAGATGATATGATAGAGTCTACTTTAGATTGAATCCTCCACCTCCAGAGACCTAGGTACACACACACACACACACACACACACACACACACACACACACATAATTTATTTTAAATTTAAATATATACTATTAAAAAATTAAGCTTAGATAGATATTTAATTTAAGAACTATAATAAATCATGTAGGCATAGGTTGTTGAGCATATGATTACATCTAGTGTTGGGTCAAGGCATGTACATCAAATAGATGATTCTATTGCATCACCTAGTAGTGCTCAGGTGCAAGTTTTAAATAGTTTGTAAAATTTTTTTATGTTTCAAACTAGACATATGCACTCGTATTTAATTTGAACATGTACACACATGTATATATATGTTTCTAGATAGTTCTAATGTGTGTGTGTGTGTGTGTGTGTGTGTGTGTGTGTGTGTGTGTGTGTGTGTGTGTGTGTAGGGCTTGGTTGATGTGCCTCAACCACAAGATGTATAGGAGACTTGATCAGAGGTTCATTTTGTTTGTATACATCTTGAGGGGTCCTTCTAGTAGTAGTATATTTATATATTAGATGCATGCATTTATATATTGGAGACTTTGTATATATTCTAGAGACTTAAATACACATGTGTATTTTAGTACTTTGATGGCATACATACATGTTTCACTATTTGTTTGACTATTTAGTACTTCAGTAATTGGATGGTCACATGTATATGAATTTTTATATTTTGTTACATGTATACATGTTTATTCGAGACTTACATTTTGCATATGTATGCATTTCAGTATCTAAACTATATTAGATGTAGATGTTTATTCTTGAGACATACATGTATGTATAATTTTTTTAAATTTTAGTAGAACATTCTTCATCAATTAGATTATATATTTTAAACTTTAGATTTTAGTGTGATCATTATAAAACTTTATTGTGAACATTATAAAATAATCAAATAATCAAATTTGTTAAATCAATTAGTACGAAGTTAGAAGGATGCATATTTGTTAAAGTAAATTATCAATTAGTAGGACTAAAGATAAATATTAGTTTTGTGTAGATAAAAATATGTTCTAGAACTAGGTAAGCCAGTACATTATTTTAAAAAACTTTTACAAAATATAATATTTAAAAACACATTAATAAACTAATTTAAACTAAGAGTATGACCCTACAATAAACTAACATTAATATATAGTTTTTTAATAAACTAATGATAACTAAGAACTTATGATCATACAATTTTAAAAACACATTTAATTCAAGATGAAATTCAATAGTTTGAAAAGAAGTTGATAAAAGAATTTTAAAAAACATATTAAATTATCTTTGATACATATCTATCTAATGATAGTGTAAGTTCTATACAACTAACTTACATAGGTCAAGCCTATTTAGATTAAGTTATTATTAAATTCATCCATGGTATGTAATTAATATTATTAATTTATATAGTTTTTTAATAAACTAATAATAACTAAGAGTATGATCGTACAATTAAAAACACACTTAATTCAAGATGAAATTCAATAGTTTGAAAAGAAGTTGATATCTAAGAATTCTAACATTTAAATTATCTTTGATACATATCTATTTAATGATTGTGTAAGTTCCAACTAACTTGTATTGCCTATTTAAATTAAGTTGTTATTATTAAATTCATCCATGGTAATTAATATTATTAAAATGTATGTACTTGTAAAAGCACATTAATAAACTAATAAACTAAGAGTTATGACCCTGTACAGTAAACTAACAACTTTAAATTAATTCAAATTATTATAAAATAAATCTCAAAGGTCAATTCAACCATGATGTACACTTATAACATGTAATATCTTTTGATGATCACTATCTAGTCTCCACTTGTGACGTACATGCTTAAGTTTGACTGGATGTAGACAAAGTTCGGTAGTAATGACCAGGTGGTTGTATTGTAAAACCTTGTTGTTAGGTTGATAATCAACAAAGTGTATTCCATATTGGACTATTTTGTCTTGCTTCAAATATGTTCCTTTTATTACAACCAAACATGTACCACAAATTTAAATATTTTAAAATTTGATACTTATCCACTTTTACCAATCTAGAGATATGATTATAATCATAAGAAATCAATGGAATATCATCAAAATTTTCATCATCTTTATCAAATGTATCGATAACATCAAGTGGCATAGAAATCCATGCACCTGTATATCCAGGTGTTTGATTGATGCATTCTTGATAGTCTTCATCAATGCAACTATCACAAAAACATGAGTATTCTCTTGTCTTCAATGTCCAATTGCAATTATTTGCACTCATGATTGAATGCAAGGAACATGTCTTTTCTATCCTCTTGCAACCATGCTTTTTTTTTTCTATTAACTCATGAAAGTTCATTAAATTGAAACTATGGACAAACTAATTTAAACTTCAATGAATTGAAACATAAAACTTAACAATAAAATTTTATAACTTAATTTCATAAAATATAAATAGATGTACACATCCATACCTGTTATCTCCCAAAAGACTCTATATGGTACCTATCAACTCATTGTTGATGATGTCCCAACCTCGTTTGATGCAAAATGTGTCTTACACCATTCAACAACATCATGTGCATCATTTAAATGAACTCCCTAATAATTCATATGATACTCTCATAGAGCACATTTGATGCAAGCTCCACCATCATGTTCACCTTTTCCATGGCCACTCTCGAAGAAATTTCATGTGTTTTATTTTCTCATTGCAATGATATCTACATAATGCATAAAATGATTTAGATGATTTGAACTATGCGACACATCCATCAGACCAAACATAATGTTTATCAACACTTATGTCTCTTTCTTTCAAATAAGAAAAGAAAATATAGAAGCAATGTTCTACATAGTGAATGTCATGTTCTTTATCATCACTTATATAAAAATGATATTCCTTTTTAATTACTATGTGCTTGAACTGTACTATGAACATCATCCAATTCTAGCTGTACATGTCTATAAAAAACGTGTACCATAATAGTGACCTACTTAGAAAATATATAATCTAATTGAATTGCTTTTTGATGAACCAAGGAATAGTTCTCTACAAAATTAACAACTAATACAATCATTCCAAGTGGGAAATTATCTCTCAAAGTTTGAAACAATTGTGCTTGCCACTTTGCAAAAAAATGTGTGATGAATATAAGGTTGAATCAAATTCTTAAATCTGTCCATAAATGTTAGAATAGGTAACTCCTCTTCAAAATATTCCAAACTTTTTGTCTCTTTCTCCATCTTTGTTTCATTCTTCACATACTTGTAACTTTTGCAATTCAATTTTTTTGTTACATCAATATTTTCAATTTTCAAAGGAAATAGAGCCAATTCACCACATATTTCACATAATCCTTTGATGCAACTTATTTGACCAACTAGATCATCTATTTTGTCACATAGAATGGATGATATAAACTCACTTCTCCTACTAGGAGGAGCAGCATGAAAACCATATGTGTCTTCTACAAACTTTTGAAATACCTGATAGTGGAGATCAAACTCAATATGATGATGACAACAACATGTTTCAAACACTTTGTTTGACCTCACAAAGTATGGCTTCAGTTTTTCAAACAACATTTGCCCAACTTTTACATTAGGATGTTCACTACAAAATGACACATATAACTGATATTGTGTTGTGTCCAACCAATGTTTTGTATGATGTTCATATTGACCAGATGCAATCCTATGCCTGATAACATCTCTACTATTTGATGAAGGATGAGTGTTATCAGTCCAAAATGATATGAATAAATTTTTTAATAACTCTTCAATCCTATCAAAACAAGCTACTCTACACATGATTGCCCAATTACCCTCTATAGTACTATCATCCACAATTAATCTTCTCTTAACATATTCTCTCATTTTTTTCCTACTAAAACCCATTTCAAACGAAATTGAAGATATTTGTCTATTTTGGGTCATATTCTTATTTACAAAAGACATCAACATCACTTTTCTTGTCATAGACTTATCTTTAGTTTGAGAGTGTTTTCCTATGTTTCTCAAACATTGTTTAACATTTTCAATCACATTAGTTTGCATGTTAGAAAATCTTCTCTTCTTTGATGTTGTGTCTACACCTAACAATCCCAATGCCTCTTGCAACTTCTTTTGTGTAAGAAAAAGTGAAAGCAACTAAGCTTGTTCAAGTGTTTTATTGTTATCAAATTTAGTCATAATTTCTCTTATCTTCTCATTCATTGACCTTTTCTTAGACAAACTTAAGGGTTGAATAGTAGTTGCAAGTCTTCTCAATTCATCCACATCCATTTTAAGTAAATGATTTAAATTTTTATGAGAAATAAAAATCTTTATAAATTGGGCAATATTTAGGAGTTCGTCCATACCAGTTCTTGCACCTAATCCTAACCCTTCTCTGACTTCTCTTACTAGAATTCCTACAGGGAGCAATCTTGAGCCTTTTCCAACATTCATTGTTTGAGATTCTACAGGGAAAGATTCTAACCATTCTTTGACTTCTATTATTTGAATCTCTGTAGGTAGTGATCTTGAACCTTCTTCAACATTCATTATTTTTGATTCCGTAGGGAGTGTTCCTGACCTTTCTCTCATATGCACTTCTTCTACTTCTGTTAAGCCTTCTTCAACATTTCCTTCACCTTGTTGATTGTCTACAAAAAATTTATAAATAAATCAAATTAGATAAAAAAATAAGATTGAAACATAATTAAATTTAAGACCATAAAAAATAAATTAATATATATAATTACATACCTTGTTTAATTCAATGATAATGTGCAATAGTCTTCTGAAGATTTCTTTGTTTTGCTTCATTAGATCACTTCCTTGCATATTTGTTTTGCCTTCATTTCTTATTTCCCATTATAAAATCATTAAAAAAAAAATTACCCCTTGCCTCAAGATAAATCTCGCGTAATAACCATATAAAAATGTTGACTGGTATGGCTTCACATTATTTTAAAACTGACCTGTCTGTTGGTGACATCAACATATTTTGAATGTTTGCGCGAACATCAATAATGTGACATGTTCAAGTGAACATGTTAAAATTGAATTTCTGGATGTCAGAAAACTTAGGGGTGCATGTTCGCTATGAACACATGTTCGTAGTGAACCCATAAAATATGTTCATAGAGAACATGTCAAATTACAAATTTTTGACCCTCTTTTTCTTAAAAAAAATAAAATTGGCTCTTTTGACACCCAAAATTGAAAATGATTGATCTCCTCCTGTAAAATAAAAATGCCAATTTGTGTTGCTTGAAGCAAGCTTTCCAAGATGACTATAATTGTAATACTTATTGTATTCATTAAGACTTTCAAATATGAGTTTAACTCATTATAGGTTCATTACAATTTGAACATTAACTGACTTTGACACTTTAGGAAAATCAGTAAATTAGTTTTTAAAAAATTTTGAAAAATATCTAGGAAATAGGTTATTGAGATAGCTTTCTATTCAATTTTTTTTTTAGATTTATGATAAATTGAGTTCAAGTTATCTGTGTCAAAATAAATGTATGTCTAAATTATGATTGGTGTCACTTCAAAACTTCATATACTATACAATATTAAACAAAATTGAATCAAACAAAATGCATCCTCTAGATATCAATGTTACAAATTCAACACCAAAAGAATTACCTCATTATCATTTTAAGAAAAAAAAGTTGTGTGTCAAACAGACTATTACTCTTTAAAAATATTGAATTTTAACATGTACCACTTTTCAGAGGAGAAGAAAAAATTGACATAAATAATTTTTTTAATTAAAAAATATGGTTACAAAATAGGAACAAAGTACTACAAATCACTAGTTTATGTCATCTTGAAATTATTCATAATTTTAGAGATATAGTCACTCGAACATGAGGTTTGTTTCAAAAATATTGATTTCAGTGTCAAAATTGGTCAAAAAGAAAAACCCATTATTGTGGGATCACCCTGCTTAAACCTTCCTATTTTTTGATTGGCTGCATGTAATTGCATAGGAAATCTACATGTAGATTCATCCTTATCTCTAAAGAATCAAAATTTAACCTTATGTTAGTTGAAAAATAGTTTACATAGTTATTTGTGCCATAACAAACAAATATGTCCAATTTGTATTAATCGACATATATAGTTACTAGTGCTCAACATATACTATAATTATGCTTCTGACTCGACACCTAGACTACTTGGCATCTACTATTCACTTGGCACTTGAATCACTTGGCATGGTCTATCTACTCAACACTTGAGTGACTTGGCACTCATTGTAACTCAGCATGATCTTGTATTTACATATTATACTTGGCGTGTATTACTAGTTTTCCATGAACTAAGTAAATGTCTTAAGTGTGTTGATACTCAATTGTCAAAACCAATCTGAGATCAATAATTCGTTCAATAATTATTCCTAGTTTTAGAGATATAGTCACTCGAACATGAGGTTTGTTTCAAAAATATTGATTTCAGTGTCAAAATTGGTCAAAAAGAAAAACCCATTATTGTGGGATCACCCCACTTAAACCTTCCTATTTTTTGATTGGTTGCATGTAATTGCATAGGAAATCTACATGTAGATTCATCCTTATCTCTAAAGAATCAAAATTTAACCTTATGTTAGTTGAAAAATAGTTTACATAGTTATTTGTGCCATAACAAACAAATATGTCCAATTTGTATTAATCGACATATATAGTTACTAGTGCTCAACATATACTATAATTATGCTTCTGACTCGACACCTAGACTACTTGGCATCTACTATTCACTTGGCACTTGAATCACTTGGCATGGTCTATCTACTCAACACTTGAGTGACTTGGCACTCATTGTAACTCAGCATGATCTTGTATTTACATATTATACTTGGTGTGTATTACTAGTTTTCCATGAACTAAGTAAATGTCTTAAGTGTGTTGACACTCAATTGTCAAAACCAATCTGAGATCAATAATTCGTTCAAACATATGATCTAGATAAATTCATTTCAGCTAAGTTATATGTGGTCTCATACTTTTCCAATTGGAAATGTCTATTAAATGCATGTTTTATACTAGTTTGTATCCAATTACTAAAGAAATAAAATTATTTCAGAAAAGTGGCGTTTCAATAACTCTTACTTTTTTAATGATTTTTTTTAATAATATATAAAAACACTTTTATAGAGCTCAAAGTTAAGAATATTCTCATATAGAGTTTTTAGTGTTTTAATTAGATATCATATATTGTAATTTAAAAACTCTACAAACACATATTTTAACACTCAAAAAGATGTCAGTTTTGAGAAAGAAAAAAATATTAAATCATATCAAAAAAATTCAAAAATTATATGACATTCTAGAGGAGAGAGTCCTCTTAATTAGTGTATATTTTTTCTTCTGGTTAGAATAATCTTTTTGAAAAATGTGGTGGGAGACGAAAACTATTGATTTTAGGTGAGTTGAAACTTGAATCATTATGAAAGAGAAAATATAGGTCTAAAGCTGATTTTTATTTTTTATTGTTCTAGCTATATATGTTATCTATAACATAGTCTAAGATTAAAGGGAAATGAGTTTATTTTCATATAGTTTTTTGGTGGGAACTAGACCCCTAATTATCAGTGTTTTTTAGTAGCTAAAACATTATCTATAAAAATTATGAAAATATATCAATTCCTATTCCCAATAATTAATAAAAATTATAATCCTAAACTTCATCCATATCTACACATTTCATTAGTTCACTTTATTTTCAAATTCAAAGTAATAATACAAGTTTTATGTGATTGAATGTAAACAATTATGCTTTTGTTAGCGTTTTCCTTTACAAAAGGGTAACACAAGTTTGTGTTGAGCAAAGTTTGATGAAGGATCAGATGTGTTGAAAGAGTTGTAAAGTTGCATTTGATCAGTAAGGATCCAGCCAAGCATAACAGAGATCTGTAATCAGCAAAGATAAGTTGTACTTTATATCAGGTCACTTCATTGTTGCTTTCTAACCATTGTAACAGTGAATTCAAAATCTCTTAACAGAGTTGGTTTAACAGCCATTCAATAAATCCTCTAACAAGGTGACAGTTCAGTTGAATTGTTCCAAAGACCTCTAGCAAGGCCACTCCTAACAAGGTGATTAAATCCTTTAATAGGGTCACACCTAATAGTGTGTTTTTGCAACCTTTAACAAGGTTGGCTCCTAACAGGGCTCACTTTAGAAGAGTGAAAAATAGTATCTAGTTACATTGGTGGTTTTTTCCATATTGGGTTTCCATGTTAAATCTAGTGTCTCTTATATTCTTAATTGCTAAATTGCTTTGTGCATGATAACATATCAGTTCTTAATATTTGTCATTTGTTGCATTATCAAGTTTTAGCATTTCATATTAATCAGATCAAGGAGATATTCAAACATCTTAGGGACTATGAAAGTTTTTGGAGTAACTGATTCACCCCCTCCCCCTCTCAGTTACTCTATTCTCATTTCCAACAATTGGTATCAGAGCATTTGGTGCTTGCAAGAAGAGATTTCAAGGATCTAAGCCAAAGATCAAGATGTCTTACAAAAGAGAAATTCCAAAACTCAACAGAGATAACTTCTTCGCATAGCAAGGATTGATGAGACTTCATCTGGCTACTGTTGGTGATACTGGACTAAAATACCTTGAAGAGAAATATGAAGAACCTCCTGGCACATTGTCTGTCAATGACATTGCTGAAAAGAAGACACAATAATATGATGATAGACATAGCATCCGCTCTCAGTTATGAATAATTTGATGACATTAAGGACTGCAAAACTGCCTTTGAGATGTGGAACAAGCTAAAAGAAATCTATGGAGGAGATGATAATGTGAGAAGAGAAAAAGTAGAAAGTCTAAGAGGACAATTTGATCAAATGAGGATGAGAGAGGATGAAAACATTGCGAAGTATGTTGAAAGAGTTAAAGCATGTGTGAGTGCAATCAGAGCATCTAGAGGTGATATCAAAGGAGAAACAATTATAAGCAAAGTTCTCAGAACCTTGCTTCCCATTTATGCAATCAGAGTTTCTGCAATTTAGGAAAGAAGGTGTGAAGGAAATCATCAGATAAATCTTGAGGCCATAGTTGGAAGACTAACTGCATTTGAACTAGATAACTTTGACAACTATGTTCCAGCTTCCAAGAACATTGAATCAACATTTCAAGCCAAGCTCTCACTCAAGGAGAAAAACAAAAAGGAGAAGGAATCTCAGTCAGAAAGTGAAAATGAATCAAGCCAAAGTTCAGACAGTGACCTCGAAGTGATTGAAGCTCTACTAGCAAAGAAATATTCTAGAGGCAAAGGAAAATACAAAGGTAAAGTTCCTCTAATCTGTTTTGCTTGTGAAGAAATTGGTCATATTGCAGCAAGGTATCCAAACAAGAAAAACCATGATGAAAAGAAATGGAATGGCAAGAAAGACTTCAAATCATCCAAGAACAAAGGTAAGAAATCATGCTTCATGGCTGAAAATTCTAAAGATTCTGATAATAGTGAGGATGAAATTGTTTATATTGCCGTTAAAGATGATTCTGATAGTGATGAGGAAGATAAAATGGTACTTGTTTCTCATATAAGTAAGAATGATACATGGATTATAGATAGTGGTTGCTCACATCATATGACTGGTGATAAAACTAAGTTTGATCAGTTTGAAGACTATGATGGTGGTAGTGTAAGGTCTGGTAATAATGAACCTTGTTTCATAAAAGGAAGAGGAAGAATCTGGCTAACCAAAGAACTTGTATGTAATAATGCCTATTGGGTTGAAGGTCTTAAACATAATTTTCTAAGTGTGGCACAGTTACTCAATACTAGATTCAAGGTGGAATTCATGCATGGAAAGGCAAGACTGTTGAATGAGCAAGGAAAGCTAATAGGATCTGGCACCCAAACTAAAGGTAACTTGTTTTATCTAGAACTTGGTGAATGCTCATATTTTATTACTTAAATTGAAGAAAGTTGGTTATGGCATAAAAGGTTGTGTCATGTCAATTTTGATAATCTGGTAAAAATAAGAAAATTCAAGAAAGTGAGAGGCATTCCTAACATTAAGAAACCTAAGGTTGGTCTATGCAAGAATTGTCAGATTGGTAAAATGGGAAAGACTAGTTTTAAAAGTAAGAACTATCAGTCTGAAGATATATTAGAAATTGTGCATACTGATTTATGTGGACCCATTGGAATAGAAAGCTATACTAGAGAAAAAAATTTCATTCTTTTTGTTGATGACTACTCAAGAATGATGACTGTCATGTATCTAAGGAATAAATCAGAAGCATTTGAGAAATTCAAATGGTATTTGGCAAGAGTAGAAAAAGAAACAGGAAAAAGACTAAAATGCTTAAGGTCAGATAGAGGTGGTGAATTCATCTCACATGAATTCAACAACTTCTACATTGAAAAAGGTATTAAAAGACAGGTCTCAGCACTAGGAACTCCTGAACAAAATGGAATAGCTGAAAGAAGAAACAGATCCATCATGGATTGTGCAAGAACCTTGATGATAGAAAAGAACATTGCTATCAAATACTGGAAGGAAGCCATCAGCACTGCAGTTCATACCTTAAATCGAGTACAGTTGAAGAAGGACTCATTCAAAACTCCCTATGAATTATGGTATGGCTACAAACCCAATGAAAGTTATCTGAAAGTATTTGGAAGCAAATGTTATATTTTGAAAGAATCTAGAAAAGGAAAATTTGATGTAAAAGGTGATGAAGGAATATTTTTAGGATATTCTTGCAAAAGCAAAGCATATAGATGTTTAAATCTATCCACTCACAAAGTCATAGAAAGTGCACATGTGAAAGTTGATGAGTTTGCAGAAAAATCTGAGGTAGAAAGAAAAAAGGTACCTGAAGATTACAGAAGATTTTTTTACATTGAACCAGATACTATACCAAGCATACTGTTCACTCAAGAATCCTCAACTCCCGAGTCATTAGTAACCGAGTTACAAAAAGTTCAAACCGAGCCACAACAACATTCAGACATTACCGAGCAAGAATCTACCAAGTCTGAACCGTTCGAGCCAATTCTTACCGAGCCAGAACAACCTAAACATGAAATTGAAGCACGAGGAGATAGCAATGAAACTCATTCAAGAGGCAAAGAACCTGTATTAGCTAAATATGTCAGAAGACATCATGCACCAGATCAGATCATTGGAGACAAGTTCGAAGGAACCTTGACAAGAAGAAAGTTGAAAAATACTTGTTTACTTGTTGATTATGAACCTAGAAGCATTAAAGATGCATTGAAAAATGATAGTTGGATTGAGGCAATGAACTAGGAAATAGAACAAATAGAGAAGAACAAGACATGGACTCTAGTACCCAGACCTAAAAATAAGAATGTAATTGGAACCAAGTGGGTATTCAGAAACAAGTTGACTGAAGATGGTAAAGTATCCAGAAACAAAGCTAGATTGGTATGCAAAGGATACTCTCAAGAAGAAGGCATAGATTATGGAGAAACCTTTGCTCCTATTGCAAGATTGGGAGGAGTCAAAACCTTACTTGCATATGCTGCTCACAAAGGATTCAAAGTTTATCAGATGGATGTCAAGTCAGCATTCCTCAATGGAATACTAGATGAAGAGGTTTACATTGAGCAACCTGAAGGCTTTGTTGATCCAGATAAAAAGAACATGGTCTGCAAATTACACAAGACACTATATGGTTTGAAACAAGCCCCTAGAGCATGGTATGAAAGATTGCATAACTATCTTATTCAGATTGGTTTTCAAAGAACTAATGATAATAGTAGCTTGTATATAAACGAAGGACCAGATAATAAGATTGTCTTGACAAAAATATTTGTAGATGATACTATCTTCACAAGGCATGATGATCTTTGCAAAGAATTTTTAGATCAAATGAACAAGGAATTTGAAATGTCTATGTTTGGTGAAATAAAATTCTTTGTTGGTCTTCAAATTCAACAAAATAAGAATGGCATCTACATCACTCAATCTAAATACATCAAGGAGATATTGAAAAAGTTTGGTATGGAGGACTGTAAACCTGTTGGAACTCCTATGTGTACTAGATTGAAACTTACCAAAGATGATGAATCCAAAGAGGTAGATCAAACATTGTATAGATCTATGATTGGAAAATTGCAATACGTAGTTCATACCAGGCCAGATATTGCCCTTGCAGTTGGCATTGTTGCAAGATTTTCAGCAAAGCCAAGAGAAACTCACCTAATGGCAATCAAAAGAATAATGAGATATTTGAAAGGAACTAAAGATTATGGCTTATGGTACAAATTTGGAGGTAGTTTGGATTTGAAAGTGTTTATCGATGTTGATTGGGCAGGAAACCTTGATGACAGAAAAAGAACAAGTGAAGGAGCATTCTTTCTTGGAAAAAGATTGGTTTCTTAGACAAGCAAAAAGCAGAATTTTACATCCCAATCTACAGCAGAGGCAGAGTATGTTGCTGTAGCAGTAAACTATTCAAATATTGTTCGGTTTAAGTAGTTATTGCAAGGAATGAAGATGGAGATCAAAGAACCAGTTGTTATGTTCGGTGGCAATACTAGTGCAATCAACATATCTAAAAATCCAGTAATGCATTCCAAGACCAAGCATATTGCAATAAAATATCATTTTGTCAGAGAATTGGTGCAAGACAAGGAGATCAGACTGGAATATGTCCATACAAAGGAACAAATTGCTAACATATTCACAAAGCCTTTTACCTAAGGATGCATTTTTGTATCTCAGAGGTAAGTTAGGGGTCATTCCCCTATCTGAAGTCCACTAAAATAAGTTCTAGTGATGCATCAATGCATATAAGATTGAAGATCCATCTGTTGATGCAGTTTAATCAGAAATCATTGCATATGAATCAGTACTAAAGGTACACTACAATTCACTTAACTTCTGTTGTCTTTGGCATGTGTTGTCAAAGAGGGAGAGATTTACCGTCATATCCTTCTAAAATTTGTGAGATTTGAAAAGTTTTCCATGAAGTCCCTTAACAAAGGGAGATTATTGAAAGAGGGAGAAGTCTGTTATCTTGTTGGACTTGTTTTCAAAATTTCATTCTGTTATGACATGTTGTGTTGCCATCAATGCCAAAGAGGGAGATTGTTGATAATATTGTCCTTGATGTCACACAAATGTCATATCAGTCATTAGTCTCAAATTCACCAAGCTCGGACAGTCTGCAATGCAATCTATAGTGTTAATCGAGCTCACTCGGTCATCGAAAGAAATGTGGAAGATAGTGTTAACCAAGCTAACTCGGTCAACAAAGGAAAGGTGAAAGACACTGATCACCGAGCTCACTCAGTCAACGAAGGAAATGAGGAAGTTAGTGTTAACCGAGCTTCACTCAGTCTCCAAAGGGAAGTTTCCACCGAGCTCACTCGGTCATCAAAGGAATTATGGAGAAGTCAGTGTTAACCGAGCTTCACTCGGTCTCCAAAGAATAGTTTTCACTGAGCTCACTTGGTTTTCTCAGGAAACTCGGTACTTACCGAGTTCTCCCAACGATTGAAGGATTTTCATGAAGTTCACTATATTAACTGAGCTTAGTCGGTTAACGCAAGAATTATTTTCTAAACAAAGTTTACCATGCAAGGTCGACCAGTATAGAGATTTGCAAATTAATTACTTCTAGCCAACTATTGTAATTGTTTGTTTAGTCAGTGATTCAAGCCGACTAAGATAATCTGAAAGGTATATATGGTCATTCAAGTTATGAATTAAAGTGTGAGATTGTGAAAAAGAAGTTATGAATGCGAATTATAGTATGAAATGATAAGGCGAATGTTGAGCAAAGTCTGATGAAGGATTAGATGTGTTGAAGGAGCTGTAAAGTTGCATTTGATCAGTAAGGATCTAGCCAAGCATAACAAAGATCTGTAATCAGCAAAGATAAGTTGTAATTTATATCAGGTCACTTCATTGTTGCTTTCTAACCATTGTAACAGTGAATTCAAAATCTCTTAACAGAGTTGGTTTAACAGCCATTCAATAAATCCTCTAACAAGGTGACAGTTCAATTGAATTGTTCTAAAGACCTCTAGCAAGGCCACTCCTAACAGGGTGATTAAATCCTTTAACAGGGTCACACCTAACAGTGTGTTTTTGTAACCTTTAACAGGGTTGGCTCCTAACAGGACTCACTTCAGAAGAGTGAAAAACAGTATCTAGTTACATTGGTGGTTTTTCCCATATTGGGTTTCCACGTTAAATCTAGTGTCTCTTGTGTTCTTAATTGCTAAATTGCTTTGTGCATGATAACATATCGATTTTTAATTTTTGTTATTTGCTGCATTATCAAGTTTTAGCATTTCATATTAATTAGATCAAGGAGATATTCAGACATCTTAGGGACTGTGAAAGTTTTTGGAGTAACTGATTCACCCCCTCCCCCTCTCAGTTACTCTATTCTCATTTCCAACAGTTTGTGCATTTACCCATATAATCCTACACATCTACTCATATGCAGTAAAAGGAACAATGTAATATATCTTCCCATATGTACATCTAAGAATATTTACTCATATGCAAGGTAAAAGTAAGCATAATCACACACATATGCATTACATTAAACAACATAAATAAATGTAATAGAGAAATGGCATGGTCAAGCACTAAATTTGTCAACATTACTAAAAAGAGAGAGAAAACGTAATGAATCCTATTTTTTAGAACCTGATAGGTTGAGAGAAGAAAAATAGAAGCATCCATCTCTACCCTCCCAAATGCCACATTATACCCAACCATAAGCAAGACAAACCCACACACACCCATAAAGAGAATGGATTTCAAAAGAAAACATCACACAACCCTGATGCCACAATGGTATTGAGAATATTCCCTATTGATTTTAACATTAAAAAAATGTAAATAACAATCATCTACAATATAGTTTAGCATCAACATTATATGGAAATTAAATAATGTAGCTAGTAATCTTAAGAACAATATATAAATGATTTTTAAAGGCTTCATTCCAATTGAAATAGTTTTATATCTTTTAATCCAAAGTTTACTATAGTAGAATGTGTATTCTAATTCAATTCTTGCGAACCACTCAACATCAATCTAATGTTTACATATAAACAGTCATAACACTACTATGTGTTAACTAAAGGTTGCTTACTTACCACAAATATTCCTAACAAGGGTTCTTTTAGAATATAATATTCATCAAAATTTGTGATGGCAAAGGTATACAATAATTGTTTTCATACACAAGGTTCTACATTTAATGAATGAATGTCTTACTGATTGAATATCTTACTACATCAAGAATGGTCCTTAATACCAAAAATCCTACAAAATGCATAATATGTAGAGTTATGTTCCTAATAGCAAGTAGATAGAAAGAATTTTTCATTCTCTAGCTATACAATTAAATAAGAGATATGCCTTTATAATTAATTGTCAAGAATATACTAGTTCAGTGAGCTAAAGTATCCAGGTTTCCATATGGTCTTTAGGCATACTCTTATACCTGAACAAAGTGAGGGCCTAATGATATTGCTATAAGATTCTTGAAATGTTTAAGACTTTTAACTGGTCCTCTACCCAGATTTATGTCATATTTTCCTAAGGTGTTCCTAGTATTTACAGACTTAGTATCAAGTCTTTTTTTTTAACCCGCCCTCATCAAACTCTGATATGGAGGAACGATATTCATGCTCAAGAAATACACAACTTATAAGAAATTTCTCTAAGTAACCGAACACCAGTATAGATGTTAGGTAACACTAGAGAAGTAAAAAGACTCCACAATGCTATGAGCTATATAGAGGGTTTTTGTGTGATTGGAGATGTCATCTAGGGATTTAACGACTAAAATGCTAGCCACAGATGCTCTAGTATTAGCTAAAACAAAAATAGATCATCTGATAAGGAAGTCTGTGTAGGTTCATTCTATTTTTATTAGAATTCTTCAATGTTTCCTTATGGTCACCTACTAGATGAAAAGATGGGCTTAGATTCATTTAGTTTTCTACATTAAGTTCTTAAATCAACAACCAAATCCATATACACATGCACAAAAGAAAATAATACTACATTACTAGAGAAATACCAAATTTACCCTTCACAATCCATTCAAAGCTACATCAAATCATAATAAGAAAACTAGATAATGATGTTGATAACAAGGAACATGGTATTCTCAATAGTTTGAATTCTTCTATAGTATTTTTGCCTTCAAATCCTTCATTCTTCCCTTTCTACAGCCACTAATGATATTTTACCATAACTGAATTGGGTATATATGCATATTTCATCTGTAACTGACCCAAAATGTTCTTTTTGAAGAAATAATAAAAGTTGCCTTTTGTTTTGAAACAAATTCCTTAATTTTGTATATCATTGTGTTAAACCTTTTGTTCAACTAGACTCCCCCAATTCTCATGTAAACAAAGCATTTTCTTATAATGAGATTAAAAAATGAAAAGAATGTTATTTTCATATCAAGTAAGCTTACTATAGCATAGTTCCAAGTAACATGTACATATAAAATACTTTAAGTCCTTTGTCATTTAAATTATAAATGAAATCCATCATTCTAAAGGTTAGGGTAGAGATAAAATAAAATGCCATTTCCAAGTAAATGCATCTTTAATATTCTAAGTGGTGTGTGTGTGGCTGTAGTGCTATCCATCAATTCCCTTCCAAGAGGCTAACCCTCTCTACCTCAACCACACTCTCATATTGTTGAACCATGCATCCACTCAGACACTCACAAAAATTTCATGAGTTAGTATCTGTATAATGTAACATGAGCATAAATCACAACACTTAAATCATGAATCAACATACTCAAGGATGAGATATCCTATACTAATCCATATTAACAACATAGTCTCTCATAACATGATTATTATGAAATACATACATCAAAATCATACATTTTTTCTTGACATAAAAACACATAGTTTGGTATGAAAATTAAGATAATAAGCTTCATTTAATTTTAAACAAAGTTCAAAACAAAATTTGACCAAGTCAGAATTGGCTAATTGCCACATAAGAAAGAAATTAGACGAGTTCAAAAGTGAGATGTGACTGGATATTCCTTGTATAAGTTTGTGGCTGAAGGAAGAGATGACATGTTTCAGACATCTTGAGGAGATCATATATCAATTTTCGCAATTACATAATGGTGGTGCTATAGTTTCTAGGCTTTATAAACTCTTAAAATTTTACATTTAAACTCAAGTAAATATCTTGTATAAGTTCGATGGTTCATGTAAGCTTTTCTCTTTTTCTTTTAGAGTTGAGCTTTTTAGCTCCCTATTATATTTAGTTGAAATATACTTAATAGCTTCTATTGTTCCTAAATAGTTGTTATATCTTTATTATACTCAACATAGTTCAATTTTTTTTAAATGAACTAATAGGATGTCTAAGGAAGTGTGAAGATTGACAAGATGATAAGCATGTTGAAAGTCAGAATTTGATAAGTTATAGGTGTGTGATATCTTAAGGTATTAATCAATTTTATTTATAACTATTGTAGGATCAACAAAAGAATGTGATGAAACATAAATTCTAGATTTAACATTATATTTTGATTAGTTGATAGTTTATTGGTTATTAAAGATTATTTGAGATATAATTACAATGAATTGACTTAGGTTGAAATGTGAAATTGGTGCTAATTGATAGTAGTATTTTTGTAAAATATTATGAATAATATAACTTTAAATAAGTTGTTTCATCTATAAATACTTTTTATATTGATGTATTGATAGTATGGAAGTGAAATTGTCATTAGAAGAATCTAACACTATTAAAATTATAAATCTTATCATAACACACTTCGTGTTATGAGCACATATATAAAATTTCATATGTCAGAGAAAATATTTTACATAATCCTAATTCTCATTAGGATTGTAAGGGTGAATTACGCTAGTTTAATTTCGTAAAGGTCAAATTTGCAATCTCTTAAAAGGAAGGCAATGAACTAACTAGATATTAATAATGTGTACACAATTAATTAAATAAAAATTTAGAAAAATAATAAATCAAGTTAAATTTCTCATGTAGCTAAGCCTTCATGTGGACTCCAAAATTCTTGAGATTATATACTTGTTTAAGTCTTTAACCTTTTAATTGAATTAAAAAATATATTCATAAACACAATAATGTGATTCATTTTTCTTTTGATGATAATCTCCCCCCATCTTAATCACAATATCAATGAAAAAAATCATTCAAAAATAATTTAATAAAAGAATTGAATTGCCTTCTTTTTGTAGTCCTTAATAAGATCAACTTGAAAGCATCAAGAAGACTCTAAAAGTCTTTATTGAGAGGGTGGGTGACTAGGATATTGAGATTAATTAAAAGGCATTATCCCTTGAATGTGAGAGAAGAATTCTTACGGTTTCTAAGAAGAAAAGCTCTATTAATCCTAAATCCAAGGGTTCTTCTCGTCCCCTAATTTGCAAAGAGTTCCTTTGGATGTCACACGGACTTTGATGTGATCCGTACTATTATTAACTTGAAAGTATCATGCATTTTCTCATTCATAATATTTGATATTGATTATTGAGTAGGAAATATTTTTCACATGTCAATTTTATATATTATTATTGGAACTCATTTCTCATGAAAACGAATGACAAACTTAACACTCATTGCATCTAGGTGATGATCACAAACATGTAGATTCCTTCCACTAATACTACAAGTTAAAAAATCTTATTCGTAGATTATCTCTCAAAATTAAAACCACTTAATTAAATCAAAATAACAATATCATAACCTTTATTGATGTTTATTGACATTTAAATCAATTAGACGCAACTATCCTCCCTACAAATTGCACTATGGACCGTCAATGAGCTCTTGGTCCACTGGTGGAGTTCAACGGTTCACAAAGAGCCCACCAGGGATCAAGTCTTGCTGAGTGCAAGGTTCTAACATCATTAGGGATAAGGCCGGGATTGTGACCTGGGTGATTTTGATGGTGTCGATGCTCCTTAGTTCTTGGCTCTAAGCCGAAGAGGTTTCAGGCACGAGCGAGCCTGTATCGGGTCCCCAAAAAATCTATGTGGTGGGCTTCACTGGTTGGTAGCTTATAGACTTCGTGCCTCGCTGGGTTGCCTCACCGGTCTTATCTAGAGATGAGCCAACACCAAATCAAAATTGCTACCTTCTAACACTTTATAATAATAATAACATTCTGGATTAAAGAATCAATCCATGTAGATTAAGTCATTAGGAAATACTACTCAGTCCATTTGTCCATAGGCTTGTCTCTACTTGTAACCAATTTTATATATAAAACCCAAAACCCATTAAAAAAGGAGAGCTTTCATTGATTCCTTCCTCGGTTGACATCTTCCTCCGATCCCCACAACGAGCATATTTAAATCACTGGTCCCCATCCCGCTCATCACTTCATATTCCTCCGCCCATTTAAACAGTGACAGAAGAGAAATCGAAATACGGCCATGGAATCCCCCCAACATGCCAAAACTACAAAAAAGCCCCAAATTGCATCAATTTACAGCGTAATGAAGGGTTTTTCCCCAATTCGATACCTCGCCAAAGCCAGAGATTTCTATATCAGAAGCATCTCTCAGTGTGCAGGGAGGGCTAATTACAACGGCCTGGCTACAGGCGGTCTCGGGGTTTCTGCCATTGCACTGCCAAAAAGCTTCAGCACATCATCCCTTAGAAATGATGGTGATTTCGGCGGGCTCCTTAGGAGCGGTAATTTATCCCCTGCGCCTCAAGAAAAGGAAATCCCAAGAAGTTTTAGCAGTAATGGGGCCCCTTCCGTTGGAAGGATTGACGAGGACAGCCCCTGCTATTTTCCGGGCTCTTTCAGAAAGAAATTTGCGCAATCAGATGTTCCTTACCCTCGCGCTCGAAGCTATCGGCTTGCTCCAATTTCACGTCTTGGGAAGGATATTATTAAATGTGCCTGAAAATGTTTGTGAGTCCGCCATTAATGTCTGCTGATCCTCTGTTTGATTTTGGTTTACAGGATGCCCACTTCGTAGAACAGAGGAAAATAATTGAATTAGAGTTCTCTTTTGCAATGTAATGGTAATTTTTTATGGTTCCGCCATTAATGTCTGCAGATCCTCTGTTTGATTTTGGTTTACATGATGCCCACATCATAGAACAGAAGGAAATAATTGAATTGATGTTTTATTTGGCAATGTAATGGAATTTTTTTATGGTTCTGCCATTAATGTCTGCAGATCCTCAGTTTGAGTTTGGTTTACAGGATACCCAGTCTCACGTAATAAAACAGAGGGAATTAATTGAAATGAAGTTTAATCTTGTAACGCAATGAAGATTTTGTGTGGTTCCACCATTGATGTCTGCAGATCCTCAGTCTGTGTATGGATTACAGCAGCCCCCACATGATTGAACAGAGGGAATGCATTGAATTGAAGTTTTCTTCTGCAATGAAATGGAAATTTTGTGTGGTTCCGCCATTAATGTATGCAGATCCTCAGTTTGTGTATGGTTTAGAGCACGGGATAAAAGGAAGGAATCGGTTGAAGATTTACTCCAAGCAATGCAATAAAATCTTGTGTGGCTCCTCCATTAATGTCTCTGGTTCCTCATTTTCTAGTTGGTTTACAGCGTAGCCACGTCATAGAATAGAAGGGAAGAATTGAATTGAAATGTTTTGTTATGTGCACATCTCTTGAAATTTTAATAACAGTTGACATTTTCTTGGAGGCATATGTTACTCCTATGTGTTAAGAATTGAATGGTTGTTATTTTTGTGTTAACCTTTCTCCCGGTTTGCTCGATTTATGCTGCGTAAGTTTCGAAAAGTTTTGTGGGGAATACAAGATGAAATAAAATAATTTTATATTATGACACGAGTGGTTGAAATTGCAACTTGGATATTGTTTATTATTTTAGATTAGTCAAAAGAAATTGGTGCACCCATGTTATTTATTATTGAGTTGACAAAATGCTTCGGAAGAAGTCATGTGACAAGTATTAAAGCATATTTCCATCACCCTACTTATTGGGGAATGTATAATGAATTCACACATCAAACCAAATTCGACGTTTCCACATTATCATTTGGAATTGAAATGTCTAAATAGGTAAATCCATTTTGAGCAATAATTATGGTAGAATTGTTTTTGAAATAAAAAGTGATAAAAAATAAGGGGATCGGTCCTTACAAACAAAAAGCTGATAACCAGCGCATTACCAGCAGTAACCAACAGCAAACATAAAACTAACTAAAGCTTCACAAAACCACAGATCCTTATGTATATAACTAACTAGTATAAAACTAAGAACAACTAAACTAAAATAAAAGTCTAGAATATCTAACAACTACAAAAGTTCATCAAAATAACTGTTGGCATATCAAGCCAACCCAAGTCTTAGTTACAACAGAAACAACAGAATAACATAAAAGTCTTGGATCCGAGGATCCCATTAAACTAAAAAACTCAATTTCTTTTTTCTCCTTCCCCTTCTCAACCAACAGAATCCAAGACCAGTCATCAACAAGGAATTTGAAAAGGAGCTTATGGTCCTCCATATCCATCCTAGTATCTTCCTTTTCCTGTGCCAACAGTTGGAGGGTGGTGGCCACGACGTGAGTGACTTTGAGGGCAAATTTAGAGAAGGTAAAGAACCCTTCCTCTAAAATTTTAACCCTCTTATCCAAATTGGCATACACCTCCACCTGCTCCTCGGTCTCTTCCTTGATATCCATTTCCACCTTTTTTGCTTCCTCCTTAGCTTTCTGTACCTGCTCCTTTATGTTAGAATTGTTTATATAAGTAGTTTATAGAATTATAGTTATAATTTGTATATCTAGTAGTTGCATGTTGTTTATTGTGTGTAATAGATTGTTGATAAGTTGTTATAGCAAGAGAGGAAGTGGATGACAAAGAAAACATTGTAAAAGGATTACAAGTTTTGTTTATATCCAAAACTAGCCAATTCAGACATAATGGAAATGCCATGTTCAATAGAGTATGTAACATGAAGGAAAGAATAAGAACAATGTATGATTGCAGTGAAATTATAATAACATATAAATTTACAATGGTCTTGCAAAGGATAGTGTTATTAAATGACTAATATGAATAAGAGAAATTGCACATATTCCATAGGGAAGGTTATTGTCAAATATTGAAGGTAGAAAAAAATACTACCAACTTGTTCAAGGTGTGGTAGGTGGACATAAAAGGATGAGCAACAAGTGTGGTTGTTAAATGGGAACTTGCAAGGAAAAACAAAGACAAGGAGAGGCAACAAATATATGAAGAACTAAAAACATTGACAGAATAGAAGAATCTATATTCAAGGCACCCAGACTTTGGATGGTTTGATCACATTCCAAGTTGTCTACATACTCATCAAATCCATAAGATCAAGATGTGTTGGATGTGCACTCTATTTGTGGTATGTAGTTTTGTGTTTACTAAGTTTTGGTGTAGTTGTCTTAGAAGGACAACACTTATGGGGCATGAGTGACATCCAAACAACTATTCATGATAGGCTAGGTGGATTGAAATTCATTAATTATTAAAAGGTATGTTGTATAGTTAAGATCGGGGCAAAATTTTGTCTGTTTACATATGCAAATTTTATTTATTTTTTCCTTACACTTTTTAAATTATTATGTATGGGTTGCTAAAAGTAAAACAAAGTTGTGTTTAGGGAAAGTAAATCTCAACAAATAATGAAAAAATATACTAATTTGATGACTGTCTATGCAATATCCAAAAGTGACAATTTATTGTCATTCTTACCTAATGAGAAAAAGTTATATTTTGTTGTATTCAAGTTTGAAGAACTTCATTTATGATAGCATTAAGTATTAATTATAAAAAAATCATATTGTTGTTTCGGTGTAGTATGTAATGCCTCACCCGGAGATCCTTGGAACAAGGATAGATAAAAGATAAACAACTTTTTTTTAACAAGTATGGATGCACACAACAACCAACATACAAAGATCACAAAGATCGCAACGAAGGACTAACCAAACAATCAAACACCAAAGATCTCCAAGCATCACATTGACCAAAACATAAACAAGAAAACAATAGAGACCAACCATGGTCTCACACATGTCGAGGGTACAAAGAAAGTACAACTCAACAACTAAAAACTATGCTCAAAGACAAATGCTTCCTGAAAATTGGCTAAGTCTGAAATCCTAAAGCCTTGAAATTTGCCAAAGTCTAAATTTCTAAAGCCATGAAATTTCCTAGAATCTTTATCTTAGCTCGCAAAGTTCTAGAACCTACCTCAAAAGACTTGTCACATGTATTAAAATATACCTTAATTATAAGAAATTTAATATATGTACATCAATTTAAACGATATATTTTAAACCCCATAGGGATTTGTTTTGGACTAGGAAGGTGTAAAACATAATAGGGTGCCCAAAACCAACTTCCAAAATTTCCCTAGCCAAGCCTAGATACCCCCTATTTTTCATGCGAGGACAATAGACAAACAGATTCTCGCACGAGGAAGTGCACCAAACAGTGCAAGAATATACTTGACCAAATAGCCAAGACACCTAAAACTAGTGTTGGGTTTCGCGCAAGAAAGTGCTAGAAGCTGTGCGAGAAAACCTAACACACCATGAGAGAACTTGCGTGCTCATGCAAGAAACTATAATTTCGTGTGAGAATCCAAAACAACAAGCCAAAAAACATTAAGGAAAGAAAGCTAGAAAATAAATTCTTCCACACTAAGAAGTACCAGATCCACATATCGAGGAAAAGACACTCCAATGAATAACTGAAAGATGAGAGGTAAATCTAACAATCTAACATACAATGAAGGAAAAATAACTGAAAGCAACATCGCAGTGTACTAAGACAACATCACAATGAACTAAACAACCAAACTAAGTACATGGTTCCTCCCAACCGTAATAGCATCATAAGACCATCGTGGGTCTTAGCCAACCCCCATGCAGAACATCCCAAACTACCAACCAGATTGTCGGTGTTATCTTATAAGGACATCACTACTAAAATGTCCTACAACATAAGAATAAGGAAATCTAACATGCTAGAAGTAAAGCATAAGATAATCCTACAAATCAAACTCATCATCTAACATATGCTAAACATTATAATAAGGAAATGTGTCAATACTAACATTATCTAAACATGATATACAAGCATTCCAATGAAAGCATAAATCACAAGAAAGCATACTTCAAAACCCGAAGTACCAAGTGAAAATATTTGACAACGGTCATACTGGGATAGTAGACCATCTCTGTACACCAGTCCTTAGTAGTGGTGAAGGTAGTTATGCCTCCTAACCATGTGGAACCCTTAGGTCCACAACCGCCATGATAATGGAGATAATGATCCAACCACAAACACATATAAAGAAAATATCCATGGCTAACACTCATGCTAGATAGTATGATGACTAAAACTAAGATCAAAGATAATGCATAAGCTATAGGTCCTGGTTAGACACTCAGTGGGATACTAAGTAGGGGTTGACATCATGGAGAGTTGCTTGGCATTGACAAGCCCAAGTTAGTATTGGCAGCTCAAACTTCCCAACGGAAGGAACACATCTTGAACCTTTTTATTATATTAAGTTTTATTACCACCCAATATTTTATTTAGTTATCACTTGATTAAAGATTCCTCTACCAACCTATGGTGCCATGATTGCTAAGTTGTGAGATAGATGTCCCCTCCATCTGTTACCCTACCCTATCCATGCTCATCTAATGATGAGTGCCCATATGCATGCATATTCCCAACCCAACCTCAATGATTATAACTCCCAAAAGTACCACAAAAGATTGGGCCTGGCAAGTCACCCAACAAATGTATGCACACATACTCATGTGTGGCACACCACCATCATGAAGAACATAACACAAGGACTAGATGAGAACACAACACACAATATCACTCGACCGAATATAGTCTTGAGAGGACGCATGTGGCACACATCCTAATGCAACATAAAAGTGCAATAAAGGTATGACTGACATCCAAAAAAATGGTCTAGGTCCATGACCAAACTCATGCCAAGAAAACCTAAGAATATAGGGTGACACACAAAATAAGGTTAAAACCCCAAAAACTGAAAAACTTCAAAATTAAAACCCATTTCATCTTTGGGCACAAAAATTTTGAAAATCCAATAAAATTTGAGTTCAGACATCGTATACAAAAATGGCTAGCATAACAATGTGAAACCTCAAACCCCCATCCTGAAAATAGGAAAAGTTTTCATACCCAACCAACCAAGCAAAATTAGCAACCAAAAACAAAGGGGAACACTAGTTCTTAGCCTCCTAACAAATTGCTACTAGAATAGAAGCTAAAATGAAGTAGTAACAATAAAACAAGAAAGCCCTACCTAATAACAAAAGGGGCTAAAATGAAAACAACACAATAAAATAAATTGCTCGTTGAAACTGTCAAAAATTATGACAAAGCAAGGTCTACCCGAGCCGAATCCAACGAGACTGACATTGTGAAGATCCCATGCTCACAACTCTCACAATGAATAGAAAAGTGATCCTCCATAAGAGGATTCTCAAAAAATCTCTCAAATCTGTATTTTGCAAAAGTGAAAAGTGAGAAAACAAATCCCTTTTTCAATATGTATTCACCTTTTGAGTGAATAATTGATTAGGGCAAATAGCCAATTAGACTAGCTAAACTCCGAATTGGCCCAAATGAAAATAGGTTATCCATCATAATAGGAATTCACTTAAGGAAAAGATGCCAAAAATTAAATTCAATAAACTTTAAAGCCTAAAAACCCAAAATTGCATAAATTAACTTAACAACTTTTGTAACAATGCGAACCTCTAATAGCATAGACACACTTGCTGGTCTAATCACATAATGCAAATGAATTTAGTTTTAATAATCATAAAAAGTATAAATTTAAACAATTAAATAAGGATACATTGACCATACAGGGATGATATTGGTAAAATATGAATAGCTGAATCACTAACTCCATGTGCCACTACTAGGGATATAAATCATGCACACTAAAACACACGATCAAGTGTAATTGCATATAATAACATAGTCGAAGCAATAAATATATTAAATAACTAATTTAACCATTTATTCAATTATACCTAAAATAATCCATTTCCATCACTCATGTTCACATAAATAATAAATAGATAAGAATGAAGTAAATAACCATAGCATAAAATCCATCACATAATAGAATCAAAAAATATGTCCAAATGCTAGATAATCAGATATCATCATAGACCTACTGTCATCTCAAAATGGCATCAACATGTAAATATGATAAACCAAACAACATAGCAGTAAAGCATCTATGGTACTAAAATCAAAGTATAACATCCGACCCTTAGGTCATCTCAAAGTACATATAATAAGAGTATCTAGTATCTCTCAAATCAAAATGAACAAGGTACAAACTACAAGCATGAGATGTTGGATACAATTGTCTGATTGTGTGTCGTCTTTGATGTTACAAAAATGTCACATCAGTTGTTAGTCAGTGCTTACCGAGCTCACTTGGTTAGCAAGGCAATTTTTCTTGTCTACTGAGCATTTCTAGAGATTACTCTATGTAAACAGTGTCTACCGAGCTCACTCGGGCATCGAAGGAGATTATGGCAAAAAGTAGTGTTAATCGAGCTCTCATAGATAACAAAGGAAAGTTGGTTAGAGTTAGTGTTCACCAAGTTCACTTGGTTGCCAAAGAATTTTGCAAGTTCGTAGTGTTAACCAAGCATCTATTGGTTAACACAGGAAATCATTTTAGGATCGGTGTCTACCAAGCAGGGTTGGCCAATGAAGGATTTTTGTTAATTTGAGATATGAAGTTTAATTATTTCAAGTATTAATTTTAGCTAACTGTGGTAATGTTTATTGGTCATTGTAAGTTGTAATTGAGTGGACTTGATAATCTGAATGGTATAAATGAAAGGTCAAATTGAGATTCTAGTGTGTATGAGCGAATATGCAAGTGTATTGATTGTTTGAGAAGGAAAGTGGTAGCAAACTTGAAGGATGGTTAGATATCCTTGAGGAGAAAAAAATTCATATTTGATTAGGAAGGATCTAGCATGAAGCAGAATAGAGATCTGTAATTAGGAATTCAGTTGCATCTCATTTAGGTCTTTTCATTGTTACTTTCTTACCATTGTAGCAGTGATTCCAAAATCTCTTAATAGATTTGGTTTAACAACCAGTTGTAAATTCTCTAACAAGGTGATAGTCCCAGTGAATTGTTCTAAAGACCTCTTGCAAGGCCACTCCTTATAGGGTGATTAAATCCTCTAACAAGGTCACATCTAACAGTGTGTTTTGTAACATTTAACCAGGTTGCCTCCTAACAAGGCTCACTTTAGAAGAGTGAAAATTAGTAGCTAGTTACTTGATGGTTTTTTCCATATTGAGTTTTCACATTAAATCCTGGTGTCTCATGTCTTCATGTTATTTCTTTTATACTTGCGTATTAATCACTGTGAATGTTTAAGATTAGTAATAAGTAGATCACACTACTTTTACCGAGTTACAAAAATTTCTTTATGTTTACTGAATAACAACAGTAATCAATTTTATTGTTAACATCCAAGGGATCTAAAATATTTTTGTGGTAGCTAATTCACCCCCCCAGTTATTCCATCTATATTTCCAACAATTGGTATCAGAGCTTTTGGTGCTTGCCAAAAAGGTTTCAAGGACCTAAGCTAAAGATTAGGATGTCTTACAAGAGAGAAATTCCAAGGCTTAACAAAAATAACTTTTTAGCATGGCAAGGACTCATGAGACTTCATCTAGCTTCCATTGGTGATTCAAGATTGAAATACCTTGATGAAGAATACACAACTCATTCTGGTACATTATCTGTTGGTGACATTGCTAAGAAAAAGACTCATAACACCATAATGATAGACATTGCATTTTCTCTAAGCTATGAAGAATTTGATGATATCAAGGACTAAAAAAGCGCCTTTGAAATGTGGAACAAGCTGAAAGACATCTATGGTGGTGATGATAATGTAAGGAGGGCTAAAGAAGAAATCCTTAGAGGTTAATTTGATCAAATGAGAATGAGAGGAGATGTAAAAATTGCTAAATATGTTGAAATGATCAAGGCTAGTATCAGTGCAATCAAAGCTTCTAGAGGAGAGATCAAGGAAGAAACAGTTGTAAGTAAAGTTCTTAGAACATTGCTTCCCATCTATGCAATTAGAGTATTTTCTATTCAAGAAAGAAGATGTGAGAGAAATCATAAGATAACTTTGGATACTTTAGTAGGAAGATTGACAACCTTTGAGCTAGATAACTATGACAATTATATTCTAGCTTCCAAGAATATTGAATCTACATTTGAGGCTAAGCTTTCACTTAAGGAAAAAGGAAAGAAAATAAAGGACACTTAGTCAAAAGGTGAGGAAGAATCAAAGGAAAGTTCTGATAGTGATTTTGAAGTTGTTGAAGCTCTACTTGCAAGGAAATATTCTAGAGGCAGAGGAAAATACAAAGTTAAAGTTCCCCTAATCTATTTTTCATGTGAAGAAATTGGTCATATTGCTACCAGGTGCCCAAAAATAGGAAGCAAGGATGAGAAGAAAGGTCATAAGTGCAATGGAAAGAAGGATTTCAAATTATTCAAGGACAAAGGTAAGAAGACATATTTTATGGCTAAGGATTTTGATAATAGTAAAGATGAAATAGTTTATATTGCTATGAAAGATAAATTTGATGATGATGAAGAAGATAAGATGGCACTTATCTCTCATGTGAGCAAAAATGATATATGGATCATAGATAGTGGATGTTCACATCATATGACTGGTGACAAAAAAAAGTTTGAACACTTTGAAGACTATGATGGTGGTAGTGTAGGGTTTGAAAACAATGAACCTTGTTGCATAAAAGGGAGAGGACAAATATCATTATCCAAAGAACTTGTATGTGATAATGCCTATTGGGTTGAAGGACTAAAACATAATCTATTGAGTGTGTCACAACTAATCAACATTGGATTCAAGGTGGAATTCATACATGGCAAGGCAGGACTGTTGGATGACAAAGAAAAACTGATTGGATTAGGCAAACAAACAAAAAGTAACCTATTTTATCTTGATCTTATTGAGTGCTCATGTTTTATTGCTCAAGTTGAAGAAATTTGGTTATGACACAGAAGGTTATGTCATGTGAACTTTGATAACATGGTGAAAACAACCAAATTACGGAAAGTAAGAGGCATTCCTAGTTTGAAGAAACTTGATGTTGGTTTATGCAAGAATTGTTAGATTGGCAAAATGGGAAAGACTAGTTTTAAAAGAAAATGCTATCAGTCTAAAGATATTTTGGAAATTGTGCATACTAATTTGTTCGGACCTATTTGAATTGAGAGCTATAGTGGAGAAAAATTCTTCACTCTTTTTGTTAATGACTACTCTAGAATGATGACTGTTATGTATCTAAGAGAGAAGTTAGATGCATTTGAGAAATTCAAATGGTATTTGAAAAGAGTGGAGAAAGAAATAAGGAAAAGATTGAAATGTTTAAGATCAGATAGAGGTGGTGAATTCATCTCCAATGAATTCAATAACTTTTGCATTGAAAGAGAAATTAAAAGATAGGTATCAGTCCCTGGAACTCCTGACCATAATGAGGTATGTGCAGGATCATGGTGTGCCAAAAAGTGGCAATCTGAAAAATATGTAGTTCTGAAATGCCTCAAAGAATTTCAAAATCTATTCCAACTTTTTTCCCACCCATCCTGATACTAAATGAAAACAATTAATACCTTTATAATTCCTACTATATCTTTCGATACCAACCTTATATGTTCATCTTTAAAACATCCCGAAAATGTGTTTTGTGCATGTTCTTATGTGTTTTTTACTTCAAGCATGTAGCTGATGACTTTTTTTAAACCAAAATTTGATGTAATGAAAAGGGTTTCTTAAGAATGTTCTTAGCATTTCATAAATGTAAGATTTGTCAAATTACGAGTTCAGTAAGTAATTATTACTTATTTTTTAATGGAGTTAGCTGCAAAGTGCTGATTGACATACTGGTTGAAAAATAGCTATAACTTTCAAACTGTATAAGATTTGTGAAATCCAAAAGATGCATCACATTCTATGCTTTAACTAGTATAAGAAAAATAAATAAAAAACTTAATTTTGATTTTTTTTTAACCAGTTAAGGTGGTCAGACACAGGAGTTTTTTAATTCTGAAAATAGTATAGTAGAAAATTCATAATTAATTATTTATTTGGAATAAAAATTCACAAAAATATGCGTCACATCTAGGCATGAGTCTACTTTTTATATCTAAAATTATATTTAAAAATATTATCATTTCATTATGATTAAGGTGGTCAGACATACACCTACTTTTAATTTTCGCCTTGAAATTTTTGTAGTACTGCATTAAAATCCAAACTTTTGACCAATAAAATATTTTTTTCTCCAAATAAGGCCTTGTATTTTAGAAACTAGATTCAATTTCCTACAGGTTATTTTTTTACAACTTTTTGATATAAAGTCTAGAACCACTTTAAAATTATGTGTCAAGTTGACATAACCCTGATTTACTGGTTTTTCACTACCACTTAAGGCCATAGTTTGGTACACCATGATCTTGCACATACCCAATGGTATAGATGAAAGGAGAAATAGATCTATCATGGTTATGCAAAGACTTTAATGATTGAAAAGAATATTGGTCTCAAATATTGGAAGAAAGCTATCAGCATTGTAGTTCATACCTTAAACTAAGTACAATTGAAGAAGGACTCATACAAAACCTCCTATGAGTTATGGTATGGCTATAAACCCAATGTAAGTTACCTTAAAATATTTGGAAGTAAATTTTATATCTTGAAGAAATCTAGAAAAGAAAAATTTGATGTGAAAGGTGATGAAGGTATATTTTTAGGATATTCTTGCAAGAGTAAGGCACATAAATGTTTAAATTTGTCTACTTATAAAATCATAGAAACTGCACATATGAGAATGGATGAGTTTGTAGAAAGGACTAAAGGAGAAAGAAAAAAAGAACCGGAGGATTATATGAGATTTTTTTACATCGAACCTAATACATTGATAGACACATTTCTCAACAAGGAGAATTCTACTCCGGAGTCTTCCTTAGTCACCAAGTTGCAAGAAGCTCAAAAAAAGTCATAGGAACTCAAGTCACATTCTAAAGCTACTGAGCCAATGCCTACTAAGTCTGAGCAACTAGAACAAGAAGTTGAAGTTCAAGAGGATGACAATACAATTCATTCAAATGACAAGGAACTTGTATTGGCCAAGTACGTCAGAAGGCATCATGCACCAGATTAGATTATTGGAGATAAATTCAAAGGCATTATGACAAGAAGTAAGCTAAAAAGTACATGTTTACTTGCTGATTTTGAACATAGAAATGTCAAAGATGCATTGGAAAATGAAAGCTGCATTGAGGCTATGAATGAAGAAATAGAGAAAATAGAAAAGAAAAAAACCTGGACTCTTGTACCTAGGTCTAAAGATAAAAATGTGATTGGAATAAAATGGGTATTTAGGAATAAGTTGAATGAAGATGGTAAGGTATCAAAAAATAAAGATAGATTGGTGTGTAAGGGATATTCTCAAAAAGAAGGCATTGGTTATGGTGGGACTTTTGCTCTTGTTGCAAGATTAGAAGGTGTCAGGACCTTACTTGCATATGCAACACACAAAATATTTAAGGTATATCAGATGGATGTTAAATCTACATTTCTCAATGGTATTTTTGATGAAGAAGTCTACATTGAACAACCTAAAGGTTTTGTTGATCCAGAAAAAAGGGACATGGTCTACAAATTACACAAAACATTGTATGGTCTAAAACAAGCTCCTAGATTATGGTATGAGAGATTACTACCTTATACAGATTGGCTTCTGGAGAACTAATGATAATAGTAGTTTGTGCATCAAGGAAGGACCAGATAACAAGATTGTTTTGGCAGAAATATTTGTAGATGATCCTTTCTTAATAGGGAATGATGATCTATGTAAAGAATTTTCATAGAAAATGAAAAAAGAGTTTGAAATGTCTATGTTTGGTGAGATTAAGTTTTTTGTTGGTCTATAGATACAACAGAGCAAGAATGGTATCTGCATCACTTAGTCTAAGTATATCAAGGAGATACTCAAGAAGTTTGGTATGGAAGATTCAAAACTAGTTGGAACCCCCATGTGTACTTGATTAAAGCTTACCAAAGATGATGACTCAAAAGAGATAGATCAGACCTTATGTAGATTAATGATTGAAAAATTATAGTATGTAGTTCATACAAGGCCTGATATTGCTCTTGCAGTTGGTATAGTGACAAGATTCTCAACAAAACCTAGAGAAAATCATATGATGGCAATCAAAAGAATCTTGAGACACTTGAAAGGTACTGAAGATTATGGCTTATGGTATAAACTTGGAGGAAAACTAGACTTAAAAGTATTTACTGATGTTGATTGGGCAGGAAACATTGATGACAAAAAGAGTACAAGTGGTGCAACATTATTTCTTGGAAAAAGATTGGTATCTTGTACAAGCAAAAAGAAAAATTGCACATCCCAATCTACAGTAGAAGCAGAATATGTAGTAGCAGTAGTGAACTGTTTTAATATTGTTTAGTTTAAACAATTGTTGGAAGGCATGAAGGTTGAGATCAAAGAACCAGTTGTCATGTTTTGTGATAATACAAGTGCAATTAAGATATCAAAGAATCTAGTGATGGATTCCAAAACCAAGCATATTGCTATAAAATACCACTTTGAAAGACAATTGGTGCAGGACAAGGAAATCAGATTGGAATATGTCCATACAAAAGAGAAGATTGTAGATATATTTACCAAGCCATTACCTAAGGATGCATTCTTGTATCTAAGAGGTAAGTTAGGGGTCATTCCCCTATCTGAAGCTCACTAAAATAAAGTTTTAGTGATGCATCAATAAGAACCAAGTTGAAAATCTATCAGTTGATGCAACATTGTCAAGGGAATATTGCATGTGAATTAGTACTCAAGGTACATTGATACTCATTTGGTATGTGTTGTCAAAGAGGGAGATTTTATAGTCATATCTTTCTAAAAAAAAATTGAGGGAGAGTTTACTATCATATCTTTTTGGAGAAGAAGCTATGTAATTCCTTCACAAAGGGAGATTATTGCATTAGAGAAGTTTGTGGCATAAAATCTAAGAGGGTTAAAATTTCTATCAGAGAAAGATTTTTTTAAAATTTCATTGTGCTGTAACATGTTGTGTTGTCATCAATGCCAAAGAGGGAGATTGTTGGATATAATTGTCTAATTGTGTGTTGTCTTTGATGTTACACAAATGTCATATCAGTTGTTAGTCAGTGCTTACCTAGCTCACTTGGTCAACAAGCCAATTTTCTTTGTCTACTAAGCATTTCTAGAGATTACTCTATGTAGACAGTGTCTATTGAGCTCACTTGAGCATCAAAGGAGATTATGGTAGAAAAAAGGAGATTATGGAAAAAAGTACTATTAACTGAGTTCTCATAGTTAATGAAAAAAATTTGGTTAGAGTTAGTGTTCATCGAGTTCACTTGGTTGCCAAAGGATTTTGCAAGTTCATAGTGTTAACCAAGTGTCTATCGGTTAACACAGGAAATCATTTCAAGATCTGTGTCTATCAAGTAGGGTTGGTCAATAAAGGATTTTTGTTAATGTGGGATATGAAGTTTAATTATTTCAAGTATTGATTCTAGCTGACTGTGGTAATTTTTATTGGTCATTGTAAGTTGTAATTGGACCAACTTGATAATCTGAATGGTATAAATGAAAGGTCAAGTTGAGATTCTAGTGTGTATGAGTGAGTATGCAAGTGTATTGATTGTTTGAGAAGGAAAGTGTGAGTGAACTTGAAGGATGGTTAGATATCCTTGAGGAGCAACAAAATTATATTTGATCAGGAAGGATCTAGTGTGAAGCAGAACATAGATCTATAATCAAAAATTCAGTTGCATCTCATTTAGGTCATTTCATAATTAATTTCTTACCATTGTAGCAGTGATTCCAAAATCTCTTAGCAGAGTTGGTTTAATAGCTAGTTGTAAATCCTCTAACAAGGTGACAGTTCCATTGAATTGTTCTAAAGACCTCTTGCAAGGCCACTCCTTACAGGGTGATTAAATCCTCTAACAAGGTCACAGCTAATAGTGTGTTATGTAACCTTTAACCAGGTTAGCTTGTAATAGGGCTCACTTTAGAAGAGTGAAAATAAGTAGCTAGTTACTTGGTGGTTTTTCTCATATTGGGTTTCCACATTAAATCCTGTTGTCTTATGTGTTCATGTTATTTCTTTTATGCTTGTATATTAATCACTGTGAATGTTTAAGATCAGTAATAAGTAGATCACACTGCTTTTACCAAGTTACAACAATTTCTTTATGTTTACTAAATAACAATAGTAATCAATTTTATTGTTAACATCCAAGGGATCTGAAATATTTTTGTGGTAACTGATTCAGCCCCCCTCTCTATTATTCCATCTATATTTCCAACATGATAGGCACTACATAGTATAGACAATGTATGTACTACAAGAGGAGTATAAATGTAAATTTAGGTTGAATCAAAGCAATAGAGTTCTCTCAAACATTTAAACATGACAATAGGTATATTGTAGCATTTTCAAGGTGATAGTTGCTAATGTACATTGAGAGGAATGTACTAGTTTGTTGCTTGCTGGAATAGGAACGATTTGGTGATGGACATTATGATCTCAATTTAAAGTAGTTTTTTATTTTATGGATAGTCAATTTCTATTAAGTAAAATATAAAGTTACATACTCACAAAATAAAGGTTAGGGGATACAAGATCACTTTGCGAGAGTTCACATGGAACCAAGGCCAAAAAAAATTGTTAGAATAAAGTAATAACTTAGTTATTATGATGCCATCTTGTCTTGATTGTTAAGTTACTCTTACTTCTCTCTTAAGATATCACTTTATGCATTATTGACATTTAATAACTATATTAATTATTAAATGGTTTCTTTTTAGGGTTTCTTATTTTAGAAATCTAAGTCTCCTTTATAACAATTGATCATTGTATACTTTATTGATTCATTTGATCTGAGAGTATAACATTTGTAATTTTGCTTTTGGATTCTATTGTGTGTGTTTTATTGCATCAACATTTCGAATCACACTCTGTGATCCATCATAAGGATGAGAGAATATAAGAATGTGATCTGAAATGTTGACACTAAAAAATACTCATACAATCGAATCCATAAGCAAAATTACATATACAAATGGATTGTGGAAACTTGATAATGCTAGTATAATATTTCATATCTTCGGATCCCAAACCCTTTCTTTGTTATTTCTTTCTTCATGGCGAGAGGATACCTTTGTATGCAGGTAATCTTGGCTTTATGAAGTTTGGCTAACAACCTCTACATGGTTTCAAAGTGTTGACCTATTGTACCTTGAAGAATCTTTGAATAATGGGGGTTTTGTCAGATGAATAATTGTTGTTTATTAGTTTTCTTATGGAATAGGGGATCATTTTTATGGTGCACTTTGAGCCCAAACAAACCTCACTTTTGGGTTCATAGCACCCACAAACCCCTACTTTCAGATACAATTTCTCCAATTTGGATATAGTTATCATTTGAGGCAAAAAATAATTCCCAAGCCCATATAGGTTTGGGCACAAGAGTCAAGACAATAAAACTTTTTAAAATATTTTATCAAAAGCTAAAAAGCTAAAAAATTTCACAATTTAATTTTAAAAGTGTATGATGGAGGCATTATTGTTGAAAAAGGAAAAGAGGTTTAATTTAAAGGGATTGACACATTTTTCCACTTTAAAAAGGGGTCCATTTAATTCTGAGTACCCGTAGGGTACATGAAGGCCTTGCGACTTGACAATGATGCAACCCTTATTTTTTCTATCCACCACTAGTTTTTCAACTACCTGAAGTGACTCCAAACCCCAATGACTATGTGGGCCCCTAGTGAATCCTCTCTAACGGTTGCCTAAACTCTTCAATGTAAGCAACCACATGATGCCAACTAATACTCCTAGGTCAAAGCAATTTTATTATAAAGTCATGCCACCTTAACCACAGGCTTTACCACCCTCTGACATATCATTCATATCTTTCTTGCCATGTGCTAGATTTTGAGCCCCCAATTTTTTCCTGATCTAACATATTTTTTTACAAATATTTTTAAATTCATGATCTTGTGAATCTTGATCTAAGTTGATAATTGTTGATACAAAATGAGAAATCCATGAAAGATAACAAAAGACTTCAATAAGCATAATTTTAAATTTCGTGTGATACTTATTTGTATCTTTTTTTACTAAAGAAAGAAATTCCCTGGGTATATCCCAAATTACTAGGTTATACAAAAATTTGGGAAAGAACATAAGGGAAATACTATAGAAGTATTTCAAGGACTTTTAACTAGAATTCTAGTAGAGAGAAAGAATCCCCTTTAGACTAGTAGAAGAATTTAGGCAAGAAATATGATTCCTTTCTAAGATATATAGATATATGACTGAAAAATTTTAATCATGAATCCACTAGTTGATTGGGCTACCCTATGACATTGACAAAATGATAACTAGAGAACACATTAATAATCTACTTGCAATGCCAATTATTATTAACCCTAGAGGGAAAAATGTACAAAACAAGTTTAGAGATTAGAGAAAGGAAAAAGAAAGAACAAGAGGCTACTGTGGAAATAGAAGGATAAGGTGGAGTAATGAAAGACAAGCCTTAAGACAAGACAAAAATGTAGAATTTGAGGAACTAGAAGCTAAGCTAACTAGTAAAGCTCAGGATGCTCCCCAACCAATGATGTAAGATGAGATTAATCTTTATCCATTAATATGACTAGAGTCCTCACCTATACATGAGTTGATAAGTGCAACAACTGTAAGGAGGAACACAATTACCGTCAAACCTTTGATGGTAGAAAATTATAAAAGAAAGAGGAATGAAAGCCTGAGAAGAAGGATTCACCAACACGAAAGGTTGGTGTAACAATTGAAGAAGAAAAATCCAAAGTAGTAAAATCACCAAGTGAAGTTAATAAAATTACTCTTGATTGTATATATGATAATATTATGCATAATGAAAACTACAATATACTATAGAATAGGCTTTCAAAGTTTAATGAATTGAATAAAAGGGCATACGCACCAAGTTGTGGTACCAAATAGGTGACACATTTTTCTTTTTTCTTATGAAAGACATAGTGTGATCACACTACCTTCTGCGTGAATTGAGCCACATGCTTGGAAAATTCAAAAGGGTCAATGTAGCATGATTGCACTGATAGAAATTTTTAATAAATCACAAACCCATGACTTTTTCCCTCATTTTGCTTGATTTCTTTTCCCTTTCTCCATTTTCTATAGCCCCAAGGAGTGTGTACATGTTATTGCTTTCTGACAATGTCCCCTCCATGTGCTAACAATGCCTTTGTTAGAGTTTTCAAGGTCAGAGAAGAGGTATGGATTTGAACCCTTGTTATATATATATATATATATTTTTTTTTTAAAAAAAAAATTTTATTCAATTTGGTATAGTTGAAATACTATTGTTTATATATTAGGTACTATTCAAAATGCTCCACCAAATCCACCTACAAATAATCCACCTATCCAACAACCAAACCCTTCACAAAATCAACCTAAACAACCACATCCTCCACCACCTCCACCAATTCAAAGACCTCTTGTAGGGGCTCAAGATAATTTATTGAATGAAATAGAAATTGGAAAAATATTATTAGAATCAATTATTAGGAGGTTAAAGTATTCACTTCAAAAAAATCCTAGTAGGGCACCATTGGCAACATCCCTTGAGACTATCGTGACCCAAATTTCTTCTCATAGTGGCCAGTTAAATATATGGAAGAATAAAAGAGAAGAAGAAAATGATATTATGCCGATAAATTATCATATGATGTTGTTAAAAAGAAAGGAGTTACAAAATATGACATATGTGCTTTCTTTAAAAAACTATAAGAAGAAGATACCATAAGAAATACTGCTAAAAGATTCCCCATCCACTAGTGCATAAATGAGGATATAAAAAATAACTTTTGGGATAGATAGTGGATCATGTTTGATGCCCCTCCTTGCAATAATCATGAGGCCCCAAGGTATTTTTAAAATAAATTATATTGTGAGTTTATCCTTGGGGAGATCCCTAGTTATTTTGATTTATGTGCATCTCAAGGTACATAGAGGTGGGGAATCATGATTTAAGAGGCTAGGGGAACTTTGTGACCCTAATGTACCAAGGGAACCTATTGGTGTCAAGATGTTGGAGCATATTCCTTCTATTGTGAAGGAACACATAAAGCCAGACACACTAGGCACTATTAGTACATTAACTCAAAGCCTCATTCAGGTTGCCTATCCTTTGCTTGTGGATGAGACTCATCATCATAGAGGCCATATGTTCAGGTCATGTGAAGCTCTATACACATTTGCAACTTCTAGTAGAGAGGCCGTGGATGATGGGATGATGGCTATGTGTAGGATTGTGATAGGCCAAAAAGTGGCGTTATGAAAAAAAAACCACTTTTCATCTAAATCTAATTAAATGAAAAGGGTTTCTTATGGAAATTATCACCTTTCCATTGATATAATTTCTATCAAATTATGAGTTTTGTAAGTAATTATTACTTATTTTCTAATGGAATTACTTATAAAGTACTGATTTGCATACTGATTGAAAAATGTTATAACTTTAAAATGGTATAACCTTTTGAAAATCCAAAAGATGCATCACATTCTATGTTTTTTTGTACTATGAGGATTTTTTTTAAAAAAAATGTAGAGTTTTAAATGAGTTAAGGTGGCCAGACATGAGATTTTTCTTATTCCAAAAATGTTGTAGTAGAAAATTCAAAATTAATTATCTCCTTGGAATTAAAATACAAAAAAATGTCTTACATCTAGGTATGAGTCTACTTCTTATATATAGGATCTTAAATAAAAATTATCATTTGATTGTGATTAAGGTGGTCAGACATGGACCTACTTCTTATTTTTTGTACTTTTGCATTGAAATTCCAAATTTTGACCAATTAAATTATTATTTTATAAAAAAAAAGGCTAGTATTTTAGAAACTACATTCAATTTACTACAGATTCTATTGTTACAATTTTTTTATATAAGATTCTTTTCAAGTTCAATAATTCACATCAAGTTGACTAACATTAATGTCCTCATTTCCATTGCCACTTAAGGCCATAGTTTGGCACACCATGATCATGGACATACCCTAATCATAGATGACTTCCTAAATGACACATTTGGCATGGATACAGAGGTAAATATTAATAATTATATTAAACTATTTTTATCACATCTTGAATATGTGCATGATTGACTAATAAATATGTATTTCTTGACGTTGTTCAAAATTCAGGGCCAGAGTGTTGTTGGTACTAGCACTAAACCCCTAGCTGGAGTATAAAACTAGACAGGTATGTATTAATTTAATCATTTAATTGATACATCTATTTATAATGTAATCATATGAAAGGTTGACCAAAAAATTGTATCCATGTGCATTAGTTATTTGGTAGATCATCTACTTTCAAGTTAGACTTTAAGTGTGGGCATGGTACTAGTCATGATGAGGTAAATTTGTTTGCATTTTTATCTAAATCAATTGATTATTTTTATTTAAGAAATAAAATAATAATAAACTAATTGGCTTATTTTGATTATATGCAGTGTTAGGCTACTAGTCATGATGGTGTTGACTTGGGTTCACCTGGATTATTAACAATAAACTAATTGGCTTATTATGATCATATGTAGAATCAACCTACAAGTCATAGTGTTCTTGACTTGGGCTCACTTGGATTTCAAACAAATTCATTTTCTCCATAGGTATATACAAGTACTAATGTATTTTTATTGGTATGCATTCAAGGAATCGCAATTGAACTCATTAGCTTTAGGATTTATTGGAACACCCAAAAGGAACTAGGTAAATCTCTAATATATTTGCATACATGTCCAATAGGGAAATGTTGCACCTATGACATTGAGATCACAAAATGTAGGATGGGGTGGTACATTCATGGAGGTACCCAAATATTTCTAATTGTTGACACACTATAAAAGTATACATATTCTTGATAACTACAAATAACTCTCTTGTTGTATCATTTTTAGCTTATGACATTGGAGACTCCTCCACATCTCTATGTATCTATTGAGTAGGGAGTTGCTATTGTAGTGCCCAATTTTGACCCATTGACTAAGGTATGTTATTTACAATTGTTAGAATTGAAATTGTAAATGATATTCATAAGTAGGATTGACAGATTATTTTGATCATTGTTGTAGGGTCTTGTCACTCTTGCTCATCCATCTACTCCTGAGCTTAAAGAGAGTGACTATTTTTTTTTGTGGTAAGTAAAAAAATTATTTTATCTGTACTTATATTTAAATTCTGATAGATAACTAATAGTTATTTATTTATATATACTTTTGATTGTAACAACTCGAACTACAAAGTCTAGAGCAACAAATGAGCGAGCATGTTAGGAAGACCCTCTCATTCCAAGCATCTCTCTCTACAATAGATGAAGATAGCTAGAGATTTATTTTCTTTCCCTAGAGGGAAAGACTAGGTCTATAGGGATGTTTTATTTTCTTCCTGTGTGGTGTCATTAGACATACATTTTGTATATTGTACTTGATTTAAATGTCACTTTTGACATATATTGTACATTTTCAGTGTACATGAAATGATATTTATATATTATATTCAATGTATGGAATATTGGACATATATTTTATGTATGGCATTATTAGACATATAGTTGATGTTATCTTCTCTATCTTGTCATTAGCTATGTTATCTTGGCACTATTGTTAATCTCATTTTGGTTTTGACATTATAGTGACAAAACACGTAGTCATTATTTAGCAAAGAATAGTGTAATTCAAGCGCATAGTGTATGCCCAGTGATTAGAGTGAGTTGAGCAATCAACAGAAGATGAGTTATCAAATCATGTTGAGCATAAGTGTCTAGATAGTATATGCTAAGTAATATGATTAGTCAATGCTAAGTACTAGTATGTGCTGAGTCATTCTAGTGTCGAGAAATCTATACATGTCGAGTGATTTAGGTACCAAGTTCTATAAAGTCAAGTTACAACATTTAGAACATAGTGAAGGCTGAGCATCAGAGTCTTTGGATGTTGAGTGAACATTTTTTGGCATAGTTGTTTGGTATGGCACAAACTCCTATGTAAACCATTTTTGGCTGACATAATCATGAATTTACAATTATAAGAGATAAGTATTGAGTTGGATTTGTACTATACAATGCATGCAACCAATCAAATTAATAGAAGCTTAAGGCAACAATATGGATCAATCACAATCAATGATTTTGACTTAGCCCATCTCCACCAATGCCTATTTAAGGAAAGTAAACCCTAACAAGTTTATCCATGTGCAAGGAGACAAATGCTAAGAGTTTAGAGGGAATTCATGGTGCCTATGATACCTATGATAGATTTATGCAAAGTAGAATCTATCTAAGAGAAATAGAGACAAGCAGTGAGAGGTTTAGAAAGAATAGATCTAATCAGAAAGATCATTAAAGAGAATATCTAACATCAAGTAGAAAGGTATTAACTGAAGATCAAGTGTTTAATAATTCTAACATGTGATACATAGTAAATCTCTTAATAGAGTAGTCCTAACAAGCTGTTGTAAATCTCTTAAATGAGTGCTTACTTAATTGTGAGTTTGAAATTCTTTAGTTAAGGTGAGACCTAATAGTCTTGTAAGCCTTTAATAGGGTAGACCCCCAATAGGGTAGATCATAGCTTATGATAAAAACTTTGTATCCATAAAAGGCCACACTTTACAATTATAGTAGTAAAGATTTGTTGGTGTCATCCTCGAGCTAGTTTTACCTTCTCCTTGGAGGGTTTTTGGGTAACCAAAAATCTTATGTGTTGTGTGTTAATTTACTTTATGCTATGGATATGATGTGTCATTAGTTATTTCAGTTTACATGAAAATTTATGAGATGGATGTATGGTGAATTTTTTTAAGATTAAAATTTTAAGTGTCGATTCACCTAGCCCCCCTCTTAGAACTTACTTTCAAATTTTTATTTCCAACATTTGGTATTAGAGCTTTGTTCTCTTGAAGGAAAGTTTGACAGCTTTGGAGGAGAGATCTTGAAGATGTAAGTCTACAAATTGGGAAAGACTATTGAGAAAAAGATTGAAATATAGCTTTCCTTACATCAACTCAAGGAGGCAAGAGATGAACTGCAACATTCATTAAAAAGAAGAAAGGAAATAACCATTCAACAAGATAATTATCAATATCAAGAAGTAGAAACTACTAGATTATTTGAGGATAGAAACTTAGAAGAGTTTGATGTAGCAATTGTAGATTTGATGGTAAAGAATAATGCCCTAAGTCAAGAAGTTTGGAATCTAAAAATAGAACAAGAAGCACAATCAATATTGTTGTGTGACTAGTACATTTGGGCTCATTTTTTGACCTTTATTGGTCAAAATTTTGACCCAATTTTCGACCAAACTTCAACCAAATTCGACCTACACATTGGTCAAAAATTTTTTGGTTGAAATTTCAACCAACTCACTGGTTGGTCAAAATTTTGACCAATGCATTGGTTGAAAACCTAGCAAACCCATTGTGTAGGTTCAAACAGGAATTGGTCAAAATTTTGACCAATGAAGGTCGAAATTTCGACCAACAAAGGTAGAAAAAAAATTGTGCATTGGTGGACATTTCAACCAACAAAGGTAGAAAAAAATTTTAAGCTTTGGTGGAAATTTTGACCAATGAAGGTGGAAATTTTGTCCAACAAAGGTAGAAAAAAATATAGGTGTTGGTGGAAATTTTGACCAATGAAGGTGGAAATTTCAACCAACAAAGGTAGAAAAAAATTTAGGTGTTGGTGGAAATTTTGACCAATGAAGGTGGAAATTTTGACCAACAATGGTAGAAAAAAATTTAGGCATTGGTGGAAATTTCCACCAACAATGGTAGAAAAAACTTTAGGCATTGGTGGAAATTTCCACCAACAGCTAGGTGCAAATTTTTTTTCAGGCATTCTATAAAATAGTTCACATGTCTTGCCTATGATATGACATTTTACATGCATCCTACACTCTCTCATCTAGCTGATGATGGATTACACAAAGTGATCTGAAACCAAGATTCTAAAAAACACACACAATCAAATCCAAAATGAACTTGCACTACAAATGGATTGTGGACATCTGATATTGTTAATTTTGCATGCATATCTACGAGGACAAATATGTGTTTAAGTTGTGATTGTCTTGGTAGACATGCATGCAATTTTGCCAATATCAGATTTCCACAATCCATTTGTAGTGCAAGTTCATTTTGGATTTGATTGTGTGTTTTTTAGGATCATGGTTTCAGATCACTCTGTGTAATCCATCATTAGCCAGATGAGAGAGAGTGCATTATGCATGCAAAATGTCATATCATACACAAGGCATGCAAACTATTTTATAGAATGCTTGAAAAACACTGACAGTAACTAATATGAAGAATATATAATTAGTTATATGATTGAGACAAATCATGTAATAGTGAGTTGGTCAAAATTTCAACCAAAAAAATTTTGAACAATGGGTTGGTCGAATTTAGTCAAAAATTGGGTCAAAAATTTAACCAATAAAGGTCAAAAATTGAACCCAAATGTACTAGTGCAAGTATGCTTGCCAAGTTGACTCTTTGAGTTCAGTCATCAAGTCACCCCACCAAAGTGCCTCATCAAGGTCACTCTTTAGGTCCGCTCATCGAGCTTGCTCACCAAGTCAGCTTGCCATGTCGCATCTCTAAGTGGCCTCGCTAAGTCAGCTCGCCAACTTGCCCCACCAAGTTGCCACTTTAAGCCCACTCACCATGTTAGATTGCTAGGCCAACTCCCCAAGTCAGCTCGCCAAGCTGACAATTGAAGTATGCTCACCAAGTCGACTCTCTAAGTTTGCTCCCCAAGTTTTCCCCCTAGGCCAACTCTCCAGGTCAACTCACCAAGTCACCCCCACCTAGTCACCTCAACGAGTTGACTCATTAAGTCAGCTCATGAAGTCGACTCACCCAGTGGTTTTACCACCATGCCCCAGCAAGTGGTCTTGCTTAGTGTGCTTGTGAAATTTCCCATAGAGTTGTTTCTCTAAGCCCACTCACCATGTAAACTCACTTGGTCAGCACGCCAAGTCAACTTTTCCAGTACACTCGCCAGGTCGGCTCACCAAGTCAGCTAACAAAGTCACCCCACCAAGTCATGTCACTTTAAGTTTGCTCATCAAGTTGACACTTTAAGTTTTCTCATCAAGTCACCCAACCAAAGCACCTCATCAAGGTCAGTCTTTCAGTACACTTAGCAGGTCAGCTCACCAAGTCGCTTCACAAAGTTGCCTCACCAAGTGGCCTCAATAAGTCAACTCGCTAGCTTGTGCCACCAAGTTGCCACTTTAAGTTGACTCACCATATCAACTCACCAAGCTGACTCCCATAGTTAGATCGCCAAGCTGATAATTCATGTATGCTCACCAAGTTGACTCTTTAAGTTCACTCACCAAGTTCGCCCCCTAGGTCAACTCAACGAGTTGACTCTTTAAGTCAGCTCACCATGTCGACTCACCCAATGGTTTTACCACCTTGCCTTAGCAAGTTGGCTCACTATGTGTGCTTGCCAAGATGCCCCACTAAGTTGCTTCTCTAAGCCCACTCACCATTTTAGCTCACTTCGTCAGCTCACCAAGTTGACTATTCAAGTACGCTCACTAGGTGGGCTAGCCAATTCACCCCACCAAGTTGACTGTTCAAGTGCACTCACCAAGTTGACTCTGAGTTCGTTCATCAAGTCACCCCACTAAAGCACCTCATCAAGGTCAGTCCTTAAATTTTCTCACCAAGTTAGCTCGCCAAGTTGCCTCACCAATTTGGCTTACCCACATGTCCCACCAAGTCCCCAAGTCTGCTTGCCAAGCTGACAATTAAAGTGCACTCACCAAGTCAACTCTTTAAGTTTGCACAACAAGCCCATCCCCTAGGTCAATTCTCCAGGTCATCTCGCCAAGTCACTCCCACCCAGTCACCTCAATGAGTTGACTCTTTTAGCCACCCCACCAAGTCATGTCACCAAGTTGACTGTTTGAGTATGCTCACAAAGTTGACTCTTTAAGTTCCCTTATCAAGTCACCCCACCAAAGTGCCTCATCAAGGTCAGTCTTTAAGTTTTCTCACCAAGTCCCTGCACCAAGTCAACTCACCATCTCGCCTCACCAAGTGGACTCACTAAGTCGGCTCGCCCACTTGCCCCACCAAGTTGACTCTACAAGTATGCTCACCAAGTTGACTCTTTGAGTTTGGTCATCAAGTCACCCCACCAAAGTGCCTCATCAAGGTCAGTCTTTAGGTCTGCTCATCGAGCTTGCTCACCAAGTTAGCTCACCATGTCGCGTCTCTAAGTGGCCTCGCTAAGTCAGCTCACCAACTTGCCCCACCAAGTTGCCACTTTAAGCCCACTCACCATGTTAGATTGCCAAGATAACTCCCCATATCAGCTCGCTAAGCTGACAATTGAAGTACGCTCACCAAGTCAACTCTCTAAGTTCGCTCACCAAGTTCGCGCCCTAGGCCAACTCTCTAGGTTTGCTCACCAAGTCACCCCCACTTGCCCCACAAACTCGCCACTTTAAGTTGACTCGCAATGTCAACTCGCCAGGCCGACTGTCCTAATTGGGATTGAACTTTGAAAGGCTATTCTCCATGTTACTGAATGTAATGAATTGTGATCTAAAGCACCATAAACCTGATGGATCAATTTGCCAAAAAGGTTGCAGCTGTTCTAAACAACAAATAAGAATCTGTCATTTTGTCCTTAACAATTTCTTGCAATAACCTTTGCATTATGGAAAACTTTTGTAAATTTTATTCTCAATTAAAATCAAATAGGCATTATCACATTTCCTTAGCCAAAACGTGTTCAGGATAGGGAAAATCTATTTGATTTATGAACTAAAACATTGTATTTATGATCATGAAACCTTGGGGTTGGAATCATTTTTTAACTAAACTCAGTGCTACTAACGCCTTTCATTGAATACGGTCTAACCCACTACAAAGAATTGTGCAAAACAGCTTCCATCAATTTAAAATTATCTATGTATTAAAATTGAAAGTACATATGCAGTAAAAAAGAAGTGAATTCAAAGTAGAAATAAAATGAAAGGTTTGTTATAAAAAAAAAAGTGTAGACACCTAAAAACCTTTAGAAAATAAAGTATTTTTATTTTTTGAAAAATTCCTGATGACATCATCATTTATTAATTAATTAATTATTTAATTAATTAATTTATTTTTATGCCATTAAATCCCTTTATCTTAATTAAAAATATTTAATTAAGGAATCCATCCCAAAACTGTTTAAATCTTATTTAAACATTATTTCCTTATTTATTAATTATTTAATTAATAAATTGACCAAAAAACCCAAAATAAATAAAAAATTTATTTTTTGCCCAAAACTTAGCCAATTTCCTTAAGACCACTAACCTCTTCCAAAATCTTCTAATCCTTCTTTAATTTTGATTAAAGGCTAATCCCATCATTTCCTACCCCTAATCCCAACTCAAAATATTTAATTAAGATTAAATATTAATCCTCATGTTTATTAAAAAAGTTTTAATAAATATCTCCTCAACCCAAACCCTTGAAATAAATAAAACTTTATTTATTTCCTAAAAATCTAATTTATCCTCATCCTAAGAAGTTCTAGACTCTTCTAGAAAGTCTTCATCCTCATCCTAGGAAATTCTAAACTATTCTAGAAAGTCTTTATCCTCATCCAAAGTCTAGACTCTTCTAGAAGATGTCTTTAAACCTAATCCTAACCCCCTCCTAACCTTGTCACATTCCCTAAAAATGGGTTAAGACTTACTAACCCAAGCCAAAGTTAACAAATATCTCCTCCTTCATGCACCCTCATTAAATGCCATCCACTTGCCTATCCCTAAGCTAATCCTAAACCATCCTAATCCATCGTCTAATCATTTGCACAATCCTTAGCAAGCTTAAAACCCTCCTAATCAAGCCCAAGTCAAAATTTCTCTCATCTCCCTCAAAATATCTCAACCATAAAACTTTATGAAGCCCACAATGTCATAAATGACTCTTCCAAGCCCTTTTATTGCTCTTACAAGCCATTATGAGGGTCTTTATGAAGATTTTATCCCTTGAGCCTCCTTTGTTGACTCATCCTTCCTCTTTCCTCTATCCTCTCACCATGTGACATGTGTCACTCCTTGATTGGTTGTAAAGAAGCACAATCCATGTGCTCTCCTCTCATGCAATCTGAGCCCTCCATGATCTTTTTCCCATCCTTGCATCTTAGCCCTCAATCCCTCAAGCCTCTTGCCTATAAATTGGATCCTTCCCTTTTGCAAAATAACACAATCCATGAAGTAAAGTCATAATTCCATTTAAAGAAGCCATTTTACATCAAAACCATACACTCACACCCAAATTCCAACTCCATTTGAAGCCCTTTTTGAAGCATAAAGCTTGAGCATACATCCTATCTATTTAGACAAAGCTACTCAACAAGAGAGCTTCTCATTGAGAGAGCCCATTAATGGCTCATATTCTCAATTGAGAGCTCATCTTAGTCTATCTTGATGTTTATGAATTTTGTTTAGTTTGTAGAAGCTTTATTTAAATTTGGTTTCTATTGGCATACTAACATTGCTCATATACAAGAAGAAGTAAACTTAAAGAATAGAAACAACAATTACGACATGCATCATTTGAAAATTGTGGCTAATAATTGACATTCATTTTATATGAAAAGGGGTTCTCCTTGAATTAGCCAAAATCTAAATAACATGTTTTTACAATCAGACATTTACATGTCTTCCCCATCAAGGACACTATCATCTACATATCCATCTTTTCCTTTAGATGAATACTGAGTTCCATTGGTCACTTGGATTACATTTTTATCATGTTTTGCCTTCCATCTATCTACTCTCTCTTTCAATGCAACACTTCCAACTTGATAGGATTTGGAGTCTTTTGTGGGCTCCACAACCCTCACTGGGACTGTTAAAATCAATTAGAAATATACCTTTAGCAATTTTAATAAAAAGAAATGTAAAAGAAAAATAACATCATTAAATTTTTTTGAAAGATCTAGCACGAATTTATTTCAGTACTAGTTTGTGAAGGATCAACAAAAGGTAGTGGATGTACATGTTTTCCATTGTCACTACCAGGGGGTGGAGCAGTCATCCTATGATGCTTTGGAGTAACTATAGGTAACTCACCAAAAACCTGCCCAGAGTCTAAATATATTTATAGATCACTAGCAATAGAGAGGTAATGTCAAATATTGAACTGCTTGTTGATTATGAATATCTTGTTCATATGAGCATCAACTGAAAACCAATACAAGCTCCTTGTGAGAAAAAACACTAGAAATAACCTATTGAAGACCCAAGAGTCACTATGTAGAAATCTACTTTCTATTTAAAAGTTAGTTATGATAGACCAATAATCACAACTTAAAATTGCACTTTCAATCTCCCTATTGGGAACTGATCATAGGCCTCCACAATGAATACCCAACATTTTAACCTATCAAGATCAATGTGATGGACTAATGTCAAGTATTAATATATTTCAATCCATGGTCGTTCAAGATAGAACATCCCTACCTCTTTTCCACTGATTAAAGGAGACTGAGAAAGCTTCTCACTTGAAGAGTCAGATGGGCCAACATCTTCTCCATGCCCATAAGCCATTTGCCAGTGTAGAAAATATCAAACAGCTTGCCCCAAAATAAATTTGAACTAAAACAACAAATAGCTCAGTGTTTGGGCAATGAGATTGCTAACAACACCTCCATCATCAATGTTCATGCATGGACCATATGTATTGAATATTCAAGCAATGTGGATCTCTAAATCACAAAAAAGAAAGCATATATTTTCAAATGCAAAGAAATAAATGATCTTAGGTTGCATTGGCAACATAACCCAAAAGAATCTTTAAAATGTAGAATGTGAAAGTGATAGCATTGAAGCAGACCTAAACCATGCTTCCTATGATAGTCAAACATCAAAGTTTCTGCAAAATGCTTTCCTTCATCATAACAACTTCTTACTCCTGTCCAAATCAAAAAATATTTAGCAAAAATTGAGAGAACTCGATGGAATGTCTTGAATCCAACAGTGCAAGTAGTGCTTACCAATTGGGTTGACATTGCCCCAATATTCCTCCTTTTGTGGATGCTCAAGAGGATCACCATAGACTTTAGAAGTTGAGGTCAATAGAATTTTGCAGATAAGAATCATCTTAGTTTTTAACAATCAGATAGTGTTAAGGATCTACATATACAACTTGTAAAATGAAATTTTGGAAAAGCTCACTATCAGGGTATATAATAACTAACCTTGCTCCAACTCGCTTAGCAAGTCCCAGCATATTCAATGTGCCAATTAAATTAGTCTTTATTTTCTGTGATCAAGCAAGTCCAATGTGTATAGTGCAAGCTCATCAGATATACGTAAATGGCATTCAGTCTTTTTACATTCTTTCTGATGCAAATTAATTGGTCACAATCTAAAGGACTAAAACTAAATTTTGGGAGCCAAAAACTAGAATCTTACATGAAACAATCAGCACAATGCAGTAGCCAAGCATGAGGTAGAAGACTTATACTTTGACTAAAAAATCACAAAGAAAGAAAATCCCATTCTAACCAAACCCACTGGCCCATAATTGTCATGGAAAAATGAATATATCTAATCTTAAAAAACTAGTTGTCCCAATTATCGAGAGTAACTGTGGGAAGTAATTGATGAGAAAGTTGACTAAGATACTATCAAAGTTGGTTGTACCTAATACCAACTTTGAGCTTTCCATAGCTTGAAGATTTCTCCAAATCGTGAATATAAATGCCTATAGGAAGGGTCCATCCAGGATAGTTCAAGAGGGTGAGATTTCATGCAGGGCAACTTGGTCTCCCTCGAATGATGATAATGTGAAGTTCCCTTTTAATTGGTTCCAAAGTGTGATCTAAGATAATGGGGTTCTAAGGGGGCCCCAAAACTAATAGTACCTCCAAATGAAATGAATTGGAAATTTTAGGGTATCAAATATGAATAATTTAGCAAAGGCAAGCAGTCTTACCCAAGACAAATAATTAGATGGCCATTATGTTTTGGCTGCAAAAGGATTGTTAATATGTGAATTTGGGGATAATTCCTAATAAGATGAAGAATATTGTTAATGGCAGGTTAATGGAAATATGAAAATATATAAATAAAGAAGCCAAAATTCCTTGAAACACATTACATTTCAAAAATTTTATTCACATAAGACATGAGACAACTAAGTTGGTAGACCTACAAACTATCTTTTGGCAACTAAGACCGACTTACATCTTAAACTTTCCCAATCTTTCTAACTTATTGACCCTCAAGACCTGAAAATGTTGCCATAGTACAACTAACTGCTAAAGTGAAAAAGAGGGTCCCCATTTGCATTGGAGCGATGGTGTGAAATGGTCACATCACAGTCCCAAAAAATAGATATCTTGTAAATAAATGGTTTGATGACATGAATTAATAATGGTAGTTGAATTATGCATATGCTGTTGAAACTATTCCATCTATTATAATTTATCATGTTTGCCTTGTGGGTTTGTGATTTTTGAAGTTTAATGATAGCATTGGGCTTTGTACTGATTTAGTTTGTTCATCTTGATCTAAGTGGGGAGCTTTACATTAAGTTTAGCTAGTCCTTGGAATTATATGTTGTCATGAGTTGAAGTTGTTCACAAGTTGGAACTCAACATCTGGTTACAGGAATTGGCCACCATGAAACCCAAATTCAACCTGGAGAGTGCATTATTAGCCAATATTTCTAATTTCATATTACTAAGTAAAAATCTAACTTGTTGGAACAACAAGAGCTAGTTGCTGCACGACCCTTGTTTCTATATGAAGTGCTCTTATCAAAAAGCTATGAAAATAGAAAACTAGTAAATATTCTAGTGCAGTTCTAGTTGCATAATTTCAAATTATCTAAAGTAATAATCATACTGAACTCATAAGATTGTAGGAATGTACAAACATAATCTCTTGGTCTATGTAAAAGATCAGATATCTGCCTTTTATCAAATGCCAAATGATTTAATGATTTATAATAACACTTTACCATCTAAGTTGTATACTAATACAATACATTTTTTTGTTGTTAAGATATTAAGTTCTACTAATTTGTTTTGATTAACTTATTATTCAAAATCTTGAGGCTGGCTAAAGGCAGATTAGACCACACTTCCTAATACGATATGTGGAATCTGCTGTTCTTTCATACAACTTTTGAATATTATTCTTATTTTTATGATGTAGTGATATTGGTGTCATTTCTAAATTCGAAAGTGTCGACTCTCTGAAGTGTCTTGATGAGATCACTTGGTCTTCGGATGGAGCCATGGTTGCAAGAGGGGATCTTGGTGCACAGATTCCTCTTGAACAGGTTCCCTCTGTTCAACAGCAAATAGCAGTTATGCAAACAGTTAAAAAAGCCGGTTATTGTTGCATCACAGCTACTAGAGTCAATGATAGAATATCCTACACCGACAAGAGCCAAGGTTATCTTTTCAAACAATCCCTCCATTATTTGTTCATAGGGAAGATTAAAATTAAACTATTTTAATATTTGAAGGAATAAGAAAATTATTATGACATTTCATTAATTTTTACTATTTTACTAGTTTATACAAGTTACTGTAGTGGTTTTCTAAGCTTCTTGAAGAAATTTTAAAATCTCTTTCAACTAGAAATGATTGTAATCAGTGTCTATCAAGAGAATGGGTCATTACTTATATTCCAGTGTGTTTCAGGGATGGGGATGGTAGTCTGGGTGGGGGGAGTTTTTCAGGAACAATGAAGCAACAACAGTATATATGGAATACCTAGATTTCTATAAGTTCGACTAAAAATGACATCAAAATCAAGATAGTGAAAGAAGTATATATAATTGAGACAGTGACAAATTTTTTTATAAACATCTAAAAATTAAGATTGGGAGTAGTGACAACAGTATAGCAGCAATAATTATGTCATGATTTCAGATTTAGAGGTATCAAGTAAGTTTATATTTCTGACATTGAAAGCAGTATAACTCCCTTAAGAAGCCACAACTCATAACTATAAATTAATATCATCAATATCATCAGTATAATCAAAAAACATCAATTAATCCATTGTAAGGTAGTCAATTTTATTGTCAATGGGTATCTACATACCCTAATAACACATGGATACCTGCAGTGGTACAATCTATCAAAAAATGTATAGTCATAAGTACCTTCAATTGATACAAAATGATAGCCAATGAGTAGCTTACAGTAATATAAAATATTAGTTAATTGGCTTTGCACTTAGTTTCTTCTGTAAATCTAAGGAATTTTTTTATGTTAAACATGCAAAATATTTATTTTCAATTGGGGAAGCTTGGACGTGTCTTGGATAGTTGAGACATCCAAACATCCAACACCATACTAGGGATGACATAAACCATTATGGGGATGTTTTGCCTTTCTGGAAAAAATTGGGCATAGCTAGTGGACACGCCTACTCGCCTCACTATCTCCAAAGCATGTAGTAAGATCGGGGTACCAATTTTAAGGTAGGAGATTAGCGTTGTTGAACACAAGTAACTACTAAAAAAAAGAGAAAACCTACAATGCTTTGATATTTTATTTATGGTAGGAAGAATCACTTAGAATAATTTTGATTTCTATGAATGGAAGATGTGATTGTTTTGACCACCATTTTCCACTACAACTTGTATAACACTATCAACAGGCATGCCACAGAGACTTGATACTATTTTTCATTTGTTATCAATAATCTAAGTTACCACATTGGGCTTGATTTTGTTAGTACAAAAACATGTAAAAACTATATATATATATGTATGTATATATATATATACATACATATATATATATACATATACATATATATATATACATACATATATATACATATATATACATATATATATACATACATATATATATATACATATTTATATATATATATACATACATATGTATATATATATATATATGTATGTATATATGTATGTATATATATGTATATATATATGTATGTATATATATATGTATATGTATATATATATATATGTATATATATATATATATGGATACATATATATATGGATACATATATATATACATATATATATATATACATATATACATACATATATATATATATACATATATGTATGTATATGTATATATATATACATATACATATATATATACATATATATATATGTATATGTATATATATATATATACATATACATATATATATACATATATATATATACATATACATACATATATATATATACATATACATACATACATATATATATATATATATATATATATATATATATATATATATATATATATATAGATACACATATATATATATATATATATATATAGATACATATATATATATAGATACACACACACACACACACACACACACACACACACACACACACACACACACACACACACACACACACACACACATACAGCTTAGAAGTATGAATTAAGATTAGAATGTCACACAGTATCATAAAAATAGAAAAAAACACCTTAAACTTGTAATCATATCAACATCAAAATATCAAAATAATAAGATTGAGTTTAGGTATCATTGTTACAACTTTGAACGATTGGAACTTACTGAGTTTCAATCATCTAACAGATTATCTTCTTCTTCTTCATCAATGGCTTTACTTGATTCACAAACAATGTTGATGCCAATGGGATCAGCCATACCAATAACATTCTCCCTTTCCAAATCCTCAAATGCTTATTATTTTTTCACCATATAGAGAGCTTGTTTGGTTGTAATTAAAGTCCTACTTGAAAAGTGTTAAAAAAAGTAGAATGCAACCCCTTTTACGTATTGAAGATTTCGTTTAATGTAGAATTATAATTTATCACTAATAGAGAGTTTTCTTTTAATTAGACATGGGTCATCATGAGCAGTTGGATATAAAAAATTCATAGGAAGAAATCTTGAGGGCTAGTTTAAACTTTAATTTGATGTAATAAATTTTTGAACTTCAGCGAATTTTGTTTTGTAATGTTAAAGATCTTATTCAAGTTTTGTAATAATTGTTTCCTACACTAAATTATAGAATGTTTCTCAGTGAAAATGTATGTGGTTCATGCTTGGTCGGCCTGGGGCTGCCCTTGTTTGATCCTAATTTGACCTGTGTTTGGCTCAGACAACCAGCCTGCCTGGGTTTGAACCCTTGCTGAGCCCACAAGCGAACCAGACTTGAGCTTGGACTTGGTTTGAACTGGATGGGTACCATGGTCCCAGTTAGGCTAACCAAACTTCCTAGTCAATAATCAATACTAAACAGAGATTTTTTGTCTTATTTCTTATGATTAAATCTCAACATCAAAATATTCAAATAACATATTTACTTATTCTAGTGGCTGGGCTTCTAATAGTATGGATTTGGCATAGGTTGCTGATGTGTCTGAAGTAGTAAAATAGCATGAGGATGCTTTAATTCTTTTTGGTGAGAGTGGGTCAATACCCAGATAAAGATTTGGTTGTTCTAAGAACTGTGAACCTACATTTTGAACAATGGTGGTGTGAAGAGAAGAAATATGAATCAATGAACCTTCTAGATATTGCATCGTCCTTTAAAGATGGTGTCTCTGAGGAGATGTAATTTTGCTACTAAATTGGGTAAGTTTGATAGTCACTGTTTCAAGTATTTAATAATATAATATTTATGTTGATTTGATTTATATAGTAGTATAATTATTAGTGAAATGTTGAGAGGAAGGAAGCTAAGTCGAAATTAGGAGCAGATACATTATCTTATCCATGTAGGAATTAATTTTGTTATTTGTCTCTATTTTTAGCAAACAAGCTGGAAGTGGATGCTATTTTTGTATACACGAAAATAGGACATATGGCAACACTTTTATCACAATGTCATCCCGATTGTCCAATTTTTTCCTTCACTAGTTCAACTAATATAAGGTGGCGGTTGAACCTTCAATGGGGGCTTATTCCCTTTAGACTGAATTTTTCAGAGGACATGGAAAGCAATCTAAATTGTACCTTTGCCTTGCTTAAAGCAAGAGGTATGATTAAACCAGGTGATCTAGTGATTGCTATTTCAGATATGCTGCAGTCCATTCAGGTCATGAATGTTCCATAGTAAGATTGCTTTGTTCTCTCTTGACTTCTTGCTTCTTCTTGGGAGTCATGTTGCTAATTAAGGAGGAAGCAATTTGTTGCTGAGAAAAAATTAGTTTAGTGGCTTCAAGGGTGATTGGTAATAGGTATTTTGAATAGAAGTAAAATGTGAGAGGACTTATATTCTTATGTTAAAATGGGCATGAGCTGCTGCATTTATTCAAGAAGAATACATGTATTTATTGTAGAGCTTTTGTTTGCATCATAATAACAAAGAGTTTAGATCTTTTCATGTATAATAGTATCTCGAATGACTAGGCAAGTTTACAATATTCATAGAAGCCCAAAGATTGATTCATAAGACACTAATTTTAAAATCATTAACCGAATAAAATCATAATCAGAATAAGGTTACTCTACAGTAATTAAATTGCTAGGGTGCATGGGCTTAAAATAATTGAAAATTGCAAAAGAATATTTTGAATGATTTGGCATTCAGTACTTCCCTTTATTAATTGTGAAAGTATTTGCATTTATTGATTGAAATAAAAAATATTGTAGCATCTTCCAGGGAGCAAGAGTGATTATGAATGTTAGGACTCTTGTAATTGTTTCTGTAAATAGTAGAATCAATGATAATTTATAATTTAAAGACATTAGATGTTGTGGGGGTGATGATTTTTTGTTGTATGAATATATAACAATACACAATGAAGTAGATATTGTTAGATTATGGTGATTGATTAGGAAAGTACTGTACATACTTCATAAATAGTGGAGTTTGGGGCATCACCCCAAAATTTTTTTTTGGGCCGTGGCTGACATATTATGGCCGACATATGGCTGACATGTTGTAACCCTAAAATGAATAAAATCATTGTATAAAAGGGTTTAGGGTTAGGTATTTTTTCATTATGTTGTGATGCAAAATTGGTTCTTGCAGTGGTATTGAGCTATAAGGGATTACAGATTGTAATCAGGTTGTAATCACTAGATTGTAATAAGATCGAACTTGCTGTTTGGTGGACGTAGCCCAGGGATTGGGTGAACCATGTTAAATCTTGGTACCTTGTGTTCATTTCCGTGTGATCTATTATTTTCTGTTATTGATTATATTTGCATATAGTTTTATTTCTGTCCATGGTTTATCCTAACAAGTGGTATCAGAGCGAGGTCATCTTTCAGTTATCCTCTACAAGAAAGTCTCACAGTTAAGTGGGAGTCTCATGGTTGAGTGGGAGCAATGGCAGATGAGGGTAAGCTAAGGGTTGACAAGTTTAATGGGTAGAACTTCCAGTTATGGAAGATGCAAATGGAAGACTATCTATATCAGAAGGATTTATGGAAGCCGCTGGAAGGCAAAGCCAAGAATCAGGGAACTATGTTAGAGGCTGAATAGGATCTTTTGGATACAAAGGCACTCGGAAGCATTCGGTTATGCTTGGCACCATTGATGGCATTTAATATTACAAAAGCAAAGACAACAGAAGATTTGATGAAAACCCTAATGACACTATATGAAAAGCCCTCCGCTTCAAACAAGGTATTTCTCATGAAGCATTTATTTAATATGAAAATGGCAGAAGGTGGATTTGTTGCAGATCATTTAAATGAGTTTAATACTATTACTAGTTAGTTATCTTCTGTGGGTATCAATTTTGATGAAGAAATTAGGGCTCTCTTGATTTTGTGTTCTTTGCCTGAAAGCTGGAATGGCTTGGTAATGGCTATGAGTAATTCTGTTCCTGGATCTAGTACCCTAAAATATGATGATGTGATTGGTGTTATTTTAAGTGAGGAAATTTTTAGAAAATCCTCAGGTGGATCTACATCAGGAAGTGCTTTGAATGCACAAAGTAGGGGCAGAACAACTGAGAGAGGAAATAACTCTGGAAATCGTGAGAAATCAAGAGGAAAGTCAAAGGGGAAGAGGTCTCAATCGAGAGGACTGAATGACTGTTGGTACTGTGGCAAACCAGGTCATAAAAAGAAAGATTGTTGGAATCACAAGAAAAATGAACGAGATAAATTAGATGGAGACAAGGAGGCAAATGTGGTAAGTCAAAAAACTGATGAGGATGCTTTGCTTATGTCTTTAGAAAGTGTTGATGATTCATGGGTTTTAGATTCTGGTGCTTCATTTCATGCTACACCTCATAGAGGTTATTTCACTGATTATGTCCAAGGGGATTTTGGGCTTGTTTATTTGGGGGATAATGAACCCTGTCAAATTGTTGGAAAGGGAAAAATTAAGATTAAGTTGCAGAATGGGAATCATTGGCTACTACATGAGGTAAGACATGTTCCAAAACTAAGTAGGAATTTAATTTTAGCAGGGCAACTCGGTGATGAGGGTTGTGTAGTTACTTTTAATGATAAACATTGGAAGGTTTCAAAAGGTTCCCTTGTAGTAGAAAAAGGTGTGAAAGTAGGAACCTTATATCTTTGTATAGGTCATATTTTTCCTTCTACTTTGATTGTTTCAGAGAAAAATGAATGTTTAGGAACAATTGCTGCAGTTGAGCAGGGAGAACAAATAGCTGCTATAGATTCTGATACAATGCTGTGGCACAATAGACTTGGGCACATGAGTGAGAAAGGTATGAAAGTACTTCATTCAAAGAAAGTTTTACTAGGTTTGAAATGTGTGAATATGGATTTCTGTGAAAGTTGTGTGTATGGAAAACAAAAGAGAGTGAGTTTTGTAAAGACTGGGAAGGAAAACAAAAAGGAGAAATTAGAGCTTGTGCATACAGATGTATGGGGACCAACTCATGTATCTTCCTTTGGTGGCTCTCATTATTATGTTATATTTATTGATGATGCAACTAGAAAAGTATGGGTTTATTTTCTTAGATAGAAATCTGATGTATTTCAAACTTTTAAGAAATGGAAATGCTTGGTTGAAAATGAGACTGGTAAGAAATTAAAATGTCTCAGATCTAATAATGGTGGTGAGTATTGCAGTCATGAATTTGAAGATTATTTCTCCACTAATGGTATTCATAGACAGAAAACTATTCCAAGGACTCCACAGGAAAATGGAGTGGCTAAACGCATGAATAGGACTATAATGGAGTGCGCAAGGAGCATGAGGTTGCATGCTGGGTTGCCCTTACACATGTGGGTAGAGGCTATCAATACTATAGTATATTTGATTAATAGAGGTCCCTCTACTCCTTTGGGCTATGGTATTCCAGAGGAGGCATGGGCTGGGAAGAAGGTGAGTTATTCTTTTCTCAAGACCTTCGGTTGTGAAGCTTTTACTCATATAGACTCTGAAAATAGAACCAAGCTAGAAGCTAAATCAAAGAAATGTGTCTTTGTTGGATATGGCATTAATAAATTTGGTTATAGGCTTTGGGATTTTGAAAATCATAAAATTATAAGAAGCTAAGATGTCATATTCAATGAAAAAGTATTGTACAAAGATCTGTTATAGGAACATGACAAGAAAGAAGATGATTATGTAGTGCTGGATGATACTCCAAAAGCTGATGTTCCAACCATTCCTCATGATGTGAAACAACTACAACAACAAATACCACACACACCAATGAATTTTAGATGGTCAACGAGGCAAATTAGACCTCCACAAAGGTTTTCTCCCTCTTTGTATTCTATTTTACTTACTGATGCTGGTGAACTTGAAAGTTATGATGAAGCTGTATAGGTGGATACTAAGATTCAGTGGGAGTCTGCAATGAAAGATGAAATGGAGTCTTTGCTGAAAATAAGACATGGGATTTGTGCAAGTTGCCTGTAGGTTAAAAGGCCTTATAGAATAAGTGGGTTTACAGATTGAAAGAAGAGGAAGGAGGTAAGAACATATTCAAGGATAGGTTAGTTGTAAAAGGATTTGCATAGAAAAAGGGAATTGATTTTGATGAGATATTTTCTCCTGTTGTTAAAATGACTTCTGTTCCTACTATTTTAAGTCTTGTGGCTACTAAAGATTTGCATTTAGAGCAGCTGAACGTTAAAATAGCCTTTCTTCATGGTGATTTGGATGAAGAAATATATATGGCTCAGCCACAGGGTTTTGAGGTCAAAGGTAAGGAGAACTTAGTGTGCAAATTGAAGAAAAGTTTATATGGCTTGAAGCAAGCACCTCGGAAATGGTATCTGAAATTTGACAGTTTTATGCATGAGCATGGATATAACAGGTGTCATTCAGATTACTGTGTTTATTTTAAGAGGTTGGGATATGATAGCTACATTATTTTATGTTTATATGTTGATGATATGCTTGTAGCTGGGTCTAACATGGATCATATTAAGGGGCTAAAATGCCAGTTAGCATATCCATTTGCTATGAAGCATTTGGGGGCAGAAAAAAAAATCCTTGGTATGAAGATTTACAGAGATAGGAAGAATACAATCTTGACGCTATCTTAGGCTGATTATGTTGAGAAGGTGTTGCAACGTTTCTCTATGGAGAATGCTAAATCTGTCAGCACACCTTTACCTGGTTATTTGAAATTGACTAAGGAGATGTGTCCCAAGACACAGGAAGAGGAGGATAAGATGTCCAAGGTACCCTATGCTTCAGCTGTAGGAAGTTTGATGTATGTTATGGTATGCACTAGGCCAAATATTGCACATGCAGTGGGAGTCATTAGCAGGTATATGAGTCATCTAGGATTTGAGCATTGGAATGCTGTCAAATGGATTCTCAAATATTTGAGAGGGACATCCAATAAGTGTTTACACTTTGGGGGCTCTACTACTAATTTACAAGGTTATGTTGACTCAGATTTGGCAGGGGATATTGATTCCAGGCAGAGTACTCCAGGTTATGTCTTTACTATTGGTGGGGCAGCCATGAGCTGGGTTTCTAGGTTATAGAAGATTAATGCTTTATCCACTACAGAGGTAGAGTATGTTGCTGCTATTGAGGCAGCCAAGGAGATGATATGGCTTCAGTTCTTCTTGGAAGAATTGGGACATCCTTAGAAGGATAATTATTTGTTCACAGAAGTCAAAGTGCCATTCATCTTGCAAAGAATTCAGCTCTGCATTCTAAGACCAAACACATATAGTTGCGGTACCATTTCATTTGGTCAGTTTTGGAGGATAGACAGTTAAAGCTGGAGAAGATACATACAAATGATAATCCAGCAGATATGTTGACAAAGGTTGTAACAAGGGAGAAGCTGAACTCCTCTTTAGCTTCGGTTGGTCTTTTAGACTAACCATGAATAAAAGAACAGTAGAGTCCCGGGTGGTTTGATCCAATGGGAGCCCCATGTGGTAGTGGTATTGGTACAGGACCAGTCTCCAAGTGGGAGATTGTTGTTTAGTGTGGAGCCTGATCAGTCCCCAAGTGGGAGATTGTTAGATTATGGTGACTGATAAGGAAAGTACCCTAAAATGAATAAAATCCTTGTATAAAATGGTTTAGGGTTAGGTATTTTTTCATTATGTTGTGATGCAAAATTGGTTCTTGCAGTGGTATTGAGCTGTAAGGGATTACGGATTGTAATCAGGTTGTAATCACTGGATTGTAATAAGATCGGACTTGCTATTTGGTGGATGTAGCCCAGGGATTGGGTGAACCACATTAAATCTTGGTGCCTTGTGTTCATTTCTGTGTGATCTATTATTTTCTGTTATTGATTATATTTGCATATAGTTTTATTTCTATCCGTGGTTTATCCTAACAGATATAATTTTGCAGATGGTGTGTCAAGAAATGTTTAGGTACCTTCACCCACATCAAATCATCCTAGAACTCCTGTGAGGCCTTGAGCATGATGAAAAATCATGATTCACCAATTAAATATAATCACAATTTCAAATAAGAAGTGGGACAATTAAAGCAAATGTGTTCATTAATCATGATACATCATAGTTCAAAAGTTGATTGCATTTTGCTGGGCTGGACCAATTTTTTTTTTCATACAAATTTTATCGTGTGAGTGATTGCTACAAATCAAAAAGGTAAGTGCTTATTTAGACATCAAAGTAGAATCATCAAACAACAATAGCAAGGCAATAAATCCTTACAAACACAAAGAATTAATTAGATGAGAGGAGATAGAAGGGTCTTTAGGAAGAAGAAAATACCCACATAGTATAGTGGCAATGTCAAAAGAAATACTTCAGAGGATATTGTTTTTAATCTATATAATTTACAATGAAGAAGAATGATATGGCAACTGCATCTTGAATAGTCATGATAACTCATGATGTTATGGTAGGTTTAACTACAACATAATAGACTAAATAAGAATCATAAAGGTCCTTTTTCTCAATTAGACCAGTTCAAAGCCAACTTGAATGACAAATAAAGCAGCTTTGGACACCAAGCAATATTTTCTTGGACAATAACTTTAGCACACAATTGAACAACTGGCACTAACTAAAATCCACATCAATGATGAAAACTAAATAAATCATTTCAGTACCAAATAATAAAGAGTGAACTAGAATGCCTTTCAGATTCATTGTCATGCAATTGTGTGTTTATAGAAGTTTTGGATGCATCTAAGGTAGATAGTGCACTTTATACAAAAGTGCCAACAGGATGTTCGGCAATGTCAAGGTCTTAAATGATAATTGATAAATTTAGTAAGTAATTTTGTTAAAGGATCAAAAAGAATTCAGCAAACAATTTCAACAAAATGAGATATTTAATTGGTCAAAAGAGCAGAAGAAATATGTGCTAAAAAGAAAAATTGTTTGTATTATAGACAAATAGATTCAAATGTAATATTATATTGAAAACCTTGAAAAGAACCATGCCACTTACCTTCACAGGATTGTATTTGTAAAATATAGGAGATGCTGGGCAAGCTAAATGGTATCTCTGATCCACCTCTACCAACAAGGTCTCTGTCACATCTGTGAAATATAAAGAATTATCAATAGTAGAATATCATTTGAGTTGCATGTGAGCAAGGGATTCTAACCTCTAACATCATCATTAGTACCAATGTAACGAAAACTCATCACGACATATGCAGCTTGAGCTAACTATAGGCCTATATCTAGCAACAAAATATTCATAAAAGGCAATGAGGAAGTAAATTGAATGCTCAATAAACATAAATGGACAATATCATTTCCATGATAAAAAAATTAGACATAACTAGCATGTAAATCACTATAAAATTATGACATGACTTATTGACATGAGTATAGCGTGCCATGGTCAAAAAATATTCCTCTAATAATTTTTTTCTAAATTGCTGCTTGCATAACTATTTTATTTTAGAATGATAGAAACAAGTATGCGGTAACAAATTACAAGTCATGTGTCAGCTTAACTTAGAATATCTATGAGAAAGTCCTTAATAATCCTATATTTTCTAGACATATTTGCAAATACATTGGTAAAAGCTACATCTACAAGAGTTGAACCAGCTCTGCAACCCAAGCTAGGAAAATTTCCAGCTAGCATCCAAATCCTATCACATTAGAACTCCTTGTACATTCTTTAAAATATGTATCAAAGGATAATTACGAACTAAATACTGGAAGAGAAAATCAATTCAATGCAGATTTCAAATAAAAACCAACATTGATATTTCCTTGATTTAAGAATGTCTAGAATCATATCAAGGATACCGAGACTTCCAACTTTTATGTAGAATGACATGCATTTCAAATTACTGCAAAAGTTTCAAATACAAAATTTTAAAAGATATTTCAGATTTCCAACTTGCTTTATCTTTGTTGAACCAGTTAAAGACATAGATGGTGTGCCATCATCTTGATGTACAGTAAGTTGGATCACACCCTAATGTATGCACCATGGGTGTAGGCAGGTTTGTGGGCTTTGGATTACCATTGAGCTTGGTCATGAGATCAATCCTAGAAGCAAAGCTGGTGTCTCGCATAGTAATGACCTTAAAACTAGCTACCTTATATAGATATGCCACAAAATGCTGCTCCAACCTAATATAGGATCATTGTGAACATAGGAGAAACTCATGAAGAAAATATATAAAATCTCATATCATAAATATTGAATATCACAGCAATGGGTCTTTGAATAGATTAAGGTTTATCAAGACCACAAGCTGACCCATTTAATATTTGTCCAAAATAATCACTTATCAAGTTTCAACTTCAATCCTTATCTGAGGTCATCCTCAATGATGCTTAAATAGATATGCCCCAATGTGCAACTCCAACTAAACCAAGATTATTATAAATGTCAAGAAACTAATGAACAACATATACAAAACATCCATATCATGAAGATAGAATATCACATTGGTTGATTTCTGAAATTTTATATCATTAAAATTAATCAAGATCAAGAAGTTGATCCCTTCAGATTTTTCTAAGGGAAACAAATTATCAATTTTTAACTTATGCTTTCATATTTTTCCTAAACCTATGAAGGGTTGAAATATTGTCACTCCCCCATTTGGATGATTTGATTCTTGGAACAGATCAAGCCATCGAATAGGGCATAACAAAGGAAATATGTTTGTAGAACAATAGAAAAAGATCTCATCTTGTCTGTGTTGCAGTTCTCTGAAGTGTACTAATTTATTTATGCATAAATAGAGGCAAAAATTGTATCTTTGGATTGATGAATTCCAATAAAGGTCCAGAAACACACCATGGAAAGGAACAATTCGAGAGTTTGTCAAAGAGAATCCAAGCAACTATAAATTTAGAAAAGCTTGAGGCAACTTAAGGTCACTTTTGAAATATAAAATTAGGGATAGAGTTATCACTATTGGTTTCCTTTCCTTTATCAGCACAAATTCTCTTCTTATTAACTATTGAAGATTGTGATTTAAATTTTATTAACTGGATTGTCTAATTTCATTTTAAACCTAGTTCAAATCTAATGTTATGTACTATGATTTTCTAATTAGCATATTGAATCACTTGCAATGTGAATGATTTAATTTGCACTATTTTTCCAATTTTCATCCATCAAGGTATGGATCTTCTGTCCCTTGCCATCATGGAAGCATGCTCGTAGATTCACTTCCATCACCACCCTAGAAACAACATGGAGTATAGCACGAACAAGCTTTGATTCCACCAGTTGAGGGTTGGAAGGCACTAAAGGTTGAAGATTATTTATGATGTTGATTCATACTTAATCTAAGAGATGATTTAGATCTAGAGGATTCATTTTGTATTAACTGGTCATCCATAGTGAATAAGCCATATTCATGTATTACAAGTGTATGAAAGAACAGAAAAAGAATCTGACAGAACAACTCAAATTGTACAATTGGAACAATATTTCCATCACCCTTGTCAAAGAGTATAACAATTGAACTCATATAAAGCTTGGGAAAGGCTAAGGTCAAACACATCTAATAGCTTAATTAATTAAATTTAGGATTCCATTAACATTTTTTTACTTAACTCTAATTCAAAAAGATAACTTCAAAGATGAAATAGATAAATACCGTATGCATTCAAATTTTTAACTAGATTTTTGAGAATTGAGTTTCAATCAAATCAAACAACTAAATTCATACCATGGCGAATAAGTTCAAAATTTGGGTGTCCTATCCATTTTCGAAGATTATCTTTTGATCTAGTGAAGAAGTCATCAGTGACAATCACCTATCCAATTAGATTGGTGACCATAAAATTATTAGTAAATCACAAATTAATTTAAAAAATAAGGAACATAAAGAAAATCATGCTTATGTGGTAAATGCTAGAAATAAAAATTTAATTTCAAGAAGAATGGTAGACTACTTCAAAGTGGAAATGATATTAGAGACCTCAACAAGTGTGTCCCACAACATTAACCAAGATAAAAATGATAGTATAATTGTTAAGGATGTAAAGAGTCATCTTTTCAGCACATGATCTTTGTCCTGTATGTAGAAAAGTATATCTTCTAAGATTGTCAAATTAGAAGACACCTCATTGTTTCCAGCTTCCATCAACCTATCTACCAAATGAGATCCAATGAATCTAGCTCATCTAGTCACCAGAATTTGCAGCTTTGCCTATCATCACGAGTTCAAAAGTTACTCTTAGAATTTGCATAAACTAGAAAAAACTTAAATTTTAAACAGAACCAACACTAACTTGTATCACAAAATCATATATTTAATCTCATAGATGCATCATGCATAAAAAATTCTCAAAGCATTTCGTGTATAATTTTCTTCATAATTGCTCTTTATACACACAAATGAGAGTATGTGTCGACACATAGATGTATAATAACCAAACAAAATTAATCAAATAATAAAATTAGAATTAGTAAGAAACTCTTGGTCTTCACCACCATTTATGAAATTGGAATTATAATCTATTGTTCTTTGCCATGTCAACAAGTATGTTTTTACATATTCAACACTTATACATAGGGATTTACATATGCTTAGTACAACATTGTAAGGATTACTCAAGGTTTATGCTTGCATTAAGATTAAGTAAGCAAATAATTATATATTTAGTTATATATATATATATTATAGATTTTTTTGACACATGTACTGATTCCTCATATGCATATAATTCAAACAACACTCATTTTGTAGAGACACAAATATAAGCATGTGCAAGCATAAGCATATAAAATAAGGTAAATTCCACTAACCTATAACATTTGGAAGAACTATAATCTCTAACTCTTCAATATTTTCTTGTTTATAGATGTTTACTTGTGCTAAACAATTATCAATTATACAGGGATTTTTTGTAAATTGTTTGCTCACTTAGAGACATGAGGATCGGGTACAGGTCAACCCATGCAAGGATAAGGATGCTATTGTAGATCACAACAGATGTAAATTTATCAGGGTGTATCTTTATTGTATATACATGAAATCACCAGATGCTGTGGGTACAAGGATAGGGAAGGGGAAGGGCTCCTCATCTCTATACAAAACTTTCTCAATCTCTATGAATTGACTAATGTTTTGTGAAAGTTTTTTTTTTTTTTAAAGACAAAAGCTTAACTTGCACATTAACTGGCTAATTGTGGTCACAAGAAACAATTAGAATTGCATTCTCATTGGAACTCTTTGCCTTCCAACATTAGCATGAATTTCTCTTTACAAGAAACATGGAAACTTCAAATCAAGGTAGCCCGAGACTAATAAGTCAACAAAATCACATTACATAGAGTCACGATATATCACAATTACAATAGTATGCATTAACCTTTTAAGTTCACACTATGGCAGAACATTTGTGCTAAAACAGCCTGATAAAACCTACTTCTAAATTGTAGAAAAGCAATTTGATGGGAATATGTCCAGACAAATAACTAACTTATTGGCTTGCAAACCACATAGGAACTTTATGTAACACTTTTTGATAGCTTACCATTCTAGTTGTGGCCTATAAAGCTTTCCTTTCTCAATATATTATCTTTCACCCATAGAATAGTTCATTAATATCTTATTGTTCCTTCCAGATCTGTCTTGTAACTCTCAACTATAACTCTTTCTAGTCACCCCCTGAAAAAAATAGTGCCATGTTCCTTTGAATGATTAACTCATCATGGCTATCCCGAATGCTCCTTGGCACTCGTTGCGATATTAGTTTCCTGCCATTTGCTCCAACTTCAAGACTAAATCAAAAATTTCAATCGTCATTCTCATCTCCCATAAATCAAAGGAATGCCATATATACTGGTGCTGCACCTAACTGAAATGCTTCAAAATGAAGATAGAAATATGATGAAAGTTAACAACACTATATTCTAATGCTTGCATGATGATTAAGATAGCAGATCTATTGTCTAATTCCAAAGCCATACAAATATAAATGCATGCCTCCTGCACATCATGCATTGCAGCTTGTTCTACTATATTATGAACCAAAAACCTCTTCGCAGTCTTGTCTTTGGGGCAATATTTTCCGTAGTTGGAGCAGCGAATGAAGTTAACATGGCCACGATTGTGCTTATTACACCCAGCGTTCCTCCTTTTGAACTCTCGCTCCTTCGTGCGCTTGGTGAAATGATTTTCCATGGGAAAGTTAAAGCTCATGTTGGTAGAAATTTTGACCAACACAAGTTAAATTTTTAAAAAAGAGAAAAATATCCTTTTACAATCCGACCAACCTAAACCTTTTTAATTGATGGTCGAAAATTTTGGTTGAAAAATGGGGTCAAATGTAGTAGTATGAGACAACTAAATTGAAAAATAAAGTTGAAGAAGATAGAGCTATGATTGAGGAAGATAAAAAACTTCTATCTAACATACTTGAAGAGAAGACATCAGATGTGTGAAAGCTTACAAACATGCAATTGGATAGAATGAATCAACTGATGATTGCAAATAAAGAAATGAATAGGAAGGACATTGAGATTACAACTTTGGAAACATAGAATACCCTACTACAGAATGAATTGAAGAGTAAAAAATAAAATCTCAAAAAGCCTAGTGAAGCCATCAAGTACTTTGAAAAACTGATGGAAGCACTAGGGTCAAATAATGACACTACTAGTTTAGGCTACTCCACAATTAAAAAAATGAGAATCATCTAAAAGTGGTGAACAAAGGAATAATAAGGGAAACAACATCAAGCCCACTTGTCATCACTATCTAAAATTAGGTCACACAAAAAATGTCTGCATGAGCAACATTGGAAATTAGAACCCTAAGCAAAAATTCAAGGGACATTGTCATAAATGCAATAAGCAAGGACATCAAGCACATGAATGTAGGACCAAGACCACCAACACTCAGAGATTTGAAGGTTATTGTTACAATTGATAGAAGTATGGACACAAGGAATATGAATGCATATCCAAATCTAAGTGGACATCAAACAAATAGAAACATGTACATTATAATGGAAATTCTTATGATTGGGATTATAATACAAGTTAAAATTATTACTATTGCCAATAATATGGTCATATCCCTAAAAATTGCATTAGGACACACTTTAGAGGAAATTATAATAGATGGTTTAATGATATTGTATTCTTTAGTTGACTTAAGATTGACTATGTTAGTAAAAACTATCAAAATCAGTCACTTGCACTGAGTAATGAATTCAATAGAGGTTAAGGAAAGACTGATGTTGAAAAGGTGAATATGCGGATGAACATGACATGAAAAAAGAAGGAAGATTACAACACATCAAGTCAAGATGAGGTCACTTTATCCAATGGATTAGGTGATCACATCACCCCCAACTAGGCAATCAAAGGTATGTGTGGATTTGACATTTGAAATGTAATGTTATGCATTAGTTCCAAATATCTAAGATCTAAAAAGATTATGTATGCATGAATTAAGATACATTGAAGTGATTAGAACCAAGAGAAAATTCTATCATTATATTGTTGTGAGTATTTGAGGAACTGCAGTGATTTCCAAGTTATGAAGAAATGTTAGTGTAAGCCGAGCTTGCTACATTAGCTAAGCATGTTGAAAATCATATGGTAGCTAAGTTTATAGTTTTCCAAGCACTAAGAAATTAATGCCAAATTTGAAGGGTTATATAGTCAATTTTTACTTATTTGCACCTGCTAGAGTTTGAAGAGCATGAGGAGCACAAAATGGAAATTCAAGTGTTTGCAAAATAGATTCTACTACAAATTGGTATCATTCATCATATTTGAGAGGTATTTAGCTTGTGCTAAGTTACACTGTTACATATTTTGCAAACCCTAGTGAGACAAAAATGGTAACTAGTTCTTCAATAGTAGTTAGGAGAGAGGGGAAGGAAGTTTTCAACATTCAGTTAATTAGAAATGATGTGAGACAACCCCCATTCCTTGTAATTCATGAGATTGTGTATAAGGGAGATCTATCTGGTGTGTTATCCATGATACCACTAAAAGTGATAATGATTCAAGATGTGCTTTTTTGCTAAACTTGTAAGGTAGGAGAAGTTGGAGAGATTGAAATTAGATAAATCTACCAAAAGTTATGTGACAACAAAATGTTGAAGGAGAAGAACAAAATCATTGAGAGGAAAGGGTTAACACATGTCCTAGATTTTCCTCAAGTTTTCAAAACTAAGTGGATTACGATTGTATTGAACTATATACATGACAATTAGATATGGCTAGAGAATGAACCTACCAGGATTTCAAAGAGGATTGTACACAAAGAATTAGGGTACCCCACCCTAGATAGACCAAAGATAAGGAAAAGTAATGTGAAGGAAGTTATTAAAAAGAACACTATAGACATGTGGAATAAAAGAGGGATATTACAATTTCAAATCCCTTGGTAGCATTTGTAGTCAAAGTTATAGCACAAAAATTCTTTTAGTTGAGCCGACTAAATAGTGTGTCTTGCATGGAAGTTAACCTCAGCTACAAAATTGTTAAACATGATCATTCCTATGACCTAGCTGAGTTGTAGCTTCAAAAATTGTTAGAGAATTTGGAAGCCATCCGAAAGCCAAAATGTATCATGTAATTTTGGTTCATTAATCATCTGTATACTCCTCTTTGTGTAAAATAATTTTCCCACATTTGGCAAAGTTGTGTGGAAGACAAATAGACTTGTTACACCAGATAATATAATTTATTGAGCAACTAGGAGATAATTTTGATTCTATTATGACAAGCTATTTTGAGGGCTTCAAGAAGTCAATGAAAAAAAGGTTGAGAATATGTGTATCCCTAGTAGAACAACACTAAAATGATGCCTATTTTCTAGTGGATGTCGACTACATTTATGTATAGGAAACTATACCAAGGGTTAGATAGTTGAGACCCCTATTATATGAAATTAATGTTGATGAGGCTTTATCAGCCATTACTACACTATTGGTAGAGGAGATTGACTAGGATGCTACATCCTTTGGTAATTATGAGGAGGCAAAGTCTAGGATAACTATTAACTTGTAGACTATCTTTATCATAAGGAAAAAGAATAAAATTGTAAAGAAATTGAAAGAGAAGTTTGGAGAAGGTGAAGATGAAGAAAAAGAACAAGAACAAGAAAAAGAACAAGAAGAATAAGAAGAAGAGGAAGAAGAAGAGGAAGAAGAAGAGGTAGAGGAAGAAGGTCAAGGACCTCTTGAACGCACTCAAGGTTTGGGTGAAGACAAAGATGTTGAGAAAGAAGGTTTCAAGGAAGAAAAAGTTGAGGAAGAACCTAAGGTTACTGAGAAGAAGAGAAAAGGAAAGAAACAAGTAGTGGAGAAACCAAAGAAGACTATGAAGCAGTCACAAAAAAATCTAGCTCAACCTTTAATAAGGTCAAGAACAAGGGCAACTACTACACAACAAAAGATGTATCAAATGCTAAAGGCAAAAGAGAAAGTACCATATCAGAGTCAAGCAAGCCTTTCAAGAGATTGAGGATGAAATACAAGCCTCAAGAGGATTTAGATGAGGAGAAGATAAAGTTTGATGATTTGAGTCAACTCAAAGTAGTAAGCCACAATCCTTCATCTGACATTGAAATCTATGTGAAAATATTAACTTAAATGCAAATTTATTAGGATTTTCAAATATAGATTTTGATAAGTTAGGAAGTCTAGACAAGAATAATATTAAGGATGCCACATATGATATGATGTTAACATTCAAGACCACTCCTCTAGAGATTTTCAACTCCATACCAAAGAGCTTATATGCTAGAGTTGATAAAAAGTGGCAATTCAATTTAACAACTGAAAGACAAATAAGAGAGGCTACATTAGCCCAAGTTATGCCTACTTTGGCTAAGTAGATGAATGCTAAGGCAATGGAGAAACACACAGGGAGATTTTCCCCAAAATATAGAACATTTAATATATTAAAGAAGAAAATAAAAGATGTGGTCACCAAGAGTATATTGATTTGGAAATCTATCTATGGGTTATCCACAAAAGCTATAACTAAGAAAGGAGAGCAAGAAGAGGGAGATACTTCAAAAGAAGTTTCAGTAAAGGAAGGTACTGTGGAGGAGATAGAAGGAACAATAGGATGTACATGATGTTCAAGTAGCAAGTGCCAATCCCCCATATGCAGTTCAAGAGAGTTAACATGATTCAGTTATTATCAAGGATGTTCCTAATAATACATCTTAGAATGTTAGTTGTTTGATTGAAAACGATCTAAAAATGCTATAGTAAGAGTTTTCTAATGCAACTATTCCATTCATTAATCCTTTATTGGTGAGAGTAGATGAAATAAAGAAGGAAGAAATTGCATCTACAAGGGAGGACCAACAAGCTACACCAAATGTGCCCCCATCAACTATAGACGTAAAGGAGAAATAGACAAATGATCTATAGAGAGATCAAAGTGTAAACCTTGAACAACAAGACGATACCAGAAAAACACCATCTTTTATGCCTACCATAGTCATTTAGATGAAAGAGGCAAAGGCACAACCAAAAACTACATCTTTGTAGAGCCTAAATAGTTCAAGTATACAAGCTCTAGTGATCATTGAAAATGATGGAATTGAAGAGGATAAGGGTAGGGAAGCAAGTCTTGTACCAATTCCACCATCATAGGGTGAAGTACAAAAAGAGGGAGAAAAGAAAAACGAGGATAGGTTGATTGCTACACCTAAGGAGAAAATTGAAATATAGAAATTGGTTACTTTTCTAGTCTCTACATCTCCTTTCATTAGTCAAGCTCTTTAGTGGCCGAGTACATAGGACACCCCAATGCAAATATCAAGGCTGAGTTCTAGCATACCGAAGAGTGATGATACCACATCATTTGAAGATGTCATCTTAGATGAAGTGACTGAATTACTTAAGTTTGATCCATCAACAATCACTATTGAACAAATGAGTATTCTTCAAGATGCTATAAAATGCAAGAAAAGGAAAGAAATCTTAAGGAGGGAACACAAGGAAAAACATGTCTTGCATAAAATCAAAGATATATTCATTGATTCTTTTAGTCTCCCAGATATACATGAAGATAAGCCTATCATAGAGAAACTAGTCAACATTGTGGACAAGATTAAGGATGAATACCTAGAGACAAATGTCAAATCATTAGAATGGTCTGAAAGGAAGTTTCATATAAAGGTTCTAGAAAGATATCTAGTGTTATTACACTTAGATAGGTTGATCTAGCAACCAAGATGGAAAATGTAAAGAAGGTGTTAGAGAAATTTTTCTCTCTATACACAAAGCTATGCAATATAGGCATTTTCACAAAGGAAACACAATAGGCTATTGACTAGCTACAAGGATATTTGGAACTCATAGGTACCACATTGCAACAATCTCTTGGTTATAGTCAATTATATTTTCAGTGGTTACTATCAACTCAGAGTAGGCTTGCTGAGATGTAAGCACATGATTCTAATATTAGATCTACTCTGATTAGTATCTATTCCATGTTGACACCACACACGGAAGTATTGCACAAGAAACTAGCCTATAGAGAAACATTGATGAAAAAAGATTCCTATATTTCTACACAAGAAGGTTTAGTTGACCTTGCTGCCCAAATAGAAATACAAGTTCAATCCCTAGATGTAACAAAAAAATAATTGGGATGTAGCTTTTAAGATAATTTTGGAGATACACAAGCCATTTTTGGACAAATACACTATCAGTGTACAACCCAAATGACATAAGTGTCAGAAAAGCAAGATTATGAAAATTTGGAATTTTTTGTCAAGGAAAATATCTATTCAATAGGAGTAATAGAAGCATAAATAGGAATGAAATATTTACTTAGAGGGAGTAATAAGCCATGGAAGATAGAATTTTTTTTTGATACAAATGCAAATTTTGAAATTTTGAAAGTTTTGTATGTAAGCTGAGCAAAGAAGAGACATTGTCTGAATTATGCATGGAAAAATGTGTATGCCATGAAAAAGTGTTTTTTCCACTCATGTCAAAGGGGGAGATTGTTAATCTCATTCTAGATTTGACATTATAGTGACAAAACACTTTTTCATTATTTAGGAAAGAAAAATGCAAGCCAAGTGATCAGAGCAAGCTAAGTAATCAGTACGTGCTGAGTGATCAAAGAATGTTGAGCATAAGTTTCTAGACAACATATACTGAGTAATATGATTAGTTAGTGCTCAAAAATAGTATGTGCCAAGAATATAGTATGTGTCAAGGCACTCTAGTGTCAAGCATTCTATACATACCGAGTGATTCAAGTGTTGAGTAACACTAAGTGCCAAATTATAGTATTCAGAGCATAGTGAAGGTCAAGCATCAAAGTTTTTGGATTTTGAGCGAATAATTTTTGGCATAGTTGTTTGTTATGGTACAAAATCCTATCTGAACCATTTTTGGCTGACATAATCATGAATTTATGATTATAAGAGATAAGTATGGATTCATATTATGAATCCCTATACAATGCATGCAACCAATTAGATTAAGGGAAGCTTAAGGAAGAAATATGGATCACTCATAACCATTTATTTTGACCTAGCCCATCTCCACCAATTCCTATTTAAGGAAGGTAAACCCTAAGAAGTTTATCCATGCATGAGGAGATGAATGAAAATATTTTAGAAGGTATTCATGGTGACTATGATGGTTATGATAGAGTTATGCAAAGCATAATTAGTCTAAGAGAAATAAAGACAAGAAGTGAGAGGTTTAGAAAGGATAGATTTGATCAAAAGGATCAAGAGAAAACTAGTAAAGAGAAGAGCTAACATCAAGTAGAAAGGTGCTAACCAAAGATCAAGTGCTAGATCATTTTAACAGGTGATATATATTAAATCTCTTAATAGAGTAGTGCTAATAGGCTGTTGTAAATCTCTTAATAGAGTTCTTACTTAATTGTGAGTTTGAAATCCTTTAGTCAAGATGAGACCTAATAGTCTTGTAAGCCTTTAATATGGTAGACCCCAGACAGGGTAGATCATAGCTTATGATCAAAACTTTGTAGCCATAATAGGCCACACTTTACAACTATAGTAGTGAAGATTTGTGGGTGTCATCTACTAGAAACATAAGATAGACAAGGTTACTAAAAGGGGAGGGGTGAATCAAGAACCAATAAAACTTATTCTTATTTCACTAGTTAATCCTTCATGTGTGTTCTAATCTAATTGCATGCACAAAAGACTGAAAACATTAAAACATTCATAACACTTTGACACACAATATGGTGACCTAGAAACCTTCTAAATAGAAAGTAAAACTGGGGTGGAGATGATACCCACAAGCTTTAGTACTATAGTATAAAGTTGGCCTATTAAGGCTTACAATGACCACTTCTGATGATCTGCCCTATTAGGAGCAATAAGGACTACTAGGTCCACCTTGTAAAAGGATTTACAAAACATACAATGAAGTATGCACTTGGTAAAGAGATTTACAAAAGACTATTAAAGTCTACCTTGTGAAAGGATTTGACTATTCCACTTGTTAGGATGAACCAGTGGCTGATATCTTATCTGAAACTCTAATTTGTCGAATGGGATTCCTTTGTAGTGTAATCATCACCTTGCTATAATAGATAAATCTTTTCTACTCCTTATATTGCTTGTAGCCTTTTAACTTTGCACTTCTTCTCTTTATACTTTATACCGTTCTTACTTAGTTTTGGATGTGATACAATACATTACATATATAGCAATCCAAATTACAATTCATCAAAGTTGGCTACAATACAAGTTTCACCAAAATACACAAAGTCAACCCAACTACTAGTACTCAAATTTTGAAGACACAATCGGTGGAGTTCTAATACATGGAAACCATTATCAACACTCAACATCATCATGCATTTGGTAAACATAGAAGCTTGGTTCATACTAATCACTTCCAAGTAGTTTGAACTTGGTCAGCACTGGTGACTCAGTGAGCACTACAAAACTTGACATATAAATTGAATCACATGGTTGACATTGCATAGCTTGGTTAACAGTATCATTGTGAGCTCAGTATATACTATATCACTTGGTTGACACTACATAGCTTGGTCAATACTAGATTCACATCATTGAAGCTATAAACTTGATAAATAATGGAGAACTCAGTTTGCACTAAGAAACTTGGTAAACATTACGAAGCTTAGTTTATACTAATAATCATCAACTTTGTAGATACTGCTCGGTGTGAACTAAATATTATTCCTAGAACTCGATAGCAACTATAGAACTTAATAGAGCCTAATTTACTTGGTTAACAATATAAAACTACAAGATAAGCTTGGTAGCTAGTAATCATTTGATTAAGTGCGTGTGTCACTAATAAAAAAACTTGACTATAATGTTAATAGTCATTTCCACCCCAGTTTTACCTTCTCCTTGAAGGCTTTCTAGGTAACCAAAATCTTATGTGTTATGTGTTAGTTCACGTTATGCTATGCATGTGATGTATGGTTAGTTATTTTAGTTTACATACAAAGTTATGAGATGGATGTATGGTTAATTATTTTCAAGGTTAATGTTTTAAGCGCGGATTCACCCCCCCACTCTCAGAATTTACTTTCCCATTATTATTTCCAACAACTATATATTTCATGCATGGATAGACAAATTTGATGGCATACATATATTATTTTTCTTGTCTTATTTATATCTATCTTGTTACATTGCAAAGAAAATGTTATATTCTCTACCTTGTTGGAAGTCATTATGTAACTTGGCGTCTTATGTTTGATATGCATTGCTAACTATGACATGTCTTTTTATCTTATACTACCTTTATTTACTATCATAAGTCCATGGAACAACTTAGTGCACCTTGGGTACACCTAGGCCCAAAATGTGCATAATCATTTTGGACACTTGATGAGTGAGATAAGAAGACCCTTGCATTTACTTGACCAATCAAACCTAACATAACTAACATAATGCTCCCACATCAAACATAATGAAACATGCACCAATTAGTAACTTTCCATTGCACAATACTACAAAAAAATTTGTCAATTGAAACTTTCTTGTGAAAGCCCAATCATAATGAGCATCAAAAGATGGAACTACATGCACTTAGACCTCAGGGACACCTTCCTTGTGCACTTCATGGATCTTTGATACTTGTTACAAGGTCTGAGTTATTGTCATCCAAAAATTGTTGCCTAATCAACTTAGTGCTCCCTAGGAACACCTTGGTCGAGCATGTGAAAAAGCGTTCTAAAATATCGATGACAAAAATGAGATGTGCTCTACCATTTACCCAACCAACTAGAGCTAACAAAACTGGCAGAATGGTCCTTGAATGAATGTTTGAAAGATGCATCAATTAGAAACTTTCAAGTGCATGACATTGCAAGTTTTTTTGGTAACTAAAATGTGCTCACTAAATCCAAGAGGAGTTGAGTATCCTAGAATAGACCTACACACACTTAGAGGGCCCTACACCATCCTTTTGCACTTGATGGATCTTGGATACCCATCACAAGATCTAAGTTATTGTCCTCCAAAATTTGGTGTCTTGATTGACTTAGTGCTCCCTGGGAACACCTAGGTATAGAATGTGTGAAAGAGTTTTGAAATATTAGTGACCAAAATGAGATGTCCCCTACCATTTACCTAGAAATCAAGAGCTAACAAAACTGATGGAATGATCCCAAAATGACTAGTTTGAAAGATGCACCAATAAGAAACTTTTAAGTGCATGACATTACAAATTTCTTTGGCAAATAAAAAATGTTCACCAAATCCAACTAGAGTTGATTATCCTATAATACACCTATACACACTTAAAGGGACCCTAAACCATCCTTGTGCACTCCACAGATCTTGAATACCCATCACGACATCTAAGTTATCACCCTCCAAAATTGGTGTCCTAATTGACTTAGTGCTCATTGGGAACACCCAAGTGCAACATGTGTGAAAAAATTCAAAAAGCTTGATGACTAAAAAAATTATGTTCCCTACCATTTACCCAACTAACTAGAGCCAACAAAACTAATGAAATGGTCCTCAGGTGAACATATTGAAAGATGCACCAATTAGCAACTTTCAACTACATAATGTTGCATGTTTTTATGGTAACTAAAATGTGCTCACCAAATAAAAACCAATTTGATTATTCTATAATAGACCTACATGCACTTAGAAGGTCCCAACACCATCCCTATGCACTTCATAGAAGGTTTGAGTTATCGCCCTCCAAAAATTGGTCTCATAATCAACTTTGTGCTACTTGGGAACACCTAGGTCTAGCATGTGCAAAAGCATTCTAAAAGGTTAGAGACCAAAAATAGATGTCCCCTACCATTTACCCAACCAAGTGGAGCTGACAAAACCAATGAAATGGTCCCTAGATGAATGGTTTCAGAGATGCACCAATTAGCAACTTTCAAGTGCATGACATTGAATTTTTTTTTGGAAATTGAAATGTTCTCATTGAATCCAAATGGAGTTGAATATAGAATGGACCTTAACAAAATTTGAGGGACCCTGCATCATCCTTTTTCACTTAATGGATCTTGGATACTTTTCACGAGGTTCAAGTTATCACCCTCCAAAAATCAATGTCCTAATTGACTTAGAGCCCATTAGGAACACCTAGGTCTATCATGTGAGAAAGTGTTCTTAAAGCTCAGTGACCAAAAAAAGATGTCTCCTACCATTTACTTGACCAACCAGAGCTAATGAACCTGACAAAATGGTCCCAAGACAACTAGTTTGAAAGATGTACTAGTTAGAAACTTTCAAGTGCATGATATTGCAAGTTTATTTGGCAACTAAAATGTACTCGCTCCATCCAAAAAAAGTTGAGTATCCCAAAAAGGACCTATATGCACATAGAGGGGCTCTACACCATCTTTTCTCACTTGACATATCTTAGATAGTTATCACGAGGTCTGAGTTATTACCCTCCAAAAATTAGTGTCCTAATGAACTTAGTGCTCCTTGGGAACACCTAGGTCCAACATGGGAAAAAGCATTCTAAAAGCTTGTTCAAAAAAATGAGATGTCCCTACCATTCACTTGGCCAATTGGAGCTAATAGGATTGATATAATAGTCCTAGGATGGTCGGTTTAAAAGATGCACCAATTAGCATATTTCAAGTGCATGACATTGCAAGTTTTATGGCAATTGAAACATGCTTGCTGAATCTAAATGGGGTTGAGTATCCCATAAAGGACCTACACACACTTAGAAGGGGCCCACACTATCCTTTCTTAGTTCATGGATCTCAGATACCCATCACAAGGTCTAAATTATCACCCTCTAAAAATTGGTGCCATAATCGACTTAGTTCTCCTTGGGAACACCTAGGTCCAACATTATAAACAAGATACACTAATTAAAAAGAAGTGATTTTAGCAGTGTATGGATATTAGTTTGAGAAATGTATATAGCATATTGTTATTGAAATCTATACAATTGAATTTTGATAGTAGTATCTCAATAACATTCATCTATATGTATTAATTTCATGAATGCTTATTTTCAACTTAGCTCTATTTAAGGCACATGTAGGAATGAGGTAAGGAGAGAAAACCTTTGGTCTTTTGCAAAAAAATTATGAAATATAAACATTTACATCACATCATTTTGCAATTGCATCTAATCCAATGAACTAATATGATATGCTCTTGTTGGAATTCTTTAGAAAAATTGAGAGCAGGGGCTACGTTAGTTATTCATGGTCCAAATGTACAAATAAAACTTTTTAATGCTTAGTAGACCCATATCTATATAATCTTATTATGCATGCATCCATTAGATCATACAATACTTAAACTTTGTAGGTTATTGTCCTAGGTCAAAATGACTTTGTAGAAATGTAAACATGAAACATAATAGATTCAATAACACACTTGATAGAAGGATTTTATGTGGAAACCTAGTTTGGTAAAAGCCACTAGTAACATGCTACTAATTCTCACTCTTCTGAAATGATGTCCTATGAAAGGATAACCCTATTAAACGTTAGAATACACACTATTAAATGTGACCCAATTAAAGGATTTCAATTACCCTATTAGGAGTGAGCCTTGTTAGAGGACTTTGACCATTCCATTAGAATGTCACCTGATTAAAGGATTTACAAATAACTTTTAGGTCAACCTTAATTCAAAGGATTTAACCTAGATTGATACAATGATTAGAAAGTACCAATATGGCTTGTTTTGATAACAAATTACAACTCACTTGCAAATTATAGATCTCTATTTCAGTCCTCCATTCTACTTGGCATTCACACACTTTAACTTTGATAGCTTGTTAACCCTTCAAGCATTCATAATCTTAAGCCTTCTTGCTTTACATGCCAATTGATATCTCTTCTTTTTGGCCATTGAATAAAGGAATACCCTATGATCCTTGTCTTCCTTAGGTTGTCTCACATGACAACCTTTGCTTTTGACTAGCTCTTTCTATAAATAGAGAATTAAGATCTTTTATTTCTTAACCATAATTATCCATTTTAGGGTTAGGTAGGATTAGGTAGGATACAATGAATCTACCCACCTTTCCATTTGGTTCCTCTAAAAACTCCCTCTATAGTCTTCCTTGAATTCACCACAAAATGATTTACCTTGAATTCTATTCCACCAGCTCATCATAGTTATATTCCACATGCTTCACACAATTAAAGAAAATAAAATAGTCATCTTAGAATTTCCAAATCTTTGATTTAAAATAAATACTGGCACTCGACATCAATATGTTGTCACATAGCTTCTATACTATTCTTCCACTCAACCAACACTAGTTTACTTAGAAAATACTAAAGTTTACTAATGCTTGACATCAACAAAACTTTACTTGGTATATATTGATAATCGCTTAGCTTGCATTTCTTTTACTCTTTGCTCAAAACCTCTTTTTTTTAACCTAGCTTCCACTAATTTATGCTCGGCTTGCACTGATTGCTTAGAAAGGCTCGATAAACACTTTTCATACTTATCTTCTTTCAATCTTAACTTGAGTAATCTTTCATTTTAGACTTTAAGTGGATAAATAATACACTATAGTATCAATGTATTACTTGGTCTTAGTGCTTCTCTTTCATACCAAATAGCTCAACCTTTCTCTAGGTGCTATTGTCATCTCCTCTTTTCAAATCCTCTTCATCAATCAACTAAATGATAGCTTTTAGACCAAAAAGCAATTTTCTCACCAATAGGTAGCAGGTTTGACATCATTAAAAAAAAATGATTTTTCCATTATAGGTTTTTGACTTCAAAATAGTCTCATATCAACAATATCCCTCTTTGGCATTGATGACAAACCCATACCAACAACAATACCAAAAAGAAAATAAATCTTTGAAATTTCTTTCTCTATTAGAGTAGTATATGTCCTTCCTCTATGTAGGGTAATGTGAGCTTTGTCAAGTTCCTTTACTATTTGCTATATTTTCTCCCTTTGACTTATATCTCCCTCTTTCTAATTTTCAAGTATCTATCTTTGTCTACTCTAATCTTATATCTCCCTTAGTACTTTCTCCCTCTTACTAGGTAGATGTATTTCTTTAGTTTTATATCTCCCTCTTTGAAAATAGTGCCAAAGACATGTCATATTTTTATGTAGATATAATCAATTTCAGATTCTCCCTCTATCACCTATCATGTGACTATAAATCTGCTAATTCATCCCCATCATTACTTTAGTCAGCTCCTAAAGTAATATCCACTACATCAAGTTGTAAGATACAACATTCAACTCCATTTGATGTAGGCAACTACTTATGCTTCTTAAGTAGCTTTGGATAGGGGTATTACCCCTAGTTTATCTCTTAGATACTCATAAGCATCCTTAGGTAAATATTTTGTGAAGATATCAGCTATCTGCTCTATTGTATTCACATATGCCATCCCGACTTCTTTGTCTTGAACTAACTCTCTCAAGTAATGATACTTGATTGCAATGTGCTTAGTATCTGTGTGCATTATAGGGTTTTTTTGATATATTTATAACACTTGTGTGATCATAATAAAGTACCATAGGTTTAGTGATTTCCTCCTTCATACCTTTGAGTAGTTGTTTGATCCATACAATGTTTGTACAATTTACTACAACAACCACATATTTAGGTTCAATAGTAGATTGAGATATGCAATTTTTTTTCTTACTAGTCTAGGCAACCAACCTCTTTCCTAAAAAAATGCTTCATCACTTATAATCTTTCTATCATCAATGTTTTGAGCCCAATCAAAATCAATGTAGGCTTTCAACTCAAATTTTTCATTTTTCTTGTAGTATAGACTATAGTCTTCTATTCCTTTCAAATATCTCATAATTCTTTTAAAAATCATCAAATGATTCTCCTTGGAATTAGTAGAGAATATTGAAATAATCCTAACAGTTAATGTAATGTCAGGTCTGCTATGTACTACATATTGTAATTTTCTAATTATAGACCTATACAATGTTTGATTCACATTAGCTAAATCATCATTCTTTAATAGCTTGTGTCCTATCACCATAGGTGTGCTAACTAGTTTGGAATATTCTAATCCAAAAGTTTTCAACATTTCCTTTACATACTTAGATTGAGTGATATATATACCATATTTCATCTAATATACTTGCAAACCAACAAGTAACTTGATCTCTCCAAAAATAGACATCTCAAATTCCTTCTTCATTTCATTTACAAATGCCTTAGATAATCCATCTTGACCTCCAAATATGATATCATCAACAAAAATTTCAGCTAGTAAAATACCTTTACCTCCTTCTATCTTCAAGTAAAGTTTTGTTATCATTAGTCTTCTCAAAACCAATCTTCACAAGATAATTGTGAAGCCTTTCATACCATGCTCTTGGGGCTTTCTTTAAGCCAGATAAAGCTTTCTGTAGTCTACATACCATGTTCTTGTTGTTAACATCAACAAATCCTTCTAGTTGTTCTATATAAACCTCTTCTTCCAATGAGCCATTTAGAAATGGTGATTTCACATCCATTTGATAAACATTGAAACCTTTGTATGCAGAGTAAGCAAGTAGAGTTATTACTCCTTCCAATATTACAACAGGGGCAATTTTTTTTGCATAGTTTATTCCTTCTTCTTGTGCATACCCTTTGTAAACTAATCTTGCCTTATTCCTTGTGACTTCACCATTTTCATCTAACTTGTTTGTTAACACCCACTTAGTTTTGTTGGGTCTTGAATTGAAAATATTTTAATAACCCAATGATAGGAATAAATACATCTAGGGGTAGCTAATTACCATGTTCAACATAGCCATTCAGACATTGGGATCAACTATAAGGGTATACTCCTTTTTCTTCTTCAAACTCTGCAAAACCTAGGTGGGTGAACCTCAGATTCATTTATATGACACCCATTTCAAAAACATATAATCTAAAACTTATAAAGAAGATAAAACCCTCATTTCTCTTATACTAATGTAATGAAAAATATATGTAGTATAAAATTGGAAAACCTATGAAATCTACAAGTTGGGTGAGGGAATCCCTTCAGCTCTTAAATGGAAGGGGAAAAGGGATAATTGATTTAAGTTTGATATCAACAAAACCAAAATATGTAACAACAAGAACATGTTGATCCTATAGCTAATCAATGCCCTATCTATTAGGCAATTCTACAAATCACACAAATCCATCCATGATATTAGTGATATATCCCCTACATCAAGATATCAGATCTATCGTATAACTTTGTGAATCAGGCATCAATGTTCATAAAGACCTCATACTCATGAAATATCCTTCTCATGTAACCAAAAACCCTATCAAATATATCAAGAATTTACTTGACTCTTTATTCGAACAACAAAACATATAAGACATACAACTTTAAGGTGTTGCAAATAGGTTTAAGTTCTTTGCTCTTAAACCACACAATACTACAAATAACAAAGATAGGAGATGCAAATCAGAATAAAAGTAAGAAATTTTCTAGTCCTTGTATTCATTTCTTTGAAACTATACATTCAAGATGCATGTAAATAACTCATGGAACTACTGAATAGACTATAACTATATATAATAGCTTTATTAATGTTGTTCATACAAGAGAGAATGCTGAAAAATGGTGGAAACCTAGCTCAGAGCTTTATCAAAAAATTTGGGAACCAAACCTAGAAAAAGAAAGAAAAGTGAAAGATATAGGAGAGGAAATAAATCTTGGATCTGATCTAGAAGTGTCACATATCCATTTGAATATCCATGCCCTACTACTACAAAGAATCTATCTTCTCTCTACAAATGAACTCTAAAAGGAATCTCATCAGTAAACTTTAACAAACTCAAAATATCTCCTCCAATTGATAAGAAACCTTATTATGATTAAAATATTAGGTATGCATCTAAAATGTTCATAAATCCTTCACGAAATTAATTTGGAGGTGAAAAAAATCACCAACTACATTTGCACTAACTTTGGCACACATTTAGACTGCATTACCAAAAGTCGAGTTTGAACTACCTTACTAGAATACAGTTGAAAAATAAGCACCTAGGATAAAACCTTGAATATCTCAAATATACCACTTCATGTGCAAAAAAAAAAAATTGCAAATCTTGAAATTTCATTCCAAGAGCTTTCCAATTGTATATGATAGTCCTATAACCACTTATTAGAAATGTCCATGACATCTATTTGAAGATTAGGTTACTGAACACATGACAGGTCTACATTTTTTGCAAAAAAAATCTTTTCCCTATTGTCAAAACTTTATAATATAATCTCAAAATATTTAAATGAGTCTTCACATTCAAACCTAGAGAAGGAATTAAAAATTATTTTTCTAAACATTGGGAAATTCTCTCCAAATTTTTATCTAGGTCAAACCTTCTTTGAAGTGGCTTTGCCACAAGTTGCCATGTGATTTGTAGGTTTTTACACTATCATCCTAACATGTCTACCTACCTCATTTCCCCTCTTCCATGTCATCAACATGTGTCATTCTTCTATTGGTATGTGTTTCTCATCAACATCTTTGTTAGCTAGGTGCCATGTGGCACCACCCCATTAGTCCATAGATTGCCATGTTTGACTAGGCCCACTGCTACATTGTGGCCTCTATTTGTATCTCCATGTCACCATGGTTAAACTCCCTACATATTCCTTTCACAAGATAGTGACGACCATTGATTTGTGCCACGTAGAACAGTCTAGATCGTCTATTTTGCAACCACCACCTTAGCATCGATCACCACATGTTAGTTTGTCACTATGTCACTATCCTCATCATCATCCTATCATGTCATTGTGACATCACAACATGTGGTACCTCAATCCACATCACCTGTCTTATAAGAAATGACATGCCTAGAATGATCTACCATATGTCAGTCTATGATTCATTATCAAGATACCTCATGTCATGTTCTAGTTTGTCATTAGTCCATGTTGACATTGATGTTAGCATGTTCATTTAAAATATCTTACTTGTTCTATGGAACTCGGTCCCACATGAGAGTTTGTGGCTTCTGAAAGCCAAGTGTCTTTAAGACACTATACAATATTGCTTTGGTGTATTTAAACACAAAACACATCCACACATAAGTAATATGGGATATATGGGATTAAAAAATCACTGTTTGACTGGAAAATCTATAATCTTCTGATCATACCCATTTTCCATGTGGTCCATCCACCTTATGTAGATTTTAGTTCATGATAGACAATAGACATTTCAAAAAAAGTTTTTCATTCCTTTCCACTGTCGCAACTTGTAGTCTATACGCTCCATTTCCTATGTTTCAAATAGATATTTGAACTATTTTTGACTCCTTCTAGGATCATTAGAACAATTTGTTTCCTTTCTATGCTTTGTAGAAAGATTTCAAAATTATTTGGGAACATAAATTCAAACATGTGTTAAATTTATTTGGGAACATAAATGCAGACATGCATTGGAGGATAGTTGAAACATCCATTGTGTTACACTGCCTCTGTACCATTTTATTCAAACTATATGCCTTCATAACCTACATATTAGGAAAATCCTCCCAATCTTGCATTGGTTTATCACTACATGCAACCTCCTTCTTTATTCCTTGATCTAAATTTTGGGTGTGAGTAGCCTGGGGCAAAAGATAGCTCACTTATGCCATGTCCTTTCTAATTTTCCCCTCTAGCATTCAATTTTTCTTACCTGTAGGGAGAAATTTGTTTTTTTTGAATTAAATGTTCTTCTTATACCATTTTAAATAGGAAATTACACAATGTACTCTCACGAGTCATGTATCCAACTCTACAAAGGCCACACAGGTATTCCACTTAGTATGCAATGTCATTTTAAAAATGAGCAAGTTTGGGAAGGAGTTCAGTTTTGGTTTGTGTTGTGCCCATGATTTCATCCTAAGTGACCCCTACTTTTCACTCTATTGTATGATCTCCAAGCACCTTCCCTTACTAACCCTAATAATCAACATATACATGTCTATAGTGGAATGCCCTCACATTGTGCATCTACATAGGGAGTTCTTTAGATGGTTGCATAACCTCGACTTCATTGACCTCAAAGTTTGTTTCACCACATCTCCATCTCCATATAAATCTATCACATCTCCCAGGGCTCATGTGGAAAGTAGTGGAGCTAGAAAGTAGAAATTTTGATGAGTCTTTCAATTGATGTGTTGAGAGAAGATATGAAGAAGACACTTATTAATTAGTTTAGTAGGAGAAATAGAAAGGGGGGTCAAAAGTGTGATACTTTAAGTACATAACTTAGTGATGATGTAGGAAGAAATATATAGTAAAATGTGTGCCACATCACTACTCCCTATTGTTATTTTCTTTCTTTCCCACATGGGGTTATCCCACTTTCCTAGTTTCGATCGAAACTAGGTGGATAGTTTTGATCGAAACTATGTAAGCGGTTTACTAACTGCGTGGTTAAACTGCCAATAGTTTCGATAGAAACTAAGAAATTTTGTTTAAAAATAGTTTTGATCGAAACTAGCTAGTTAGAAGCCCCCATGAATAGTTTGAAGTTTTTTCAATGATTTCCTTTCTTCGGAGCTGAATTACCAGGTTCAAATGGAGCACTAAAGACCTGAAATTGTACATGATTGAAGTACTCTGAACTAGCTTTCTAATGAATATGAATCTGGTGCTTTTCAAATTTTTTAGGTATATATTTTTTAACATGAATTAAATATAGGTTTATTGTAAAAAAAAAACTAAGATATTCAACGCTCATGGAAAAATAGTAAATATAAAAATAAATTTTTTGAAAAATAAGTACGATCTCCGTATTTGATTCATGTTTCAATCAAATTTTACTTTTTAAAAATTGGGTAAATATATAATAAGTTACATGTGCCAAAAGCCACATATGTCTAAATTAGTATTATGCCAACTTTAAACTACAATAAAATATGAAATACTAATGATAAAGATATAAGACCAACTCTACGGTTTAGGTATGGATGTCAACAAACTAAATTTGAAAGAATCACATTGATATCTATTGTAGAAAAAAAGTTATGTGTGTCAAAAATAGTGTCACTCTTTAAAAATCAGGTTTTTGATATCATACCAATTTTTGTAGGAGAAACAATAATTCAATAAAATCAATTTTAAAAAAAATAAAAAAAATAGATTTAGAATCTAGACACAAAATCCTAAAAGACTCTAGTTTAGTTCATCTTCAAATTCCTAACCGTTAAACAAGAATTTGCATTTGAAAGTGAACATTTTCTTAAAAATTTAGAGTTCAATGTCAGTTTAGGCAAAAAAGTGTAACCCACTATTGTGGGTTCACCCACGGTCCTTTAAATTTGTCATATAATTTCATCCTTATTTATCATCAATTGGTGTCGTACACACATCTAGTAATTATATATCAATTAGAAAATAAGAGTATGTCCCCATAACATGAAACACACAGGATTTCATGGCATATTCAATGCCTTCCTTTATTGTTACTGTGCATTTCAAATTAATTTCATCATGTGTTTTAACTAGTTATCTCCTGTCACTTCAAGGTATTGACTTATAGTTTCATAATTCCCTGCCTAATTGCATATTCCAATCTGATCTTGAATGATATTGAAATTTATTTTTGAAATATTGGACCATATTTCTCATTTCAATATTTATTAAAACAAATCATAGTGTCTTAGGAAAGTAATATCTTGATGACAAGCACATATTAGATGACATCCCTCTGACCAAGAAGATTCCATCCCCTTTAGTGACCTGATGAATTTAGTTGGGCCCCAAAGTGGTTTTGGCTAAAAAAAAATTTATTTTCAAATGAATGAAATCTAATGTTGATTAGTTCAAATCCCCATGCTAATTTGAGTCAAATTTTGTCACTAGTTGTAACCCTAAGACTCATTTTTCACTATTTTAACAACTATGATTTTTTTCTTGGAAGCCTCTAAGACCGACTTTAAAAACTAAGTGAATCACCTGACAGGACCCTATGATCTAACAAATTGATTCCATATTGCATATTCTCTTACCATGTCAGATCTCATATCATGAAAACATCTAGGTCAAAAGATATTGATTGTTAAAATTGCATTCTCTTAATTGTATACAAACAAAAATGTTAGAAAACCATAAAATGTGTTCGATTTTGGTTTTGAAAATAGGCTAAACTGACACTTGAAGATTTGAAAAATGGCATATTAGTTCACTATCATGAGGAGAGTATAATTATATGATTTTTTTCTCATGATGAATAAATGTGAACATTTTCCAAGCATGTGAAGTGGGATACTCAGAATTGTAGAATTGGGAACAATGATAGAATAGTCACTTTCACAAAAGGAATGGACCTAGGAAAGTGTGCAGATGGATTTTTCAAGACTTAAAAATTGACACACTTAAAGTATTTTCAAAGTATAATATAGTGGTACAATCCATTTGGTTTCATCTATCATGGATTCGGATTTATGACATTCTGAATAGGGCTAACAATCAATCTGCATACTTGATTACCAGTAAAACTTGAGAAGTTACAAATGGAATAGTGCTTGAAAACTAGTCAAATGGATTTTTCATAAGATAAAATATAAAAAATAAAATTTATCTAACCCATAGAATGCAATGCAAAAGGAAATTTCTCTTTTTGGTCAACTAGGTCAAAGTTATGACTGGTGAAATAGGCCTTCCCAAAATTCTAAGAAAAATGCATCAACATGACAACAATATACAACAAAATTTGAGGGACTCAAAACCTAGTCAAAACATATAAAATGACTTGAAAAATGAAACATAGGTTCTTTTATATGCATAATAGATACTCCCAAAGTGGTGAGTCATGAAACTTAACTAGGTGTAAGGTATTCAATTGCAAAGTAGGCCTCCTATAATTGTTTGACAATTGGGAAAAAATGCAGATCTAAAAAATGCTCAAAATGATGCTTCATGAAATAATTTAGAATAATAATTTATCATCATGGGATGTATGGATATGTTGAATGAAAAGTGTTAGAAACATAAAACACCACATAGGCCTCAAAATGACAGTCAGGTACACATGCATTAAATGTTCTTATAGGGGCTAAATTTGACTCTAATTTTTAGAATGGTACTTAAAAAGTGGATGCAATTTTGAGTTCCAATAGGTTCCAATCACATTTTTTTCCTTAGCATGGGAACTAGAGTCCATGTCTTGTTCTTCTAAATCTACTCAATCTCTTCTTTCATGGCTTTAGTCTAGTCCCATTTTCGAAGGCATATTTCACTATCTTAGGCTCATGCATGCTCAAAAAACATGTATCACTTCTTAGCCTACTTATTTTCATTGGGCTATCATCTTTATCTCCAATATTTTTTTTAATAGGGTGATGTCTTTCGACATTCTTTGATAATCTTGGTTCTGTTCTACTATCCTCATTAGGTTTGTCAACTTCGAAATCACTATGTACTTCTCTATTAGGTAATTCAACATCTCTTTCATGTACATTTATCTTTGGATTAGAATGAGTCCCAACTTTTTTCTATAAATCATCTCCTAATTGCAGCTTGGTTCCTGAATGCAACTCAACATTCATTGTATGTGACTCGATAGTCACTAAAACTTGTTCTTGATTTGCAACTTGATTTACAAAATCTTCTTCAAAAGGCATGCCTTTATAAAAGTATACAAAAGATTTGTACTCAGGTTTCCTGATAGGTTTAGTTTTATGTACCTCTATATATTCATCAAATTTCACATTTTCACTTTCCATAACTTTGTTAGTGTTAGTATATAAACACTTATAATCTTTAATTCTTATGGAGTAGCCAAGGAATATACCTTCTTATCTTTTAGTATCTAACTTACCATTCCTAAAATCCTTAAGAACGTAGCACATTATTCCAAATACCTTAAAATATTTTACATTTGATAAGTATCCATACCATAATTCAAAGGGTGTTGAATGAGAAACTTGCTTGACTTGCACATGGTTCAAGATATAAATAGTTGTACTATATCTTCTCTCCAATATTTCAAAGAAACATTCTTTTCCATCATGAGTGTCCTAGCACAGTCCATTACAAATCTATTTCTCCTTTCAGCAATTCCATTTTGTGGAGGGGTCCTAGGTGCAGATGTTTGTCTTTTATTCCTCTATCATTATAGAACATCTCAAACTCATTTGATGTAAATTCTACATCTCTATAAGATCTTAGACATTTCAAAAAATTTCATGTCTCCTTTTTAACTCTAGCTAAGTAACACTTAAACATTTGGAAAGCATCAAATTTTTGTTTTAGAAACATAGTTATCATCATCCTAGAGTAATCATCAACAAATAGGATAATGTACTTGTCGCCCTTGTAGCTTTACACATTGATTGGTCCACACAAGTCTGCATGAAAAATCTCTAGAATTTCTTTAGAGGTGTGAGTATTACCCTTAAAACAAGATTTTTTCATCTTTCCTAATTGACATTGCTTGCAAATCATATTGTGAGGTTTTTCAATTTAGGTAAGCCTTGGACTTTTTTCATGTTACTGATACTCATTAAGTTATTAAAGTTAACATGACATAACCTCTTGTGTCATAACCACACATCATCAAATTATACAAGAAGACAAGTAGCATCATAAAATAGATTACCACTAGTCTGGTCACCTTTCCTAATTAGTTTCCCATTAGTGTCATAGATCTTAGCTATCTTGTTCTCAAACTCAACTTTGTAACCTGAACTATTTAGTTCTAACACACTCAAAAAATTATAATTAAGTCCTTCAAAATAATAAGCATTTTCATACATGATCTTTTCTATGAGTTTGATAGATCCTTTTCCTTTTATCAAATAGGGTGCATCATTACCAAACCTAACACTGTTTCCATCATAATAATTCAAGGTAATGAACTTACTTTTATCTCTAGTCATGTGATGTGAACACTCACTATCAATGATCCATCTATCATTATTTTTCAAACAAGATACTAGTCTAGTTGCCTCATCCTCATTAGAATCATCCTTCATTGCAACATACACCACTTCGTCATCACAGTCATCAAATCCATTTCTAGTTTTCTCTTTTACAATGTAGCAAGACTTCTTGTATTTGTTTTTATAATCTTTATTGTCCTCATCTATTTTACTTCTGAATTTTTCTCCACTTATATTGTTCTTCTTCTCTAGACATCTAGCAACAATATGACCAACCTCAATTAAAAAACATGATAGGTAACTTACCTTTGAATTTTCTTTTGTCTATGTGAAATCTCCTTGCTAGTAGTGCTTCAAGTTTTTCTACATCTTCCTCATTTGTATCACTATCACTATGAACATATTTTACCTTTCTCTTCTTCTCTTTAGGTTCCTTTAATGAAAATTTTGCTTTGAAAGAAAATTCAACATTCTCATATTTGAAATTATCAAAATTAATGAGTTTAAAGGTATTGAGCCTACCTACCAAATGTTCTATAGTCAAGTTAGAACCTGATATACATCTTAATTCTTGTATGGAAGAAACTATAATATCATAGATCGGCAACAATGCTCTCAATATTTTTCTTAATATAATCTCATCATCAATTTTACCAGTAGCTCCTCTTATAACATTAACAAAATCTTTTATCCTAGAGAAATATTGAGCAAAATTCCCACCTTCTTGCATCCTCATGTCATCAAACTTAACTTAAGACTCACATTTGGCTCTCATAGAATTTGCATATCCTCCATAAATGGTGTGAATAAAATCCCACATCTTCTTTGCAGTATCACAATGCTTGATGTCATCAAACTCAAAATAACTTAGGGCAGAGGTAATATTCAACATTTCCTAATTATGTTCTTTCTTGTTTTTCAAACCATCAATAGTTAGGGCTCCAATAGGGTTGACATACCCAGTGGTGATGGTAGATTATGTATGGTCTCCAAGACCTCCTAGGTGTAGCTTCATTAGACTTTTCCATGTAGGGAATTTCTCCTTATTAAGCTTGGGTACCTCTTTTTTATACATCTTGATCTTTTGCTTCTACTATCTTCAAACTAGTAATCTTAAGCACTATGGATCTAATACCAATTGTTAAAATTCCTTAGAAGAACTGAGAGGTGGGGTGGGGGTGAATTAGTTATCCAGGGTCCAAATGTACAAATAAAAATTTTCAATTCTTAGTAGACCCATATCCATAAAAACTTATTATGCATGCATCCATTAGATCATACAATACTTCAACTTTTTAGGTTACTATCCTAGGTTAAAACAACTTTGCAAAAATGTAAACATGAAACATAGAAAATTCAATAACACATTTTGATGCAGAGGAATTTTAGAACCTTTAGAAAATCAAATGCATGACTTAAGGCTTCACATGCATGAATGCAAATTTCAGAAAATGCATAGAAATTTAATGAAATGAGGGTCAACACATGAAGATGTTGCCCATTCAAATCTGCATTACAATTGGGTTTTCCTGTAACCTGATACGAGACAACAATACAAAAATAAATAAATACATGAAATTACAGAGGATCCTCCAATGGCTGACAAAGACCATTGGAGGATCTTTATAAAACCCCCATGCAAAGACCACTCTCAAAACAACAGAGAGATCTGGCTGATAGGAAATGAACAATAAGAAAATATTAAACTATTAAGATCTGATTTTCAGATTTCTTCCAAGATGTTGATCTAAATACAAATAGAAAAATGTATGTAGAATACTACAGAATCACATCTGTACAACACTGGAAACTTCAAAAAATTATAGGAAAACTCAAGAACTTCATTCTATTCACTTTCTCCAAAAAAAAAATCTCTCTTCAAAAATCTCTCTTCCAATATGCACTCTTTCTCTTTTTGAAAAACCTTCTAATGTAACTCCCAAAAATCCATCATAGCTTTCTTGTGGTGGTTACATTTTGAATGCCTACACATGGTGCTTTAGGAATATTCACCTTCTAATGTAACTCCCAAAAATCCATCATAGCTTTCTTGTAGCGGTTACATTTTGAATGCCTACACATGGTGCTTTAGGAATATTCATCATTTTCTTCCTTTTGATTTTTTCCATAAACATTTCCAAAAATTAGAAACCTTTAACACACCCAAAATAATCTAAAATAAACTCATACTAAGTCCTAAGTGAATAATGTTGGGTAGGCTTATAAGAATGCCACCTAAACATTTCCACCACAAAAAAAAGGACATTTATTTTAAAACATAAAACTCTAAACTCTCACACACAAACATTTCAAATTTTAGATTTTAAACTCAAAACTTTTTGATATTTGCTTTGTGCCCTGCATTTTAGTCATATTGTAGGTTGTCTTCCTATCGCAGACGTGCTCCTGCAGCATACTCCCAAATTTCAAAAGTTTCCAAGTCCCTTGGAAACACCTGCAAAACAAAGCATTAGAAAAACATATGGATCACTTCATCTTGACTTTTGGTTTGTACTTTTCCTCCATTAGAATACTTGGCCTTTCTTGAACTTGTATCATTTGAATTTTCTCTTTCTCCTTCATCTTTACCTTTGGTTTGTTTTCCATTGGTAAGATAAAAATTATTTGCTGCTCACTATGCATCCACTTCATCATATTCTAAATTTGTATGGCTGCTACATACACTTGTAACTTCATCACATTCTGAATTTTTATTATTGCTGCATACACTTGAATTTTTATTCTAAATTTTATATCCCGAAAATAATTTTTTTCCCTGTCATAAATATATTTAGCCTCATCTTCTTTGTCCATAACATCATCTGATACCTCTTCTTTTGAAATTTCTTCATGCTGAGTCTCCATACTACCACCATTCCTTTGCCATTCTCCCATGATGGTTGTAAACTCTTCCCATAAATCATATTCTTCTTCAGAACTTGCTGCTACACAATCTTTATCTCCATCCTCATGCCATTGCTCTTGACATTTTACTACACCATGCATTTTGATGGCTTCATTATTTTCCTCCAAACTCTCTTTCTTAGGAGTACCTTTCAGCATTGTACTCATCTCTATTTTCAAAAGACACATTATTGTTCCAACCATAACTTTATCACACTCAAATCCCATAGGACTTTCCTCTTTATTCTTCTCATCAACATTTACTTACTGCACTACTTCTTGCTGCAATTTATCTTCTTTCTGCTCTTCATGTTCTTTCCCTTCCAAAGGACAACTCACATCTATCATTGTTGAGATTTCTGTACCAACTTCACATACATCTGCACTCTTTATGGCTGCCTTCTCTGTAGTTTCATTTGCCTCTACCAAAACTTCTTTCACTTCCTCTTTCACTTCATCATGCATTGGAAATGCTATCCTATCAATAAGACCTAAACTTCTTGATTCTTTCCATGTTTCATCATCCTTCAATGGAAACAACACCATCTTCTTTCCATCCTTATTGACGGTATATGTGTTCTCTCTACAATCATATATGGTTGACCTGTCATATTGCCATGCTCTTCCCAAAATCAAGTGACAATCTTTTAAAGGCATAATATCACATTCAATGGTATCAAAATATGGTCCAATATTAAAAGAAACATATGAATTTTCAAAGACATCAATCCATTGTTCATCTCCTAACCCATAAGCTCTGTAAGGTAAATCATGAGGTACTCTTGGAAGATTCAGTTTCTCAACCATTTCTATTGAGATTATATTTTCAAAGGAACCACTGTCAACTATAACTTTGCATACCTTATTCTTGCACTTGCACTTTGTTCGGAATATAGAATGTCTTTGGCTATAGCTTTGTCTTTTTGCTTCTTCTTCTTCCATTATAATGCAGAGCTACACTTTGGAAACCTTTCATGGATATACTCAACTCGAAGGGTTGCTTCAAAGGCTCAAACTCATCAATCTGGAAACCTTCACAATCTGCACATTGTATTTTGCTACAGTAACATAATCTGCTACATGAACATAGAATGCTTTAGAAACATAGGACACTTAAACAAAAAAAATCTTTTTCCACCCAAAAAACCAGTCTTGTTCTTTCACTCACTGACTCCAAGTAGTGGTAATTGTGTCTTTACAGTGACAGAAATTTTGTCAAACACTTATCCCCTCAACTAAAGAAAACTAACCATACTTTAACCATGACCAAAAAAAATTGTCCAACTCAATGCTGCTGATTTTACAGCTGGGAATTTATTTTCAAATATTAAAATTTAATTTCTTTCAACCACATTCCTTCTTGACACCATGAAAATCAAGAAAGAAAAGACTTTCCAAACTGCTGCCTTCCTGTAGCAACAGTGATAGTAAATAGGACAGTTTTTAGAAACGGGTTTGTTTGACCCCTCAAATCATGAGATAAATTTTTCTAGAAATAATGAAAGTTTTTCAAAACATAATGAACTATCCTCCCACCAATTTTTAGGTCTCTATGAAACCATACGTGACTTCTATAAATTTTTCTTTGGACTATAAATCTAAAATCTAAACAGACTAGCTTCATAGAATTGTGCATAACTTGCTCATTTCTAAATGAAAATGAACCAAACTTGAACCAAATGAGATTATATTCAATGATATTTCCAAAAATATATCATGCATAACAAGGAAATACTTCATGAAAAAATAAGGAAAGGCTTTCCACCACACTGCCTGAAATCAGGAAGCTTCAGATTTAAGGAATCTTGACATGCATGCAATAGTTTCAACTTCAGATATTTCTCTTTCAAATGATAGTAATTAACTTCCTTTGATTCATCCAAGTGATTTAATAACAAATCAATCCAAAAATCTTTTGGATCCCTTCTCCTTCAGCATTCATAAACAAATATGTGATTTGATTCTTTCCTCCATGGAACCCCATATAACTTCAAAATCAAATACCAAAGCACCTTTCCCTACCCAAATATTTTTCTGGGCTCTGATACCAAAAATGATGTAGAGAAATTTTAGAACCTTTAGAAAATAAAATGTATGACTTAAGGCTTCACATGCATGAATGAAAATTTCAGCAAATGCATAGAAATTTAATGAAATGAGGGTCAAATCTGCATTACAACTGGGTTTTCCTGTAACCTGATATGAGACAACAATATAGAAATAAATAAATACATGAAATTATATAGGATCCTCCAATGGCTGATAAAGACCATTGGAGGATCTTTAGAAAACCCCCATGGAAAGACCACTCTCAAAACAACAGAGAGATCTGGCTAATAGGAAATGAACAATAAGAAAATATTAAACTATTAAGATCTGATTTTCAGATTTCTTCCAAGATGTTGATCTAAATACAAATAGAAAAATGTATGTAGAATACTACAGAATCACATCTGTACAACACTAGAAACTTCAAAAAATTATAGGAAAACTCAAGAACTTCATTCTATTCACTTTCTCCCAAAAAAAAAATCTCTCTTCCAATATGCACTCTTTCTCTTTTTGAAAAACCTTCTAATGTAACTCCCAAAAATCCATCATAGCTTTCTTGTGGCGGTTACATTTTGAATGCCTACACATGGTGCTTTAGGAATATTCACCTTCTAATGTAACTCCCAAAAATCCATCATAGCTTTCTTGTAGCGGTTACATTTTGAATGCCTACACATGGTGCTTTAAGAATATTCATCATTTTCTTCCTTTTGATTTTTTCCATAAACATTTTCAAAAATTAGAAACCTTTAACACACCCAAAATAATCTAAAATAAACTCATACTAAGTCCTAAGTGAATAATGTTGGGTAGGCTTATAAGAATGCCACCTAAACATTTCCACCACAAAAAAAAGGACATTTATTTTAAAACATAAAACTCTAAACTCTCACACACAAACATTTCAAATTTTAGATTTTAAACTCAAAACTTTTTGATATTTTCTTTGTGCCCTGCATTTTAGTCATATTGTAGGTTGTCTTCCTGTCATAGACGTGCTCCTGCATAAAACTACATTTCTCTATATTGATCATTAACTTTTCCTCTTGTAACCTTCTCAACACCAAATCTATGTGTTTCAAATGCTCCTCTTTTGTTTCGCTGAAAACCAAAATGTCATCTAGATATACTATCACAAACTTTCCTATAAAATCCTTCAAAACTTCATTCATAAGCCTCATAAACATACTAGGAGTGTTAGACAATCCAAATGGCATTACCTTCCATTCATACAATCCCTCATTTGTCTTAAATGCTATTTTCCATTCATCTCCTAGCCTAATTCTTATCTGATGATAACCGCTTTTCAAATCAATCTTTGAAAAATATCTTGCTTTTCCTAAACAATCCAGTAAATCTTCTATTCTAGGCATTGGAAATTTGTACCTTATAGTGATCTTGTTCAGTGCTCTTGAATCTGTGCATAGTCTCCACGTTCCTTCTTTCTTTGGTGCTAGGACTGCAGGTACTGCGCATGGGCTTAGACTTTTACCAATCAAACCAGCCTCGAGCAACTCTTCAATTTGTCTTGCCATTTCTTCATTTTGTTGGGGTGTTAGCTTATATGCCACCTTGTTGGGTAATGTTGATCCTGGTATGAGATCAATACAATGACTGATTTCTTGCACTGGTGGGAGACTTTTTGGAATTCCATCAGCTATAATTTCTTTGTAGTTGTCTAGAATTGGTTCCACTTCGTCAGGTACCTTTTCCTTCTTCTTTTCTATCACTTCCACCTTCAAGTTTGAAGACTCCATCTCTGAATTTTCTTCCTCAGTCTGATTTGCAGCATCATTCTGTAATTTGTCTTTGAGTATAGGAACTAGTGCAAAGAGTGGGCTCTTCTTTCCTTTCACCTCTTTTAAGAATTCTTTCTTATCGATCACCATAACTTTGGCTTCTGCGGCTTTCTTCACTAACTCTGCATTGGTCTCCATCTTGCTTGGCCCTATTGAGGAATCTTGATCAGGGGCGTTCAACATATAACTTCACAACCTGCAACTCTCAAGCTCTGATACCAAAAATGATACAGAGGAATTTTAGAACCTTTAGAAAATCAAATGCACGACTTAAGGCTTCACATGCATGAATGCAAATTTCAGCAAATGCATAGAAATTTAATGAAATGAGGGTCAACACATGAAGATGTTGCCCATTCAAATCTGCATTACAACTGGGTTTTCCTGTAACCTGATATGAGACAACAATACATAAATAAATAAATACATGAAATTATAGAGGATCCTCCAATGGCTGACAAAGACCATTGGAGGATCTTTAGAAAACCCCCATGCAAAGACCACTCTCAAAACAATAGAGAGATCTGGCTGATAGAAAATGAACAATAAGAAAATATTAAACTATTAAGATCTGATTTTCAGATTTCTTCCAAGATGTTGATCTAAATACAAATAGAAAAATGTATGTAGAATACTACACAATCACATCTGTACAACACTAGAAACTTCAAAAAATTACAGGAAAACTCAAGAACTTCATTCTATTCACTTTCTCCCAAAAGAAAATTCTCTCTTCCAATATGCACTCTTTCTCTTTTTGAAAAACCTTCTAATGTAACTCCCAAAAATCCATCATAGCTTTCTTGTGGCGGTTACATTTTGAATGCCTACACATGGTGCTTTAGGAATATTCACCTTCTAATGTAACTCCCAAAAATCCATCATAGCTTTCTTGTAGCGGTTACATTTTGAATGCCTACACATGGTGCTTTAGGAATATTCATCATTTTCTTCCTTTTGATTTTTCCCATAAACATTTTCAAAAATTAGAAACCTTTAACACACCCAAAATAATCTAAAATAAACTCATACTAAGTCCTAAGTGAATAATGTTGGGTAGGCTTATAAGAATGCCACCTAAACATTTCCACCACAAAAAAAGGACATTTATTTTAAAACATAAAACTCTAAACTCTCACACACAAACATTTCAAATTTTAGATTTTAAACTCAAAACTTTTTGATATTTTCTTTGTGCCTTGCATTTTAGTCATATTGTAGGTTGTCTTCCTGTCGCAAATGTGCTCGTGCACCACATTTGACACAAGAATTTTATGTGGAAACCCAATTTGGGAAAATCTACCAATAACATGCTAATAATTATCACTCTTTTGAAGTGATGCCCTATGAAAGGCCAACCTTATTAAAGGTCACAATACACACTATTAAATGTGACCCAGTTAAAGGATTTCAATCACCCTATTAGAAGTGAGCCTTGTTAGAGGAATTTAGACCGTTCCATTAGAATGTTACCTGGTTAAAGGATTTACAAATGACTATTAGGTTAGCCTTAGTCCAATGAATTTACCCTAGATTGATACAATGATTAGAAAGTAACAGTAAGGCTTGATCTAAGAAAAAATTACAACTCACTTGTAGATTAGAGATCTCTATTTCAGTCTTCCATTCTTCTTGGAATTCACACACTTTAACTTTGATAGATTATTCACCCTTCAATAATTCATACTCTTAAACCTTCTTTCTTTGCATGTCAATTATAGTTTCTTCTATCTAGCCACTGAATGAAGCAATACCTTAGACTCCTTGTCTTCCTTAGGTTCTTGCACATGATAACTTTTTCTTTTGACCAACTCTATTTATAAATAGAGAATTAAGATATTTTTCTACTTAACCACAATTCCCCACTTTAGGGTTAGGTAGGTTTAGGTAGGATACAATGAATCTAACCACTATTGCATTTAGTTTCTCTAGAAACTTCTTCTATAATCTTCCTCGAATTTACCACAAAATAGTTTACCTTGAATTTTGTCCTACCAACTCATCATAGTTATGTTCCACACACTTCAAAAAATAAAACAAATAAAAATAGTCAACTCAGATTCATCAAATGTTTCATTTAACATTAATATTGGCACTTGACATCAATATAATGTGACTCAACTTTTATACCATTCTTCCACTTGGCCAACACTAGTTTACTTAGTGAACACTAAAGTTTACAAATGCTCTCCATTAATTAAACTTTACTCGACATATACTAAAAATCACTCAGCTAGCACTATTTTTCCTCTTTGCTTGGCACCTCTTTTTTTTCACTTAGCTTCCACTAATTTTTGCTTAGCTTGCACTGATTGCTTATAAAGGTTTGATAGACACTTTTCATACTTGATCTTGTTTCAATATTAACTTGAGTAATCTTTCATTTTAGAATTTAAGTAGATAAACAATATACTATAGTATCAATGTCTCACTTGATCTTAGTGCTTTCTTTCATACCAAATAAAATAACCTTTCTCTAGGTGCTATTGTTATCTCCTCTTTTCAAATCCTCTTCATCAATCAACAAAGGATAGCTTCTAGACCAAAAACCAATTCTCTCACCACCAAGTGGTAGGTTTGACATCATTGAAAAAATAATGATTGTTCTATTACAAGTTCACTTCAAAATAATCTTATATCAATAGCTCAACCATTTATTGTCTCAAGTATTGTCTTGTGTTTTGACTTGTGAACATTTGAAAGAGTCTTATTGCATTGTTTTCCTCCATATTTAATCAAGTGGACATTTGGAGAAATGATAAGGTTTGAATAATAAATAATCTTCCTCTCTATTTGCTAATCCTCAAATAACTATGAGTTAGAGTTCTTCACATTGTATCATCTAAGCCATGTACTAGTTACAATGACTGCACCTATAGGGTATTCTAAATCTTCACCATCTGTAACTAAGTGATCCCATCTCTTTTTTACCTCAGTACAATAACACAAATAATAATATGTCTCTTCTTCATTGCCTTTAGGTGTAATAACAATAAAAACATGACCCACCGCGATAGAAACATAAGATGCTCATTAATACATCAAATAACACCAATAAAGTAACAAAGTTAATTATTAATTTCACATTGAAATATATATTACCTAGTTGTACTAGATCACATAATTGGTCAAAATTGATGATTCCATTTGTACCATTTCCAATGTTCATGGGGCATGATAGGTGTTGACTATAATTAAAACTCATAATTATCATTTGTCCACCCATTCAGCTGAGTCACGTCCATCACAATCTTCCTTTGCACATGATGGACTATAGAATTCCATCTGTCATGTATGGATACTCCATGAATCTAGATTAGTGCTTCTTAGAAAGTGTAGCTCACTCAATCCTTCTAGTGTACAATAATCCTCATATGATGCAATGTTAGTATTATCTATCTACCAAAAATATCTACTATATTTTTTACATTTTTCAATGTTGCATTGTCTTTGTACTTTAATTCTTTACAAGCTAAGGCTCTTTTGATACATGCATCTACACCATCATGATCTCCATTTCTATGAAAATCCTCTATGAAATTCAACATATACTAAACATCCATTCATTCTTGAATTGAGATGCCCAATTGTCTATCCAAATGATGTGTTCATGATATGATATGCCCCTATTATCCGAATCACCATAGAATAGTTAAAAGAAACCCTATACAAACCTTGTAGAATGTGACTTGCCATCATTAATGTAAAAATGGTACTCCTTCAATATCTTCTTGTCCTCCTCTACACATGCAGGTGAATGCATGAATACTATTTGAAAAAATATGGAAACCTATTGAGAATTATAATACTTTCCTTGCACCTCATTTTGTGGTTGTAGTGTGTAATTTTGTATGAAGTCCACAACCAAAATAATGGTATCTAGTGTAAATATGTCATTGTACAACTTGAATTACAAATCCAACCATCATGACCTATGTGTATGCCTTGCATACTTGTAAATTATTTTTCACAAAAAAATTCATGAACTCATATATTGGAATATTTTCAATCACTAAGTCACGTGTTTTACCCTCTTTCCCATCTTTTAGAGAGTATGTCACAGTATTATATTTTCCAAAATCTACAATTTCATATCCAAGTGCATGTGTACTAGCCATATATTTGTAAGTTGATAAATGTTGTAAACCACCAAAAAATAAGCATGTACCATTCAACCATAACAACCTATAAAATTGTTGACCATCTCCTCTTTTACATAAGATGGTAGAAATGAATTCCCTTGATGACTGAGGTGGCTCCTTTATGTTACAACCCCATGAAAAAATATTAGAATGTAAAAACATACATATATGCCTTAAAATATTAAAATAGTTAGAAAATTCAATATGTACCCTACAACAAAAAATTGTAGGTGTGTGATTTATGTTCACATAAAAAGGTTTACATATTTCATAATATCTTTGACTAATTTTAATTTGGGGATAAATACTGATAAATTTTGCAAAGAATTGAGTCTGAATTGAAGCCAAATATTGTTTTGCATGTGGATCATAGATTTGACTACCAACCCTCCTTATTAGAACATCTCTTTGATTAGGGTACACATGTGTGTTATTCTTCTAAATTCTCTAATCAAAGATTTCAAAGCTTCAATAATATCTTTATCATTTCACTATAGTCTACCACTAAATGTCCATAACTCATTTTTTGTTGGATCTTCCACTCTTTCATGCCTTCTAATGGCTTTCATTAGAGTATGACTACTTATCTTCAATGGTTTTCTTATGTTTCTAATGAGTCAAGATTGTTGACATATCAGTCAAGTTTGTTATTAGTGACACACTTATTTAGATTTTGTATGGCTACTAAGCTCATTGAATAATCTATAGTGTTTACCATGTAAATTCTATAGCTATCAAATTCTATAGTTGCTACCAAGTCTTTTGGACTAATTCTAGTGGCCATTGAGCATTCCAATGGTTACCAAGGGAATTCAATTAGTGTGTAGTGCAATAGTTCAAACCAAGTAGAATTAGATAGTGTGAAGTCTAGCAATTCAACTTGAGCATGCAAGTAGTTACCAAGCTTTGCAGTTTCTACCAAGCTAGCAATTCATGTGATGTAAAGCCAATATTAACTGAGCCATATGAAAAGTTAGTGTTTACCGACTAATTTAGTTTATGACAAGTTACACAGTATCTAAAAAACCACCAATGTAGACCAAGTTGAAGACTACTTTGAGGTAATTAGTATGGACCAAGATTCTACTTCTATTGAGTGATGATGATGTCAAGTAATGAAAGTTGATGCCGAGTATTATAACTTCACCAAGTCAGTCTTTAGAACCCAAGTGTCTTCATTTGGGCTGACTTTGTAATATTGGTGTTAACTTGTATAATGGTCAACTTTGTAATTTTGTAAATTAGATTGGTATATATGTAATTTATTGTATCATATCTAATGTGTGTGAATGTGTAATTCATGAATATAAGTGTAAGAATGCAAATGTGATCAAACAATAGATAAAGTATCTATTGAAGGCCATATCAGAAAAGAAGTAGTAGAGACATATCCATCACAAAAGGTGATCAATACTTCAAGGAATCTCTATCAATAATCTAGGTTTAAGTCAGAGATCTTCTATTTCATTCTAATAGGTGAATCAGTTCAGATCCTTTAACAAAGTAGACTTAACAATCTTTCTCAAAATCTCTTTACCGAGTGCATACTTCATTGTGTGTTTGTAAAACCTCTAACAAGGTGGAACTAGTAGTCTTAATTGCTTCTAATAGGGTAGATCATCAAAAGTGATCATTGTAAGCCTTAATAGGCCAACTTTATGCTATAGTATTGAAGTTTTGTGGGTATTATCCCCACCCTAGTTTTACTTTCTATTTGAAAGGTTTCTAGGTCACCAAATTATTGTGTTCAAGTGTTATGAATTTTTTTATAGTTTTAGTTTCTCATGCATGAAATTAGATCAATAAATGATAATTGGTATATTTATATAAAGTGCTGAAATAGATAAAGTTTTAAAGTTTATTGATTCACCCCTCCCCTCTCAGTAACCTAGCATAGTCTTGAATACTTCCAACAATTGGTATCAGAGCTTTGTGGTTCTTAGGAGAAAGTTTAATAGCTTCAAAAAAGATCAAAGATATGGAGATATTCAAATTTCATAAGGAAATTGACAATGAAAAGTTGGATCTAGAAATGGCCATTGCACAACTCAAGAAAGCTAAGGAGAAACTTTCCCAATCCCTGAAAAGAAGGAAGGAACTTGAAAATCAAATGAATGATCATTAGTACATTGAAGAAAGAATTGAAGACTTTTTCCCTTCAAGTGGTTCATATGAAGAAAATGATGTAATCAAAGAATTCCTAGAGAAGAATGGTTCACTACAAGAAGAAATAAGAAAGCTGAAAAAAGAACAAGAAATTTGATCAGTAAGGCTATGTGAAATACAAGAATAGAGGAACACGATGAAACAAAAAATGGATGGAAGAAACAATGAAATTCAAAACCAATCCCTTCAGCATGAAAATATTATGTATCAAATCTCCAATGTAAATGAGGAAATCATGAGCCAAAGATAGATCAATGAAAGATTAAGAAATGATCTAAATTTAGAAAGACAAATCAATAAAGAATAAGAAATGAGCTAAGATCTAAAAAGAAAATTAGTGAAAGATTAAAAAATGACCTAAACATTGAAAAGAAAATCAATGAAAGAATGATGAAATCACAAGCAAACATGAAACAATTAAATCAACTAAATGAGTAGAATTTCTATAGATAAAAAAGTAAAGCAAGAATTGGATACAAAGAAGAAGCTGAATCCTTTGAACAAGATGCCTAAAGGAATCAAAGACCTACTTGCAATCACTATGGCAAGTTAGGTCATACATCAAACCAATGTTGGAGTAATGGTAAAGCAAAATTTAATAGAAAATGCTACAATTTCAATCAGCATGGCCATAGGGCTAATGAATGCAAAGAGAAACCAAAATTTGAGGGCAAGTATCACAAATGAAAGAAATAAGGTCACAAGGCATCAAACTATAGAACTAAGTCATTCAATCCAACAAAGAAAATTGTGAAAGCAATATTTAGTTGGGACTACAAAACTTGGTGTAGATTTCATTATTGTGGAGAATTTGGACACATTGGCATGAATTATGTTAAACATCACACAAGGAAGAGAGATACCACCATAAGATGTTTTACTTGTACTGAACTTGGTCATCTAGCCAAGAATTGCATGAATATAGGTAGAGTTGAACATGAAAAGAAAGTAAAAGTAGATAACATTCAGAAGAAGCTAAGGTGGTAATGGATCCCTAAATCTACCAAGGATGCTAGTTTAAGTAAAGATGGTCATGTCACTCAAGAAGTAGGTGACCACCATTTTCAACTAGGTTTCCAAAGGAGAACTGGAACTACATTTATCAAGATCACATCCAAATAGTTCTAATTGAAAGTTGATAAAGATCCAAATAACTATCCAAGATACAATAGGATAACTAAGAAAGATTGATATCAATTATCACCAAGTTACCTTCTCTACCAAGTAAGTTTAGATCATAGACTCTACTGAGCAAGGTCAGGAGTAACAAGTCACACATGATTACTAAGTCACAAAGTCTTCACCAAGTAATTAATTGAATAGTGGATGATAGCTTGTTGAGCATAATGTCAACCATGATGTCAACTGAGCTACCTTTACACCAAGCATCAATGGAAAAGTTTTAACAAAAGGAAAGAAATCAAATCCATTTTTCACCATGAAATCTAAGTGTTATTTCGAAGAAGTGAATTCTAGTACAATCAAGCAACTTCAAGAAAATTTGTAGCAAGTTTTCAAGGTTTTGATAATTTATTGAGTAATCATGGCATCAACCAGCAATAGAAAAGTGAAGAAAGGGTTTGAGATGTTGGTCTAAGGAGTTGAGTGGAAAGTGCCAAACTTCAAACTTGTGCCTATGATTGTAGAAACCCTTGACCCAAGCAGAGCTCAATAAAAAATTCCTTCAAAGGTACTCCTTATTAATGATATTCAAACTCATTTCAAGTGTTCTATTCAAGAAATTGGAACCCTAGATGTGGATGATGCCCTTGGTGAATTATTTGTTAATGGTGTTCTCAAACCAGACCATAAACATTTGGAAGACAAAGGTTTGACCCACATTCCTCACATGCCCCAAGGTTTTCAAATCAAGTGGATTAGATACATTCTAAGCCACGTACATAATGGTCATATATGGCTTGAGAAACTAGTTGTAATCACCAAGAAAATGATTCATCACATCACCAGCCTCCCCATGCTCACTAAAGCTAAAACCACCAAAAACCTAGGTTGAGCTAAGCTAGAAAAGAAAACCCTAGGTGAGTGGGATGACAAAGACATGAAAATCAATAGTGTAATAGATGTCGAACTAAAATTTAGGATACATATTATAACTCACAAGATATAGAGTTCAAGCTATCTCAATAGTGTATGATGTGAAGCTGTGGATTTGGCTTACAAAGTGTTAAAGAACAATTTGTCTTTTGACTTGGCAGATCTATTATTGAAACAATTCAACAAGAACATGGAAAGTATTTGGACTTCCAAGAATAACCCTTGCAAATTTAGCTCTTTGTGGACTTGTTTGTTCTTCTATGTTTAGAAGTTCTTCCCTCCCAAAGGCATGATAGTATGGAGAAAAGATGTGCTTGTACTATACCAGATTAATGAATACATTGTAGAAATGGGAGAAAATTTTATTAGCATTATGGACAACTACTTTGAAGTATTGAAAGAAAAAATGAATAATAGATTCAGAATACCTAAGAAGCTAGTAGAAGATTACAAAGATGATGCTTGTTTCATGGTAGCAAAGTCTACATTTAGGCAGTAAAGCCTAGAATTGTATGGGTAATGTTAGAGTAAATAATTAATTTACTAATTATTTATTCTATTTACTTAAGCTTACTTAGGTAAATACATTTTATTTATTAGTTGTAGTCCAGGAGTTTGTTATAAGTTGTTGACAATACGGGAGTTTGTTCTTTCCTAAGTCATACTTATCCTCTCACATTGTTCGAGGACTTTCCACCTCATGTGAATGTATGCTTAGTTGTCACAGTTATCTCCTAGTATCTTCTAACTTGTTCTAGGAGATCTCTTGAGGCCTTTATAAGTGGTCTCTCCCTCATTGTAACATACATCGCATTTAGCATATTGTAAATACATATTTTCTTGTGTTTTCATATCTGGTTATCTCTCATGTCCGTTTAGGGTTTTTCCCTTGTTCCAAGCTCTTCCTTCCTTGACTTCCCTTTGATAGGTTTTTGCATGTAGGTGATCTTGGGCATCTTTGGATTTGGATTTTATCAACTCCAACATGGTATCAGAGCCTCCCTGTTGCTGCTTCATTGAAGGATTTTTTAAGCCATGATTTGGAGTCACAAACTCTAGTTTGTTTGTGCATTTTTTTCAAATCAAGGGAGCAACAATTTTTTGGATCACTTCTAGTTCAAATAGACATTGCCATTAGATTCAGAAGGTGCTTTTCAGCTAGGATCCATATAAAATTTTTCTTTTTTGGAGACAAGGCTCCAAGAGGAAAAAAAAATTTCATTCTAGGGCTTCCGTACAAATGATTTTGGGGCATTTATTGTGATTTTATTTTAAAATTTGTAGTGCTACCACCATGCCACCATGGGGCTGCCACTGTGCTACTTGCACATGACCCACAGTGGTTGTAGTAGGTAGCATTGGCCTGTGCTCCACCTCGGCTGTGCCGCTCAACTTCTTTTGTGCTCCACCCATTTCGTTGCCACCGTTAGTGTCTAGGCCCAGATCTTCCACCCCCTCCAAACCTCTATTGGTGGTTCTACTGAGTCACAACTTCTGCTCCACTAGCCTGTGTCCATTCCTAAAGCTACCACATGGATAGATTTGAGCCTAGTCAGCGCTTTGTGAACGACACAGTTGGTAGTTTTGAGCCTAGTCACCCAATCTACGGGTGAAACATGGCAGGTTTCCACCTGGCACTTTGCCACGTGGCCTCTGCCACGTTAGCCATACCACCACGTGGCACTACCATGTGGAATTATTTTTTGGGGTGATAGCCTTGAGGCCATCAAATTTAAGCTCATGACTTGCTGACATCGGCATGACATTAGGACTACATCATTAGACCTTGCTTGCACATCTCCAGGGTTAGTTTTGGACCTACCTTCAATTTTTTGGCCATAACTTGAGCATACCGATGTATTTTTCTAATTCAAAAGAAGTGCCAAAAAGTTGGTTCTGAGATGAAGACATTGGTTTAGGTATTTTCAGGTTTGATGCATTTTTGTTGCCTATTTTTTTAGTTGAAATCCAAAGTTGTGTTTTTGAATCTGGCAAGCTTATCTTTTGCATCCCATATCAATTTTTTGAAAACTTTATATTTTTAGACAGCTAGTTTTGTCACCTTTTTAGAAATGTAGTCCTTTTCCTTAGATTTTGGCCCATGCTCTTTCTATCATATTTTTGGCATTTTTTTCTATATGGTGGATATCTTGAGTGTTTTAGGCCCAAGGATTGTTTTCCTAGCATGGTTTCCTTTGTTTTAGGCTATACTTTGTTTTGTTGCAACTTGTTTTTAGTTTTGATCATTGTAGGTATCATTTTGAAGCACTTTTATGTATCACATTGAGATAAAGTGTAACTCTTGCATTCTAGGGGTCATGAACGTTGTTTTGAGATAGATGTACTTGCACTCTTTTCATAAAGCACCATGAGGGGGATAGTTGTTTGTTGTTTTAGGCATTCTCCCTTTGTCAAGTGAGTGTCCCTTCCATGACATTAGCCCCATGTAGCATCAGTGTAACCGTGTCTTTATAGGTGTTTGTACCTCTTCCTCTCTCGTCATTCTTGGTTCATCTAGAGGAGACTTTGATCCACCTTCTTAGTTTCCTGTCATCTCACCCCATCTACATTAAGGGGGGGTTATGCTATTTTTCTAATGCATCCGTGGTTTGATGGTTCTTTAGTATGAACTATGTATTTAGTGGTTGATCCTATATACAAGGCGATTGCAGTCGTTGGCTACCTATGCATTTCGGTGAGATGGATCATCTACCATATAGGCATGCTTGGTTCATGCCCTCTTCTTCCTTGGAGGTTTTTCATATCAATAATTTTCTTTTTGATGACAGATTTTGTGACTTCTTCATGCTTCAATGATGCTCTTCTTGATCACTCTTTGTTCCTATTTTAGGGGACATTTCCCTAGTTGGAGGCTTCTTTTGTTCTTCACTAGGTTCTCACCTCCTTTGGGGGAGGTTTTTTCCCACATGGTTTTCTCTCTTTTTATATTTTTAGAGGTTGCATCTTTTGCATTTGTACATGGGTACCTAACATGGCCTCATTGCCAACACCCATTTATGCATTTCTTAGTTTTGTGAGCTTAAGGCATTTCCCTAAGTTGCACTTAAGGGGGGTTGTTAGAGTAAATAATTAATTTACTAATTATTTATTCTATTTACTTAAGCTTACTTAGGTAAATGCATTTTATTTATTAGTTGTAGTCTAAGATTTTGTTATAAGTTGTTGACAATATAGGAGTTTGTTCTCTCCTAAGTCATACTTATCCTCTCACATTGTTTGAGGACTTACCACCTTATGTGGATGTATGCTTAGTTGTCACACTTATCTCCTAGCATCTCCTAGCTTGTTCTAGGAGATTCCTTGAGGCCTTTATAAGCAGTCTCTCCCTCATTGTAACATAACATCATATTTAGCATATTGTAAATACATATTTTCTTGTGTTTGCATGTATGTTGTCTCTCATGTCTATTTAGGATTTTTCCCTTGCTCTATGCTCTTCCTTCCTTAGATTCCCTTTGACAAGTTTTCACATGCAGGTGATCTTGGGCATCTTCAGAGTTTGATTTCATCAACTCCAATAGGTAAAACCTCTTCCCTATGAGGTGAACATTGATGAAGTAATGGACATTATTGAAGCTCTAACTAATGAACCTATTGATCCAAAGGCATCATGCTTTAGAACATATGATGAGGCAAAGGAAAGGATAGAGCTGGAGATAAAGCTCCCATAAGTGGTTAACAAAGGTAAGAGGACAATAAAAAAACTAAAAAGAAGAAATCTCTTATGCTAATCAAGGGCAAAGGAGAAGATATAGAAGAAGAGGCAGAGGATGAAGAGGAATCAGAGAAGGAAGAAGAACCCATGAAGAAGAAAGGCAAGGTGATCATCACCAAGCCACCTAAACCATCCACTACTCTCTTCATAAGGAGGTCTAGGAAGAAAGGTATTGAAATTGTCCTTAGCAAACCTCCTCCCACCTTCTAGGAAAAATTGAAACAAATGGAAGAAGGTACAGGCATAACAAACTTCAAATCTTTGAAATATGAATCTAGGATAGAGGTAGAAAATAAATAGGTTGAAGAACTAGTGTTAACCAAAATAGGAAAATGGAAGTACTCACTAGATCAAATAGCCTCCCAAATCTCAAATGAATTGTTAGAGAAAATTAATCCAAGATGGGACTTTGCAATGCAAACAACAAAAGATATTTATGCACAAACCTTGAGGAAATTGCTACCTAGCATGATAAATGCTAAGGTAAAAGAGTTCTTGAAGGAAAATGAAGACAAATTGACTCTTAGATTTAATACTTGTTTAATTTTGATCAAGGATATAGAGCATGTGGTTAAGAATGCCACAAGCATGTGGAATAATGTTTATCAATTGCATAAATAGAGTGACTTCCCAATAGATGTCAAGGGTAATGATGATGATGAAGAAACTTATACAGAGCCCACACATCTTGACAATGAGGAATTTGAAGAAGATAAAGAGGAGGAAGCTACCAAGGGAGACAAAGAAGATGATGAGACTGACCCTATGAAGATAGTAGCTATAGTCATTGCATCACTTCCTCACTCTCCAAGCAAACTAGTTGCTACATCAAGCTTAGAGATAGCTTCAACAAGTTTGATTGTGATAATCACAAATACTTCAAATGTCCAATCACTCTTTACCCCTACATAGCTCAGCACATCATTGATAAAAGTGAATACAACTTCATCTACCAAGCTGCAACCTCCCTCTTCTTCAGCTCCCAAGTTGTAGTCATCAGCAATGGATATAGTGGCTTCTACAATTTTGAGTTCTTCAGTAGTAAGTACTTCAATTTTGTATTCTACAATTTTTTCTACTTTAATAATGGATACTTCGGTTATGACTTCTTCAATTTTGGATTCATCAAGCATTCCTATTAGTATTCCATCAATTAGTACTATATCAATTTTCACTGCAAGTCCTAGTATATCTACAATTTTTTCTATCCTGGATACAAAGATATTAAGTACAAGGATAGTTGAACCTAAGGCTCAACCGAGTACAATATTTTTTAGTAGAGGTAAGGAGATAGAAGAGGATATAGACCTAGATGAGGGAATAGAAATTCCCAAATGGGACATTGATAATCTTACTATAGATCAAATGCATATAGCTAGTGAACTCCTCCAATACAAGGCAAAGTAGAAGAAATTGAGAGAAGAAAGAGATAGAGAACATAAAATTATAGATGATGTTAAGAACATTTTGTTTGAGGCAATAGGTATTGAGATACATTCTTCTCAACCTATTTCATTGGAATTAGCTAAGGCAATCCAAAAGTTTAATGAGGACACTAGTGGTCAAGATAAGTTAATTGAGAAAGTAGAAAATAAATTTAACAATAAAGTGCTTGAGCACATTGCTCAACAAATTGCTATCCATCAAGTTAAGCTTTCCTCAATTTTGACCAATCTTGAAATCTCTTGCACTAATGCAACATCACTTTTTGTGAAGTTGTGTGATGTTACCGAGTTCACAAAGGAGATAAAGAGCAAGTTGACAAAGATTGATGAGGATCTAAAAGCCAGTGCATAGCAATTGCAACATGACTCTAGCTCAAGCTCTGCACATCATATAAAGATCAAATTTTTGTCAGACATGTAGGCAAAGTTGTTGAGAGAAGAATCAAGGATCTAGTCGACATTGATAGATATTTAGAATATGATCCTTCCTATCAAGGATACAATGTTGAAACATATTGTTTATTCAAAAACCTTGATCCATAACACCAACTTCTCTATTGTAGATGACATGATAGAACTCTTTAGAAGTTCAAATTGCTCGACATACATGCAAGATTTTGCAAGAGAATTGGGATAAAAATCTAGCACTTATTCTTAAGGTAAACTATGAGTTTCTATCACATTTTGGTGTCTCCATGTAAATAAGTTTTGAATAAATCTTTGGCATTATTGTCAAAAAGGGGGAGAGACTATGTGTAGAGAGACTATGTATAGTGAGATACTATGTAAGACTATGTATAGTGAGACTATGTATATTGTATGGGTAGAATCATGCAAAGGGAGAAAATGTATATAGATGAGGAGAATTTTTCAGATATCTTGTATAGTATACTATATATACTTACAAAGACAAATTTCAAAAAAATCTCAAAATAGTATATTCTATCGAGCCAATATCACATGATGATGTATATAAGATATTGGTTGATAAGTGTTTTTGTCACTAATGCCAAAGGGGGATATTTTTGACATATCAGTCAATTTTTCTAGTAGTGACACACACTTATTTAGATTTTTTATGGCTACCGAGCTCATTGAACAATCTATAGTGTTTGCCATGTAATTCTGTAGCTACCAAATTCTATAGTTGCTACTGAGTTTTCTAGACTAATTCCAGTGGCCACCAAGCATTCCAATGGTTACCAAGGGAATTTAGTTAGTGTGAAGTGCAATAATTCAAACTAAGCAAAATTAGGCAGTGTGAAGTCTAGCAATTCAACCCAAGCACTCAAGTGGTTACTAAGCTTTGCAATTTCTACCAAGCTAGTTGTTCATTGATGTGAAGCCAGTATTAACTAAGCCATATGAAAAGTTAGTGTTTACTGAGTGATTCAATTTATGACAAGTTACATAGTATCTACCGAGTCACCAGTGCAAACCAAGTTCAAGACTAATTTGAGGTGATTAGTATGGGTTGAGCTTCTACTTCTACTGAGTGCATGACGATGCTGAGTAATGACAGTGGATGTCGAGTATCAAAAACTTCACCGAGTCAATCTTCAAAACCTATGTGTCTTCATTTGGTCTAACTTTGTAATATTGGTGTTAACTTGTATAAGAAATTTTGTAATTTTGTAAATTGGATTTGTATATATGTAATGTATTGTATCATATCCAATGTGTGTGAATGTGTAACTCATGAACATAAGTGTAAGAATGTGAATGTGATCAAGCAAAAAAAAAAGTATATATAGGAGGCCATATAAAAAAAGAAGCAACAGAGACATATCATCACAAAAGGTGATTAGTACTTCAAGGAATCTCTATCAACAATCTAGTTGTAAGTTAGAGATCTACTATTTCATTCTAACAGGTGAATCAATCTAAATCCTTTAACAAGGTAGACTTAATAGTCTTTCTCAAAATCTCTTTACTGAGTGCATACTTCATTTTTTTTTTAAACATCTAACAAGGTGGACCTAGTAGTCCTAATTGCTTCCAACAGGGTATATCATTAGAAGTGATCATTGTAAGCCTTAACAGGCCAACTTTATGCTATAGTATTGAAGTTTTGTGGGTATTAACCCCACCCCAGTTTTACTTTCTATTTGGAAGGTTTCTAGGTCACCAAATTATTTTGTTCAAGTTTTATGAATTTTTAATGTTTTCAGCTTCTCATACATGCAATTATATCAATAAATGATAATTGGTATAGTGCTATAAAGTGCTGAAATTGATAAAGTTTCAAAGGTTACTGATTCACCCCTCCCCTCTCAGTAACATAGCATAATCTTGAATATTTCCATAGCATAGTCTTGAATATTTGCAACAAAGATTTCTTAATTTTGGTTCTTAATAATATTGATGTAAATATGCATCTTGTGATATTACTATCTTTGTTGTGTGACTTACAACCCACTTTGTCATAAGCACTCATTAGATCATTTACAATATTTTTTTCATTTGACTCATCCATCATTCTTAGTCCAAGAATCTTCATGATGGGTCTAAGATTTAAATTCCTCATCATTTCAACAAATAATTGACATCTTCCTATCATATTGAGTTCTTCAAAGAATAATATCCATATTCAAATAAATTTTCTTTGACAATATGTTTTCAAATCTTGTCAGGCATTGATTGTAAAATGTTAGTTTCAATATCAATCAAATATATTGGCTTTCTATAACAAATTTTTGGAGGTGTTCTAATATTTTCTCTAGACTCAAAATTATGAACATCAACATTATTTTGGGTTGATTGTGTACCTTTGAGGTTCGAAGATCTTGGCAATAAGATGTGAAAGAAGGAATATCACCTACTTGGTACGTTGATGTTGTGCCTTCAATGTGCCATGATGGAGTGCATATAGAATTGAACATAGAAAAAAATGTCTCTTCAACACAAGATGATGTTGTAGTTCCAATATTGGAAGATGGCATACCTTCAAAATTTAATTATCTAGTTGAGCATAAGAGTCACATTCATTCTCTTTGTCTTTCAAATTCTAAATCTTTGTTTCTTTATCTTATTTCTTCCAAAGAAAAATCGTCATTAGAGACTTGTAATTTTCTTTTTTTATGTAGTACTCTCATTTTATCCCTTCTATTTGCCAATTCTCTCTCCTTATCTTCCAATTTTTGAATTTATGGTTTCTTCCTTGGCATGATGGTGAGTTCTACATGACAAATAATTGAAATATAAATTACAATGATTTCTAAACATCAAAGCATTCAAACATACAAATCACAATAATTTTTATGAATAATATATTAAAACTTGTCAACAAAAAAAAAAACAATTTCTATAATCACATTGAACATTTAAAATATTAGGCACTAACCTAGAATATGTTGGAATGTTGACTGACAATTGAAATAATGAAGGTAAGTAATTGATTTTGGTGTTTTTGTGAATTTCAACACCATGAAAAGCATGTTTTTGTCATAAATGCAACACAAAATAGAGAATGTGGGCCTAATTAAAAAACAAAACACCTTATTACCATTTTGTGTGTTTTCATAAAGTGTGATCTCACTATACGAATGCAAATTTCTCTCCCTTCTTGTCTATCTCCCTCACTCTCTCTCCACCTTGTCCCCTATCCATCTTCCTATATCATACCCTCTCCCTCTTCCTATCCCATCCCTCTCTCTCCCTCTCCCTCTTCCTATCCCATACCATAATGACTTAGTACAACATGTCTTAGTACCAATCATAACACATTAAGACCCCTCTAAGCATGTTAAACATTATAAGATAATATTTTGGTGTCTTCTACATTCATATGGGATGTGGTGTGTCCTAAAAGATCACTATAAAATATTAGAATGTATTTTTACCCATTACACTAGCTCAATTGACTTAGGATTTACACTAAGGGGAAATAATATGTCCTTGAGTATAAAGGGGTCATAGGGTACCCTATGACCCCTTTTGACCCATTTCATGACAACATATGAAATACTGGGGGTCCTAAGACTCCTAGGGACATATTTTGTTGGAGAATGGGTTGAAATGGGTCATAGAGTACCCTATGTCCACTTTCAATTGATTCCATGACAATGTATGAAGTCCTAGGGATCCTACAAGCCCTTGGGACATATATTGTCAAAAAATAGGCAAAAGGGGTCATAGGTATCATATGACCTCTTTCAAACAATTAGAATATATATAATATGTCCCTAGGGGTCCTAGGGCCCCTAGGGACATATGTTATCATAGAATGGGTTAAAAGGGGTCATAGGGTACCTATGATCCCTTCAAACCCATTCCATTGCAATATATGAACTCCTAGGAATACTATAACTACTATGGACATATATTATCATATAATAGGTCAAAATGGGTCACACATGACCTTTTTTGACCAAGCAAAAAATATATGTGTATAATATTTTCCTTGAGTATAAATAGGATGTACAATAAGAGGAAATAATATTTCATGAAAACATGTGAACTCTTGGGGGTCCTATGACTCCTAGGGACATATGTTGTTTTAGAATTGGTCAAAATGGGTGATAGGGTACATTGTGAAACCTTTCAACTCATTCCATGAAAACATGTGAATTCGGTTATATATTGTTGTAAAATGGGAAAAAGAGGTCATAGGGTATCATATGGCCCCTTTTGAATGATTAGAATATATATAATATGTCCCTAGGGGGTCCTAGGACCCCTAGTTACATGTGTTATCATATAATAGTTCGAAAGAGGCCATAGGGTATTATATGACCCCTTTCAAATATTTAGAATATATATAATATGTCCCTAGGGGTCCTATCCATAGGGGTCCCAGGACCGCTAGGTACTACATATGTTATCATAGAATAGGTCAAAAGGGGTCATAGGGTATCCGATTACCCCTTTCAATAGATTTTATGATAACGTATGAACTCCTAGGGGTTCTATGATCCCTAGGGACATATTATCATATAATGGGTAGAAAGGGATCATATGGTACCCATTGACACCTTTCAACCCATTATAAAAAAATATATAAACTCTTAGGGGTCCTACAACCCCTAGGTACATATGTTATCATATAATGGGTAGAAATGGGTAATAGGGTATCATATGACCCCTTTCGACTAGTTAAAATATATATAATGTGTCCTTAAGAGTCATAGGTCCTCTAGGGACATGTGTTATCATGAAATGGGTAAAAATGGGTCATAGGGTACCAACCCATTTCATGATAACATATGAAATCCTAGGGGTCCTATGATTGCTAGAGATATATATTGTCGTTTAATGGGTTGAAATGGGTCATAGGGCATCCTATCACCCCTTTCAACTGATCAAAAAATATATATAATGTCCTTAGGGGTTGTACATCTCTAAGGGACATACATTATAATAAAATGGGTAGTAAGGACTCATAGGGTACCCTATGACCCCTTTCAACCCATTTCATGACAATATATGAACTCCTAGGGGTCCTATTATCCCTAGGGGCATATGTTATCATAGAATAGGTTGAAAGGGGTCATTGGGTACCCTATGACCCATTTTGACCCATTTTATGACAATATATGAACTCCTAGGGGTCCTACAATCACTAGGGACATGTGTTATCATATAATAGGTTGAAATAAGTAATAAGGTATCCTATGACCCCTTTCAACTGATGGGTAAAAGTAAAAAACTGTCACCTTTCAGGTTGACTTATTACAATGACTGAATTTGAATATTTCTACCTAAAAGTTAATTTTCTTCAAACATATGATCTAGATAAATTCATTATATCTGAGTTATATATGGTCTCATACTTTTCCAATTGGAAATGTCTTTTAAATGCATGTTTTATACTAGTTTGTATCCAATTGATAAAGAAATAAAATTATTTTTGAAATCTGATGTTTCAATAACTCTTACTATTTTGTCTAATATTATTTTACTAACATACAAACACCATTTTATAGAGCTCAAATTCAAGAATATTCTCATATATATTTTATGGTGTTTTAATTAGATATAGTATATTGTAATTAAAAAATTCTACAAGCATTTATTTTAACACTCAAAAATATGTTGATTTTGAGAGAGAAAAAGAATATTAAATCATATAAAAGAAAAAATTATATGATATTCTAGAGGAGAGAGTCCTCTTCTAGAATGTATAAATTTTCTTCTGGTTAGAATAGATTTGCTTTGAAAAATGTGGTGGGAAATGAAAACTATCGATTTCAAGTGTGTTGAAATTTGAATCATTATAAAATAAAAAAACATAGGTCTAAAGCCAATTTTTAATTTTGTTTGTTCTAGCTATATATGTTATATATAATATAGTCTGATTTCAAATGGAAATAAGTTTATTTCCACATAGTTTTGTGGTGGGAACTAAACCCCTAATTTTTAGTATTTTTTAGCAACTAAAAAATTATCTAGGAAAATATATCAATTATTATTCCAAATAATTATTAAAAATTATAATCCTAAACTTCATCCATTTATACACATTTTATTAATTTACTTCATTTTCAAATTTTAAATAATAATTCTAGTTTTATGTCATTGAAGGTGAACAATTATACTTTTGTTAGCCTTTCCCTTTACAAAAGGGTGACACAAGTTTGTGCTTTTATCCTGATTCAAATATATATAATATATTCTTAGGATTCCTAGGTCTCCTAGGGACATATGTTATCATTCAAATCCATTCTATAACAACATATGAACTCTTAGGGGACCTATGACCCCTAGAGACATACATTATCATAGAATTTGTTGAAATGGGTCATACAATACCCTATGACCCCTTTCAACCCTTTCATGACAAGATATGGAATCCTAAGGGTCTTACAAATCATAGGGACATATGTTATCATGAAATGGGTCAAAAGGGGTCATAGGTCAAAAGGGGTCATAGGGTACCCTATGACCCCTTTCTACTAATTAGAATATATAGAATATCTCCCTAGCCATCTTAAGGACATATGTTATCATAGAATGAATGATAAGGTTTCATAACTAGTATGATGATATATTACAATCTATGGAGACTGCTTAATATGCATTAGGACCAATTATAACTTATTAATACCCCTTAGACCACCTCAATGGACTTTTGATATACAGGCTACAATATGTCTTAATGAGTGCTAGTGCTATCTATGTGATCCTATGACACCTTATGGTCCATTAGAACCCATTAAAACCTATTCGGACATATAAGAATTAGTTGCAACTCCTTAGAAAACATAAACCATCAAAAGCTACTATATTTAAATAGTGTGATCACTCTATGACACATATGCACTATGCAATTGACTACAATTTAGTAGTGAGATCATGCTCTACACTTCATTGTTCAATGGTGTCAAGACTCCCTTATAAGGATTAGTGGTTTGTTATGCATCCTTGATTCAAATATTCCCGCTCAAATCCTTGAAATTCACCCATTGGCTGCATGCAGTCTCCAATTTTTTGATTAGCTACATGAAGATTGCATAGGTGGTTGAGAGGATTTGATCTTATCTCCTTATTAAGTAATGAGTCATGCATAACCATTTTACATCTTGGCTTGTGATTGCACAAACTTTCATGTTGATCCTGCATTGCTCGGCACATGAAGTAATACTGATGCTCGGTACCATCTATTTTGGATTGCTTGGCATCCACTGTGTTTCCTACGTTACTTGGCTCCTATAGAATTACTGTGTCACTTGGCACCTATAGAATTCTTGTGTTACTTGGAACCTATTAATTCCCTGTGTTCAGCACACATTGGACTTCTTCTTTTCTCGACACATACTTGTTGGAAATAATCAAGACTAGCTAAGTTATTGAGAGGGGAGGGGTGAATCAGTAACCATAAAAACTTTAACCAATACAGCACTGAAAGTTTTAACCATTCATTTATCTAATTTATTACAAGCATGAGAAGATAGACATACATAACACATGAACACAATGATTTGGTGACCCAGAAACCTTCCAATTAGAAAGTAAAACTGGGGTGGGGATGATACCCACAAAACTTCAATACTGTAGTATAAAGTTGGCCTGTTAAGGCTTACAATGATCACTTCTAATGATCTGCCCTATTAGGAGCAAGTAGGATTGCTAGATCCACCTTGTTAGAGGATTTACAAACATACAATGAAGTATGCACTCTGTTAGGAGATTTACAAAAGACTGTTAAGTCTACCCTGTTAAAGGATTTACAAACTGATTCACCTGTTAGGATGAATCAATGGATCTAGTTACAACTAATTTCTGATAAGATCCTTTATGCTCTGATCACCTAATGTGATAGATATAACTTTTCTGCTTCTATGTTGACCTTGTTGTATTCCTCTGTTCTGCTGCTGATTCACTTTCACTCTTCTCAAAATATTGCAATACAATACCATACAATAGTACACAACTTCACTTCTTTACAAATGATATAATACATTACATATATACCATTCCAATATTTACACAGGCAAGGTTAGCCAAACACAAGTGAAAAAAACATTACTGAGTTGGCTAGATAGTAGAAAACTTGGGTTCCTCAAGCTGACTCAGTGACCTTCTGATACTCGGCATCCACTACAATACACTGCATCATCATGCACTTGGTAAGAGTAGAGGCACGATCCATACTAATCACTCTAAGTAGCTTGGAACTCGATAACCATTGGTGACTCGATGAATATTGTGTCACTCTGTAAAAACTAAATCCATTGATAACCTTCTTCACTTAGTAAATAGTGATTCCTTCATTTACCTTGTTCACTTGGTAAACACTAAGTCCTTCATTTACCTTGATCACTTGGTAAACACAAATTTCAACTGATGACTCGATGAACACTGAGAACTTGGTAAACATTGCTGAACTTCCCATTTGCTCAGTGACCATTGTTCAACATGGTATGAACTATTCTACTTGGTAACCACTACTGAACACTCGGTATGAATTGTAGACTGAGTGATGAGCTTGGTAAGAATTCAAAATTGAATAAGTGTTGTAACTAATGAAAAATATATCATAATTCCAACAATCTCCCCCTTTGGCATTAGTGACATAAACACTTTTGAGCCAAAACTTATATACAACATCTGACATACTAACATCTGATTCTACTAAATATACATGGCTTCCTTACATATAACTCCCCCATACAATATACACAAGGTATTTACATGAGTTATATTACTTTTATTCACAGTATCTCTTTGTCCCTTTTGTACATTTATCTCACCAATATCTCTTTCTGAGTATCTCTTTCTCCCCCTTTTTGACAATAATGCCAAAGAATAAAATAATTTATTTACATGGAGACACCAAAATGTGAGATAAACTCATAATGTACCTTCAAAATGAGTTTCAAAGTCTTACCCCAATTCTCTTGCAAGATTTTGCATGTGGATAGAGCTACTTGAACTTCTGTAGAAAGTCCAATCACATTGTCTACAATAGAGAAATTGTTGTCATGGATCAATGTTTTTGAATGTGAAATGTGCTTCTGCATTGTGTCCATGATGGGAAGGATCATATTGAATATCTAATGCACTTGCCTCTCCATATTGGGAAGGATCACTTCTTTTTTGCCTTCTCCATCAAATTTTCTTGACCACAGATATCCTCATTGAATTTATTAACTGCCTCTTCTAATTGTAACAAAATGTGTTGAGAAGTATCAACATCAACACCTATAACCCTAGAAATAATATTCTTCACTCCTTCAATAATATTAAACTCTCTATCTCTCTCATTCCTTAGTTGTTTCTACTTTTCCTTTAGTTGTACACACTGACTGAGTAGTCTTAGTTCATCAACTGAAGCAATATCCGTATCTATCTTGGGAATGACAATTTCACCATCCAAGTCTACATCCTCATCCACTATCTTGCCTGTAAGAATAAATTTTAATGGAGTCTTTGGTTTTTCTGTTGTGCTAACATCTTTTCCTTTGAAAATAGAGACAATGGTTGATGAGGCTGGACTGGCTGTCAAAACTGGAATAGGACGAACTAAAGGAAGACTAAGAGAGGGGCTAAATGTATCCAAAATTGATATACCTCCCAAAATTGATGTGGATACCAGAATATTCACAATTAGAGAACTCACTAGTGCAAAAATTGGTGCTAATGTAGTTGATGTTGACAAAATTGGAGAGCAAACTGGTAAACTTACAGTACACACTGCAGGAGGATTTGATATACCTTGTGTGCTTGCTGTTGCAGTGGATGACTCGGTAACTAAAGAAATTGCCTGCAACTTGGTAGATGAAGTGCTTGGCACTTGCATTGGGAATACCTAGAGCTGGGAGGAGACTGGTGAAGATTGAGCAATTGATGTGGCTGTAGTGCTCACAATCTCACTAGTGGAAGATGTCTCTATAGTAACAGATTTTGGTGGAGTGTGAGGAAGAGATGCAATGACTGCTACTACAATTTTCACTAGGTCATTCTCTTCTTTGTCTTCCTCATCACCTTATTCCTCCTTTTCTTCTTCCTCCTTCTCCTTTATTAGATTGTAAAGATCTTCATCAGTTACATCCATGGAGATGAAATCATTACCTTGCTCATCATCCATATCATCACTGTCATCATCCTTGATTTCAATTGGATACTCAAATGGCTTGTTAAGATGATAAATACCTTTCCACACATCTGTAGCATCCTTGAAAATTCTTTCAATGTCTTTAGTCAAAATTAGACAAGTGTGGAATCTGATTGTCATTTTGTCTTTATGTTTCTTCATTGACTCTTTTACCTCTGCCTCAGTGAGACTCAGTAACAACTAACTCAAGGATTGCTCATAAATATCTTTAGTAGTTTGTTCAATTGCATCCCATCTTGGTTGAATCCTTGCTAGTAATCCACTGGAAATTTAAGAGATTAATTGATCAAGGGAATACTTCCATCTTCTCATTTTTGAGAGTACTAGCTCCTCAATCTGCATCTTTTCAACATCTGTCCTGGTTTCAAATTTCAATGCCTTGAAATTTTTCATGCCTGATCCTTCATCCATTTGCTTTAGTCTTTCTTCGAATGTGAGAGGAGGCTTGTTGAATACTAATTCCTTCTTTCCTTTCTTTGTCCTTCTTGTGAATACTGCCTGAGGTTTGGTCATAATCACCTTACCTTTCTTCTTCACTGGATCCTCTTCCTTTTTAGATTCCTCTCTTTCAGATTCTTCTTTTTCTACATCTTCATATTTTCCCTTAGTAAGCATAAGAGGGCCAGTATCAGTTTTTAACTTAGCAATTTTCCTCTTTCCTTTGTTAATTGCCTGAGGTAGCTTGATTCCAAGTTCAATTCTTTCTTTTGCCTCATCATAGGTACTGAATGTTGGAATATTGGGAATAGCTGGCTCATTCATCAGTGCCTCAATAATATCTCTTGCTTCATCAATATTTAGCTCATAAGGCAATGGTTTTACCCATGCCACTTGGGTATGACTGCCTATATATACACTTTGTCACAGTCAACCATGAAGCATACATCATCTTTATAGTCCTCAACAAGCTTAGGGGGAATTCTAAACCTATTGTTCATCCTCTCTTTGAAATCTTCAAAATAGTTATCCATTAATTTATCAAAATTTTCACCCATTTCTACAATGAACTCATTAATCTGATACAAAATTGGAACATCCTTTCTCCATACTACTGTACCTTTAGAAGGGAAAAACTTTTACACATAGAAAAATAAACAGGTTAACAAAGAACCAAATTTACAAGGGTTGCTCTTTGAAGTCCTTATACTATCCATATTTTTGTTAAATTGTTTCAACAGTACATCTGGCAGGTCAAATTCCATATTCTTCTTCACAACCTTATATGCTAAGTCCACACCCTTACAGGGCACACTATTCAGTCTGCTGGAACTATACATCTTATATGCAATTAAATGAATTCCAAATCTTAGCTCTGCATTAGATACATTGTTAAGTTTCAAACCTTTTCCATCCCACTCTGCTAGGATTAAATTCTGAAGTTCATCCAAACTTAGGGTTTTAGTGGTTTTGGATTTTCTCAACATAGGTAAACCCATGATCTTATGAATCATCTTTTTCGTTATCAACACGGGTTGCTCTAACCACAACTGACCATTATGCACATGGCTTAAAATGTATCTTATCCATTTCATTTGAAAGTTCCTTGGCAAGTGCGAGATATCGGTCAAACCTTTGGTTTCCAGATGCTTGTGCTCAAGTTTGAGGGTTCCATCCACACATAACTTGGCTAGGGAACTATCCATTTCCAATGTACCAATTTCCTGAATATTGCACTTAAAATGAGTACAAATATCATTAACAAGCAGTACCTTCAGTGGAATTCGTGATTGAGCTGCATACAGGTTGAGTGATTCAGCTATGGCGGGAAAGAGCTTGAAGCTAGGTGCTTTCCATTCAACTCCCTTCACAAGCATTTTAGAACCTCTCTTTGCCTTGTTGCTGCTGGTGCTTGCGGAAGCCATTGCTACTGGGTGAGTGAACAATTTCATCAAACAAATTCTTCACTGTAAAATTGCTTCAAATCACTTGGACTCACTTGCGTGCACTTGGAAATCTCTTCACTCTATGTTTACTGAATTTGTGGTGAAAAATGTGATCAAATTTTTCCTTTTTGATAAAAAAATTGTCATTAATGCTCAGGTACGAAGGTAACTGAGATGACCTAGGGTTTTTTAGATAGTCACCAACTTACTTTGTAAACCTTGCAGCTCAGTGAACAAACAAAACCTTTCATATTCCTGACCTAGCTCGGTTAAGTCTGAGACCAACTTTGCTCAGTAGATGCATCACAGTGAACTATGTCTTGTATCTCAAATACTAATTTGTCATTTGCACTCCTTCATTTTGGAACTGCTTAGGATATGGTTTGAAGATGCAGTCCCTGATCCTCCTTGATGAGTCTAATTAGAAATGGTGGAGTCACCACTTCTCGAGTGACATTGCCATCATTTGAACTTTCTGGTCTAGTAGATTTAGGAATCCACTATTGTCTCATCTATTTTTGAATGTTGTCAGCTCTGGCTTTCTTTTCATCTTCAACTCTTCCTATGTTCATGCAATTCTTGGATATATGACCAAGTTCAGTACATGTATAACATCTTATGGTAGTATCTTTCTTCCTTAGGTGATGCCTTGTATAGTTTACCCCAATCTGTCCATATTCTCCACAATAGTGACATCTGCACCAAGTATTGTAGTCCCAACCAAATAATTCTTTGACAATTTTTTCTACTAGTTTGAATGATTTAGATCTGCACTCAGATGCCTTGTGACCTCATTTCTTGCATTTGTGACATTTGCCTTCAAATTTTGGTTTCTCTTTGCATTCATTGGCTTTGTGACCATGCTGATTGGAATTAAAGCATTTACCATTGAATTTTCCTTTTCCATTGTTCCCACATCTATTTGATGTATGACCTAACTTACCATAGTCATTGCAAGTAGGTCTTTGATTCTTTTGGGCACCTTTTTTAGAAGATTCACCTTCTTCATTGTATCCAAGGCCTGCTTTACCTTTTTCTCTATGAAGATTCTGCTTATTTTGCCGATTCAATTGATCCACATCTACTTGAGATTTTATCATCCTTTCATTGACTTTCTTTCAATATTTAAGTCATTTTCCAAACTTTCATTTATTTGTCTTTCAGATCTTAGGTTACTTTACAAGCTCTCAGTGATTTGTCTTTCAACATTCAAATCATTCCTTATTGTTTCATTTTGTGCTTTGAGAATTCTGATTTCTTCATTTGCATTGGAAATTTGATCTGTAAGATCCTCATACTGAAGGGATTGATTTTGAATTTCATTGTTCCTTCCTTCTATCTCATCTTGCATCATGTTCCTTTGTTCCAAAATTTCACATAGCCTGATTGATTGGATTTCTTCTTCTCTTTTAAGCTTCCTTACTTCTTCCTACAGAGAACCATTCTTTGCTAGGAGTTCCTTGATTGCTTCATTAGCTTCATTTGAACTGCTTGATGGTAAAAGGTCTTCAATCTTTTCTTCAACATATTAATGATCATTCATTTATCTTGCAAGTTCCTTCCATCTTTTTAGAGATTAAGAAAGATGCTCCTTTTCTTCTTTGAGTTGAGCCATGGCCATTTCCAGATCTAGTTTTTCATTTTCAATAGATTTGTCAATTCTGAATATCTCCATAGTCCTTGATCTTTTCTCAAGCTATCAAACTTTATCTTGTGAACAACAAAGCTCTAATACCAATTGTTGGAAATAATCAAGACTAGCTAAGTTACTGAGAGGGGAGGGGTGAATCAGTAACCATAAAAACTTTAACCAATATAGCACTGAAAGTTTTAACCATTCATTTATCTAATTTACGACAAGCATGAGAAGATAGACATACATAACACATGAACACAATGATTTGGTGACCCAGAAACCTTCCAATTAGAAAGTAAAACTGGGGTGGGGATGATACCCACAAAATTTCAATACTGCAGTATAAAGTTGGCCTATTAAGGCTTACAATGATCACTTCTGATGATTTTCCCTGTTAGGAGCAAGTAGGATTGGTAGATCCACCTTGTTAGAGGATTTACAAACATACAATGAAGTATGCACTCTGTTAGCAGATTTACAAAAGATTCCTAAGTCTACCCTATTAAAGGATTTACAAACTGATTCACTTGTTAGGATGAAGCAATGGATTTGGTTACAACTAATTATTGATAAGATCCTTTATGCTCTAATTACTTGATGTGATAGATATAACTTTTCTGCTTCTATGTTGACCTTGCTGTATTCCTTTGTTCTGCTGTTGATTCACTTTCAATCTTCTCAAAATATTGCAATACAATACCATACAACAGTACACAACTTCACTTCTTTACAAATTATATAATACATTACATACATATCATTCCAATATTTACACTAGCAAGGTCGGCCAAACACAAGTGAACAAAACATTACTGAGTTGGCCATATAGTAGAAAACTCAGGTTCCTCAAGCTGACTCAGTGACCTTCTGATACTTGACATCGACTACAATACACTACATTGTCATGCACTCGGTAAGAGTATAGGCATGATCCATACTAATCACTCTAAGTAGCTTGGAACTTGGTAAGCATTGGTGACTCGATAAATATTGTGTCACTTGGTAAAAATTGAATCCATTGATAACCTTCTTCACTTGGTAAACATTGATTCCTTCATTTACCTTGTTCACTCGATAAACACTAAGTCCTTCATTTACCTTGATCACTCGGTAAACACTAATTTCAAATGATGACTCGGTGAACACTGAGAACTTGGTAAACATTGCTAAACTTCCCATTTGCTCGATGATCACTATTCAGCATGGTATGAACTATTCTGCTTGGTAACCACTACTAAACTCTCAGTATGAACTATAGACTGAGTGATGAGCTCAGTAAGCATTTAGAATTGAATAAGTGTTGTAACTAATGACAAATATATCATAATTTCAACAATACTATCTTTTGATCTACTTGGCACTATCTGTAACTAGGCATGTGTTAGAGTTCTGGCTTGACTTCCATTGTATACTCTACATGTATAGTGAAGATGGTTAAGTGTGTTGACACTCATTTATCAATCTTACTTATTTGATCAACAAGATCCTCAATGGAAAAGGACTTAGGCACAATCATGGAAAAGAAATGGAAAGATGAATGATTAATTATCAATATTAAGGCCAAAATACACTAGATGAGATAATTAGACATTGAGTTCTATACACAAAATAGATTTGTAAATGAAAGAAAATATAGCTTTAATCACTACTAGTCAAGAAAAGAAAGCATTTTAGAATGTATTGAAAATAAGGATAAATATAACTGGTCAACTAGAAGAATACTTCATGAAGAAGAAAACTAAAAAGGAGAAAATGAAAGAAGATTTAGGGTAAGGTAAAGGCATAATGTCTAAGACAATGAAACTAAAGGAAAGGGTGAAAAGGGAACCAGTAGAGACCTTCATGAGGTTATTATTGAATAAATGTGACGTGAACATGTGGAAGACAATCAACTCAAGAAAAAAAGACCTGAACCTTACCCTTGTTCAACTATTGAAGAAGTCTCAGAAAAAGAAAAGGAGAAAGAATCAAGTAAGGAAGACACATAGAATCAAGTATTGATAGTGCAATAGAAATCACCAATGGAGGTAGAAGAAAAGATTCAAGAAGAGAAATCATCTAAGGGGAAGTCACCTATAAGAACTAAAGTGTATAAGAATGTTGAGAGCATGGAATAGGAGAAAAGGGAAGCTGAAAAAGAAAAATCACCTAAATTGGGAACTCAACAAGAAACAAAAGATACATCTATGAGAGAAGGATTTCTAGTTATAATGGATATTCCTATAATGACACTAATCCAACCAATAAATACAAGCTAGAGGAGAAGGGGACTTCAAATTAGACTCAAACTAAAGAGACTACACAAAATCCTAAGAAGGAAAAATAATAGGTCCATCAAAGACAAGACACAATAGAAACACAAACCATACCAAAGAAGTAAATCACTCAGTAAAATGATAAATCCCCATAGTGGAAAGAAGATCCAATAAGAGAAGGAAATATATAATCAAAGAAATAGAGAAGAGAGGCAAAAGTAAAATCTTCTAGAAGAAACAAGTCCAACTAAATCCAAGCCTTCTACAAGCATGTCAAGAGGACAACAAAGTGTTAAGATCATGTTAGTTTCCACCAAGAGGAGATTAAGCTTAGAAGAATAATCAGATAATGAGAAGAAGTATAAAGGTAGATATGGGTCATCCTCACCATGCTCATCATTCACATCAAAGGATGAAGGAGGACACTATGAAGATAATGCCAAAGAGGAAGTGGAAAAGATCCTTATATTTGAGAAAATGAAGAAAATATAAGAACATATTAATGAATTACATCACAAGGAAATAAATAAGTACATGAAGCTAGTAAAAGCTATAAAAGGTTAATACTATCTAGTAAATGACATAAAAGAGTTAGTACACTAGTTAAATCCAAAGATCTAATAAGGGAGATAGAACTAGATGTCTCATATAATCACAAGGATAATCTAATTAGTTAGATTAAGGAGCTCATTTATCCTTTACACAAGAGAATGGAAGACATCACAAAGGTCACTAGAAAGAGTGTTGAACCAACCAAACTTGAAAATAAAACCATTCTTCATAAAGATAGGAAAGGAGCACTGAAAAATATTAATCATGAGATGTTAGAGGCACTGATTAAATTTGCACTAGTATTCTAGAAGGTATGTATGTCAAGCACCTTCATAGGAGATTTTGAATTGAGTAAAGACAAAGCTAAAGGGGAGCTTCAAGAAGTCCACAATACATATGATCTAATGACTATGTCATCCTTAGAGAACTTAGCCAAAATACAAGACAACTTTTAATTAGTTAATCAAATATGATAAAAAGATGAGAGAAGAATAGTTAGACTACTGGAGCTACAATGTTTCTTGTCACCTTTGGCAAAAATTATCAAAGAACATATTCAAGATATAGATTCTTAGATTGTAAAGGAGCTAAAAACCACTCTATATGACATAGAGGAACAACTACTAGACATATACAATGAGCCGCTTGATCTAACACATATACATAAATTATGAGAGGAACAACTCAACACTATATGTGAACATTTCAAAGATATATTTTAAAAGTTATGATATTTGGTTACCCTTTTTTATTAAGTGAAAAAATGGGGAGAGTATTGGTGAAGTTATGGTAGTCAATAGGGGGAGAACATTAAAAGGCATGGGGAGAAACCAAAAGGAAGGAGGAGATTATTGCAGAAATAATAGAACTGACTAATGAGGAAGAGAGAGTGACAAAAGGAGGAGAAGAACAAGAAGCAATGAGGAGTGCAACAAAACTAGTCAAAAAAAGGAATATCAATTCAATGAAGGCTCTCATTAGTTTTTATTTCTAACTAAGTCTAGTTCATCTAGTTGATGTGTTGACAAGGCCTAATGATACAACCAACTAAGAATATTTTTCCATCAATGTCAAAGAGGGAGATTGTTATCCTTATCAATCTCTAGAATTATGACAAGATAATGGTGATGACTAATTCTTATGATCACAAGATATTGATTGTTGTCATTGATTAAAAACCTATTAAAGAGGAAGCTAATACCACAAGTCATTGCAACTACTGGTAGGATTGTGTACTAGTTAATATGTGTACATTGGCTTAGTCAAAGTCACATGAAGTAGAAAATGTAAAGAGAACAATGAGCTAAAGATCAAGTGTGAAAGATCACCAATGATGTGACATAATAGAAGGATATTCCAAGAGTGTTGTGACAACATTCAAAGGCCAAAAAATTAAAAGACATAAGGAAAAATAATGGTCATGGGTTGATTAGTTGACATGTAGGACTACAAGGCTAGATAAGTATTTATAGCTCTTCATGAGTATTGCATGACATGCTTGTGTATGATATTAAAATATTGAATTCATGATTTATGAGATATTTTTTAATGAATTTTTGGTGTCCATATTGTGCAAAAATAGAAAAAATCAAACACTTCATAGTGTGGTGGGTTGAATTTGATCATAAGAAGTTGTTGTGAGAAAACATAGAACATCTAGTTATAGAGAGCAAAGCAGAGTAGCATACATGTTGTGTGCAAGTGGAGTGTTACAACGCATGTGGAAAAAGATACAAAGTGATCATGGGGAAAGATAACATAGAAAAAGAAGATTAGGAAATTGTTAATATATTCATTGAAGATCTACAAGGAAAATTGTACTACATTTTAGCTCAAAACCTTAATTTTCTCTCTTATCATTACAACTATTATAATAAGAAGCTAAAAATGGGGTGGGGATGATACCCACAAAATTACTATAGCAATTGATTTTAACCACTTCTGATGGTTTGCCCTATTAAAGGTCTGCCCTGTTAAAGGCTACAACACACTATTAAATGTGACCCTATTAAAGGATTTCTACACCCTGTTAGGAGTGTGCCCTATTAGAGGACTTAAGAACATTCAAATTAGAATGCCACCCTATTAAACGATTTACATCGAGCTGTTAAACCCACCTAACTCAATAGGATTTCCAAATTCCTAATACAATTGTGAGAGAGTATTAGAATAATACACATAATCTAATGCAATCTCTAATGCTGATCTCAGGCTCTTGATCTACTCTTCTATAACTGATCTCTACTATATCTGATCTGCTAATTGTGTTCCTTGTTCTATTCTGATCAACTAGATGTGTAAATGCCATCCTTTCCACTAAATCTTTGACACCAATGTTCTGCAATGACCTTAATAATAGACTCCACTTTTCCTTCTTCTTTCCTCTCTACACTTCATTTTTCAATGGCATCAAGAATCACTTATAAGGATTACTGGTTCGTTATGCATCCTTGACTCAAGTGTTCTTGCTCAAATCCTTGAAATTCACCCATTGGCTACATGCAGTCTCCAATTTTTTGATTGGTTGCATGAAGATTTCATAGGTGGTTGAGAGGATTTGATCTTATCTCCTTATTAAGTAATGAGTCATGCATAACCATTTTACATCTTGGTTTGTGATTGCATAAACTTTCATGCTGATCCTACATTGCTTGACACATGAAGTAATATTGATGCTCGACACCATCTATTCTAGATTTCTCGGCATCCACTGTGTTTCTTGCGTTACTCAACTCCTATAGAATTACTGTGTCACTCAACACCTATAGAATTCCTATGTTACTTGGCACCTATTAACTTCCTATGTTGCTCGACACCTATTAACTTCTTGTGTTACTCGGCACCTATTAACTTCTTGTGTTGCTTGGTACCTATTAATTCCCTATGTTTAGCACACATTAGACTTCTTCTTTGGTTGGCACATACTATCTTCTGATCTACTTGACATGTGTTAGAGGTCTAGCTCAGCTTCCATTGTATACTCGACATGTATAGTGAAGATGGTTAAGTGTGTTGACACTCATTTGTCAAACTTATTTATTTGATCAACAATCTCCCCCTTTGACATGAGTGTCAACAACACTTAACTAATCATTCATGATCCAATCCTTATGTGTACATTCTTCACTTTCTTAACTTACATACAAAATTTCAAAAAAATAATGTAAACAATCAATACACCTTATGACTCCTCCTAAGTTGTTTATGCCTTGTCATGTCATGAAAATTGTGCCAATGTGCATGATCTACTTTGTTCTTTGACGTGTTCCTAACTTCTGAACCTATTATCTCCTTATCTTCTTGCTATATGCATTTCTCCTCCTTTAATATATCTCCCCCTTAGAATATTGTCTCCTTCATTATCTCCCCCTTTTCGACACTAATGTCAAAGGGTTCTAAATAGTAATGCCATGCTTGGCCAAAAATGTCTTGTTTACCTCAAGGAGTATTTTGAGAGCTGCATCCCAGTTATTCAATGCAATACCAATGACTTGTGTTGGATTGCAAGCTTTTTTGCTAGATCAACAAGTCCTTCACGTGTAAAAATATTTGGATCCTTCTTGAGGACTATTTCAGCATACATTTGCTCCTTGTGTAAGACTTCCAAATGAGGAGTAATTGAGGCTTGAATTTACATCAACTTTTCTTTAATGGTGGCCTCTTTTGCTAATAATGTAGCTAATTCCCTCTGAGTGTGAAGCATTTGAGTAAAATGTTTCTCATTGTGTGCAGGATTTGAGGGCAATTGCATACTGGAGAGCTTTACTTTGCTCTCAAGGTTCAGAATTTTAGGATTTATTTCTTGTGTGAACCTGGAAAAATTACACAATTTGTTGTAAAGGGAAAATATGTTCCCTAGTACAATCTTTACCTTATCCAATTTCTTGGCTAGGTCAACCTATCCTAAAATTATGTTATTGGCTATCTTTTGGCTGACCTTGCCTAGAAACTTCTTTTCTGACCATTCCATTAGCTTTGCAGTTGTATCATGGTCTTCCTTATTAACTTGGTCAACTATATCAGATAGCTGCTCAAGGATTGGCCTGCTTACATCTGGAGGTTGTAGGCTAAAGGCATCCATGAATATATCTTTGATCTCATTCATTTCCTATTTGTATTTGAACTCTTTCCTTAATGCCTCTTGCCTCCTTCTCTTGTCCAATGCACTTTGTATCTCATTCATCTTTTCCTTAGTTAAAGTGCTTGAATCATAATAGGGTATTTGAATTTCTTCATCAAGCTCAGGAATACCATAATGAATGGTCCTGGCTACCCTAGTAGAACTTGAGCCTAGTGACTGACTTGTAAGGTTAACATGTCAATACTTCACTTCTGAACGAGTTTGGTAGGAGTTCCTATTTTTTGCAATTCAACAAAAGTTTGTATTGCTAACTCCTCCTTATCCTGTGTTTCTTTCTTATCTTCTTCTTGTGCCACTGCTACTAGGGGTGTACTTGTTATCTGTACTGATGTACCTATGACTTCCCCTACTATTGCACTCAGCTACTAATGAGCTTGCACGACTATTCTTAGTGGTGATGGAGGTGGTAGAAATGAAAGTCTAGTAATTTGAGTGAATTGAGGTGGTTCTTATGGTGACACCTTGGCTTCTTTGAGTTTATCTACTGACTTTTGGAGCTCATCTACACAGACCACTATGGGACTTATACACAATTGTGCTTGAAGAGTTGTTTGGTCAAGGATCTTAGTGAGATCCTCTATAGTTAGTGGATTTCTTTTTTGACTTGAGGTGTCAAAAACATCCTTAATCTTTATGATTTCTATAGGTGTGGTAGTAGAGTGAGGAGAACTAGGAGGTGGTAGTCATGTGTCTTGCACACTTTGGTCTTGCTGCCCATCAGTACCCCTATCTTCATCTTTTCCTTCCTCCTCTTTTTCTTCCTTGTTTTCCTCTTCTTCAACCTTTTTCTCTACTTCTGTCTTCTCTTCTCTCCTCTTTCTTCTCTCTTCTAGCTTAGCAGTAGCTTCTTCTTTATTTTCCTCTTCAAGGACATCTTCAGTTTTCTTATATAAATTCTTCCACGATCTTGTGGTTCTCTATACAACTTCTTCTATTTTATTTTGAAGTATAAAAAATTCCCTATACTTAGGTGTAAACCTTTTATTATGCCTTTTGACTATTGTAGTTATCTGTTCCCTTGTCAAATCAAGTAGTATGTTTGCTAGGGTTGATTCTATCATCCCCTTCTCCATTTTCAAATAAAAATGCCATTTGTCCTCTACAATTTTAGACAAAAGCCTATAAGATTTATTTGGTTTCCTAGAATTAAATAATGATGGAATCTTAAAATTCTAGTATTTGATAATTTTGGGAAATTTTAATCTAGAAAATGGTTTTTGAAATATAACTAGATTTGTTTGGTTCACCTGGAATTCATAATTAAAAGATTTTCTTTCTATATTTGGTTCCATATTTTTAGACATGTGATGTGAAGAAAGGATTTGTTAGAAATGTTTATAATAATTGGGGAGGGGGGTGAATTAGTTACTCAAGGTCCATAAGTACCATTTGAACAATTAAACTTCAAAACATTCACTCTTCTTGTTATACCATTATTGTTTGATCTCTACTGTACTAGTAAACAAAATTACTATCCTAAAAATAACATATTTTTATGAATGTAAAATTTATCAAATTTAAAGCATATAAAGAATTCAACACAAGTTTGACACTAGGATTTTACATGGAAACCCAAATTAGGAAAAACAACTAGCAACATGTAACTATATACAATGAAATGTGGGCCTCAGATTCTCACACCCACTTCAACATGGTTATTATATGCAAAGCTATCCTAGAATGAATATTGAATTGTTCATTTGAAATAGTTTGGCAAATCAACTTGTTGCCTTCTAACTAGAAGGATTATGCCTTTGCTCTCAAAATGAGAAGTGGGAAACCAAATCTCTAAAATGAAGGATTTTAAGCTAAATGAGAATGCAAATTAATCTAGATGGAATGCAATTAAGATAAGAAATGAAAGAGCATAATATGCTAAATGGATGCATATTTAAATCTAAATGATATTACAATGCAAGAAATAAAGCTATGACAATGTGAGCAAGATGAGCAAGAATTCCAGCATAAGTTTGACACAAATTCCAAAATTCTCCTCCTTGTAGTGAGGAATGGAGAGCTTCTTTTATAGAATCCAAGAGATGATTGATAGTCAAGATTAATCAGAATGAACGATCAAGATTGAAGATTAGACTTAGTCATAATGGAAAATTCCTTATGAAAAGGAAGTTAATTGATTGCTTTTGAGTGGAAAAAGGAGTTAACTAATTTAATTTTGAGTTGAAAAAGGAGTTAACTAATTTAATTCATTTTTTGATTTTAGTTCACCTAGAGTTTCCATTTCTGAACTAAAGAGAACATTTGGAGAGAATATTTAATTTAATAAAATAGAATATGACCTCATAAATGGATACACTTTAATTAATTGAATAATTAAATTCAATAACTAAAAAGAGAAGATATCTTATTTAGTCAAATATATTTAATTATTTTGTGTATTAGCTTAAGAGGTAATTTTAATTAAATTAAAGTAGAACACTTATAAATAAATTAAATTAAATCAATAGGTTTATGTAGCTAATTTGAGTTGATACTTAGGATTTAAATAAGCAATATGATTAATGCATACTAGGATTTTCGGTATTTGACACTTATGTCAAGTAGCAAGTATCAGAATTAGAATTTCTTGGTAAAATAGGACTTAGAAATGATTGAATAGACTAGAATTAGTTTAGCATGGAAATGTGCTTTTGGGGTATTATATATTCTCAGGAAAAGCTAGGATTATCTCTAGATCGATGCTTAATCCCTAGAGTCTAGGTAGAACACCTGAATAGTAGTCTACAAAAGATAGTAAGATCCAATCATGAGTCATAAAATCATCCCTAGAATGAGGCTTGATCCATAGAAATTGGGTTTAGACTATCCCAATCCTTGTCCATCAAACTCTAACAATAAATGTTATAAGATTTGATCAACTAATCAAAAGATAAGATAAATGACATAGATGCTAGATAGAGGGGAGCTAAATGCCCTGAGTAATAAGATTCCCTAAGTGGTGAGGACATAAGATTCAGATTGTGTTGAAATTTAGATTCAATGATGTAATCATCTTGCCTTCTTGGGAGTAAAATTGAAACATGACACACCATAAATTTGATGTAGCATAGCATAGTGAGAGATACATAAGTAATATGTTATTCAAAAGAATATAGAAGAGATAAGAATGATTAGAAGGAAATTTGGAGTAGTTGATAACCTTATCTCGTATTTAATTTTTCACACATTTTGAGGTATGTTTAGCATGCTTTTATGTGTTTTTCCAATAGTCATGTTGGTTCTCACATGGGGATCTCATTCTTCATGTGAAGCTAGTCTCTTCTCATATGAACATTCACTAGTCTAGTGTTTCTTTGCATAGGGTGGTGAGGTTTCTTGTGGGGGAGATGCCCATTTCTCATGTGAGAAACCCTAATTGTTGGGCACATTTCTCTTTTTATTGGATCGTTCCTCGCATGTAGAGTTGAATCCTCAAATAAAGATATGAAATCTTGCATGTGGAAGTGAAATTTTGAGGGAGAATTTGGTGTGAAATGCAATATTAAAAGTTAAAAATTTGATGTTTTTGTCATATTTTCTTGCAGAGTAGAGACTAACCATTTTCTTGTTTGTGTTTTCTCATGCATGCAAGTTACTTTTGATGATACTGGATTTCGGTCCCATTACCTACCATATGGAGCTTTGTTACAAAGCCTTGATGCCACTGATATAACATATATAGATAGATTGGGGCTATCACATCTATGTCAGATTCTAGTAGTGCTGGTGAATCACGGCTTGCTGACGACACTAGTGGAGCATTTTCATTTGGAGACAAACACATTCCACTTTCCATAAGGAGAGATGACAATCACACCTAAGGACATATATAGGATCCTTCGCATACCTTTCCATGGGTTGAGAGTGGTATATGATAGAGTTCCCTGGGTTGGTATAGAGGCACTACGAGCCACTTTTTAGTAGGATTTGATTATTGGCCAAGCGATCACATGGGAGGAGCTTGTACATGCCTATGGTCCCACTCATAGATTAGCATCAGTGTTTGGGATTTTCATTAGCTTCTTGTTGATGCCTAACAAAATCCAACACAAATTAGAGTGTGGTTGGGGCAAGATGCTCCAAAGGATGTTAGATATTCTAGAGAGATATGGGTGGTGTTAGTGGATGCTTGTACATAAGTTCTATTAGATGCATGAGATCATTTATCATGAGAGGAAGAGCATGGCCACTAGGGCCTATGTTGTTCAAATCTGGGCATGGGAGCATCTACTAGTTACATGGCCCATTTTTGAGGATGAGAGGTAGCCTATAGAGCCTTATATTTGTAGGTATAGAGGCTAGCTTACCCAAGAAACTCTAGGTAAGATTGAGTAGTGGAGAGCTTGTCTTGATGACTTGGTATTTGTGGTATGGTGGCCCTAGAGAGGGATTGAGGATTGGGAAGATGTGGCCCAGGAGCTAAGCCATATATTTGCATCATGAGCATTGATTGGTCAATCTACAGAACAAGTTGAGCAATTCCCACTTACTCATGTGTGGTGCCAGTATGAGAGCCCACAAGATATTTTACAAGAGTACCACTCCTATTCATTTTTGGTGAGAGATGTTGGGCATGGATGGTCACAGAGACTAGATCTTGGGAGATCCATGATAGATGTCATCAATTATGTTCTTACATAGTGGGACTACTTGCTAGTAGTGGCAAATGCAGGGATGACACTAGCTTATCACTTGTATTTTGTGAGCCATCCCTTTCCATGCTTCATAGATCCAATGGGGATGGTGGCACCTAGACAACTAGAGTAGGAACCCTAGGCTCCACTGTAGTAGGCACCACAATAGACACCACAATAGGTGAGGCATAGAGTATATTAGGTATGAATCCCACCTCAATAGATGGGGACAGATCTAGGTGTGAGTGGCAGTAGGACAGGTGAGAGGCAATGGCGAAGACCATGCACAGAAGAGTGGCCACCACCTGACTAACCAACTAAGCAAGGAAATGAGAATATATTGGACCAGCCTATTGTGGGAGCCAATCTCTTGGTATAGACATAGGATTCTCTTAAGAGAAAGAGAGAGAGGATACAGGTCACATAGTGGCAACTTGGAGAGCTATAGATCTAGGTAGTTGTTAGAGATACCCAGATAGTAGAGTGGGATTGAGAGATCCATGATTTGTGAGGATAGCTAGATCTAGTAGCTTAGAGAGAAAAGAAGAGAGCTAAGTAACAGTAGGATGAGATTTGGCTATAGTTGGCTAGTGAGATGTATTACTTTATAGCATATGTGGTGGTTATTCTAGAGAAGACGAAGTAGGTGCCTCAATTTTCTTAGTATGCATGAGATTCCTAAGGTGCACGACTAGCAGCTAGGCCAGATATATCTCCTCCATTACCTCCTCCTCCTTTGCCTCCAAGAGGTGAGGGAGAAAGAGAGATTTTGTACCATTATACTCTAATTATTGATCTAGCTATGTATCAAATTGTGTGCTAGCACCATTTTGTGTCATTTTGATTTCGACAACACTTGAGTAGTGCTCATTTTTTTTTCCCTAGATGTACACTTTTCACACACACACACACACACACACACACACACACATATATAGATATGAGATTTTGATTTGAGTACCATTGCATGTGTCACTTTCTTTTCTTTGTTCTTTTTAAAGTCTATTGTACATAATATGCTTTTGCATATGATTATGAATGCAAATATGATGTGATGTATGAATGTAGTGTAGATAAGATGAATTATGATAGTATGGATGAAATGGAAAATGTGAATGAACTGACATCTCAGATAGTGTTTTTTTTTTATTGTAAGCAATAGGAATCCCATGAAGATTGATAGGAAAAACCAAAGATTGAACATCTATGTAGCCATGAAGAAACATGATACTTTTAAGGAAGCTGACAATTCCTTATCATGAAGGATGTAGGTAAATCAATGATCAAACTTATGTGAGGAGAACATATAATGTAGCCCTATGCTAGATGCAACCTTAAACTAGATGAGACCCTAGGTCTGGTTACCAAGCTTCAAAAAAATTCATCACTGGGCATATAGTGAAAGCCCATATGTCATACAATTCCAACTGACATTGTAATCATGGAAATATGAATAGGACATATGTTCTAGCTTTTTAGGATTAAATGTAAGCTTTTGAGGCACAAGAAGCCAAAATAACTAGAACATTTGTCCTTTTAAATGTAGCAAGTTAACATAAGAATTAGACCATAAAAGCTAGGATGACCAAAATGTTTCTTGCGTGTAGACACACTAGACACATGGGAGATCCTTCTTATGCTAAGTAATTAGTAAGTAGTCTATCCATAATAGCCCTTGCATCTATAACCTGAGACAAAAAATTTCCATATGTACTCATACTAACCCATACATTCACTTAGCAAGACAAGTACCAATATTTACTATAGCATGAAGAGTTCACTCCAATGGGAAAGGAGAAGAACCAACCTCATTGATTTATCCATATAAGAGGAGTTGAGGTATGCACGACCATCTAATACAAGATGGAGGCTCTTATAGTGGACACCCCTCTTATATGGCCACTTTAGATCATTGGTACTAAACCACAATCAAAAACCAAAGAAAATATCATGTCCCCTATTCCTTGCTTCTCAAGTCAAAAGTGACATCATCAATTTTCTCAAAGAGACATGATAAAATGAAATCAATAAAAAAAAAGAAAAGCTCAGCCTATTTCAAACTAGTATGAATGTCATCATTTTAGTATTTGTGTCATAGGATTGATCTCAAGTGTCAATGTTCAAAAAATATGTGAAAGAAATGTCTTCAATAGGGTGAAAATAATAGATAGACATAGTTACAACAATTGGTGACTAAAGTCAAAGAGGAATCTTCAGTAAGAAGAACCTTGGCAGCAACTAAGCAATAGTAGACATACATCGTTGTAACAACTAGTAACTAACACATAAGAGATATTCCATGAGAGAAATCTCAAAAAGTGACACAAGTGATGGTACAAAGATGTAGTTAGAAAAATTTCTGACTATCACTTAAGAGATTACTCGTGAGAGGAATCTCAAAAAGTTACACTAGTGATAGTAGGCATACACAATTAGAACAATCAGTGACTATCACTTAAGAGATTATCCATGAGAGGAATCTCAAAAAGTGACACAAGCGATAGTAGGGAGACTCAATTAAAACAACTAGTGATTGTCGCTTAAGAGATTATCCATGAGAGGAATCTCAAAAAGTGACACTAACAAAAGTAGGTAGATTCTGTTGGAAATGATTGAAAAGATCATGAGGGAAATTGTATATGGAACTGGTAAAAGAATGTTCTCAATCATTGTTTTGTCATTGATGTCAAACTTGTTATTTGCAGGAATGACAATTGCTTTAGTGATCCAAATACTATCAATTAGTTGATTGACAAGGAGGAGGCAATCAATAAGATGTAACTAGAACACCTAGAGAAAGGTTAAAGTTATGATGTTGTAATGAAGTACAAGGATCAGTTAAGCCATCGATGAAAAAGTGTATTGATGACATACTATAAGACATAGAGAATGGGCACACTAAAACACATCAAAGATGTAAGGTTTTAGCTAAGTCATTTATAAAGCCTAACTAAATTCATTAGAGAGAGAGAGCTGAGCAAGCTAGTTATTGCCAAACAGATTCCTAGTTGAAGCCGAGAAAGTTCAACTTCAAGTGCCGAGCAGATACAAGTGTCGAGCAAATACAAGTGCCAAGCAGATACAAGTGCCGAGTAGATACAAGTGTAGAGCAAATACAAGTGTCGAGAAGATACAAGTTTCGAGTGACACAAAGGTGTCGAGCATCAATAAACCAATAGTGCCAAGTTGCTGCATTATTTCAAAAATCAAAGATTCGCCAAATCTAAGCTGACAAGGTTGTTATCTAGAAGTCTGTGAATTAAATGGAAGATAAGAATGATGAGCTAGTGGCACAGAACACCATGTAGAACATTTATGAAGATACAACTAGACTCTAAATGAAGTTTTTAGATAAGAGCAAGATATGAGGTAGATACATTGTATCCTACCCAATCCATTTGAAACCCTAAAATTGGAGAGGGAGAATTGAGCAGAAAAGGAAAACTAGATTTCTATTTAAAGAGTCATAAGGTCATGAAGCAAAGTGAGAGAGGTGGTCAAGTAGGAAAGCATAAAGTGTTGAAGGAGGTGCTAAGGAGAAAGAGAGCACAGTTACTCTATTTCGATAAGAAGACCCCAGATATGATAACATTGGCATGATGAGTAAGAAGACTCAAGGAGATGAAGCTTGAGAGGAAGACAAGCTGTTAGATCTGAACTGATTAAAGCCAAGCAAAAGGATAGAACTGAAGTGAGATATGAAATCTACAAAGTATGTTGTAAGTTTTATCAGATCAAAAAGCCATTATCGTTACTCTTTAGCAATTGTAACAGTTAGTTTAAATCCTATGGACTTAGGTTAGTTTAATAGCCATGAGGTAAATCCTTTAACAGGGCGACATTCCAAGTGAATGTTCTAAAGTCCTTTGACTAGGCCCATTCCTAACAGTTTGGTGAAATCCTCTAACAAGGTCACATTTAACAGTGTATTGTAAGCCTTTAATAGGACAGGCTTTTAACAGGGCATCACTTTAGAAGAGTGAGAATCAAGTGGCATGTTACTAGTGGTTTTTCTCAAATTGGGTTTCCACATAAATTATTGTGTCATGTGTTGATCTTGCATGTTTTATTGCTGCATATTGATTTATTGTAATTTGCTAGGATGATTATTTTAAGCTTGGATGGATGAAAAGTTTATGGGCTCACTATAATTTGAGAAAAAGTATTATTAGGGCATTTTTACCTTGGATAACTGATTCATCCCCCCTCTCAGTTATTCTAAAGAATTCTAACAATTGGTATCAGAGCCAAACTATTGATTCAGTTTAAAGGGACTATAAGTAGAAAAGATCAAAATGCCTAAGAGAGAAGTTCCCAAGCTCAACAAAGACAACTTTGTTGCATGGAAAAGTTTGATGAAGCTACATCTTGGATCCATAGGAGATTATGCCCAAAATTCAATTGTTATTGAACATGTTGATCCAACTGGTACTCTTACTGCAGAAGATATGAAAAACAAACAGGAACACAATCAGACAACGCTGGAGATTGCTTCTACACTCAACTATGCTGAATTTGATGATATCAAAAGATGTGACACTGCATTCAAAATGTGGAAATCCTTATCATACATCTATGAAGGAGATCAAAATGTACAAAGAGCAAAAAGAGAAAGTCTTAGAGGAAAGTTTGATGATATGAAAATGGAGGAAAATTAGAATGTTGCTCAATATGGTGCAAGAATAAAGGAAGTGGTAAGTGTAATAAGATGTTTGAGTGGTCAATTGGATGAAGATACTGTTAATAGTAAGTTCTTAAGAACCTTTCTCCCTATCTATGCTATTAGAGTATCAGCAATACAAGAGCTAAGATGTGTAATAGGAAACAATCTAAGTTTTGAAGGTATAGTGGGTAGACTCACTGCATTTGAGTTATCTAACTTTGACAACTAAAAACTTGAGAATGTTGAATCTACTTTCAAGGCTAAGCTATCACTGAAAGATGCTGAACAGGTGAAATCAAAGAAAGGAAGAAAAATGAAATACGTATCAAGTGACAGTAGCACTGATGAGGAAGATGTGGAAAAATTGGAAGCACTACTAGCTAGAAGATTTCACAGAGGTAAAGGAAAATTCAAAGGTAAGATGCCTATTATTTGTTTCAATTGCAGTGAAGTAGGTCATATTTCTACCAGGTGTACACAGAAAAAGGATTACAAGGAAGGTGAAAAATACAAATTTAGAAGAGATGGTGACAAGAGAGATTACAAAGACAAAGGCAAGAAGTGTTATATTGTTAAAGAAAATTCTGATGATAATGATGATGAAGTTGTTTATGTAGCTATGAAGGACCAATCTGATGAAGAAGAACCTACAACACTGGTAACATGTATGAACAAGAATGATAGATGGATCATAGACAGTGGATGCTCACATCACATGATAGGAGACAAAAGTAAGTTTATTAACTTTACTCAGTATGATGGAAATAGTGTTAGATTTGGTAATGATGCTCCATGTCAAATCAAAGGAAAAGGTTCCATTAAGCTCACAGAGAAAATTTCATGTGATAATGCATACTATGTTGAAGGATTAGACTACAATTTGCTGAGTGTCTCATAGTTAGGAAATGTAGGATGCAAAGTAGAATTTGGAAACAAAACTGCAAAAAGCTATGATACTGATGGTAAATTGATAGGAAAAGGAAATTAAACAAGAAGTAATCTATTTTAACTTGATATGGATGATGTTTCTTGTTTTATTGCAAAATTTGATGATGAATGGTTATGGCATAGAAGGCTATGTCATGTCAACTTTGAAAATCTAGTTAATATCAGTAAAATGAAGAAAGTCAGAGGTTTACCAAAATTGAAGAAGCCTGATAATATCATGTGCAAACAATGTTAGCTAGGAAAGATGACAAAGTCAAGTTTCAAAAGAAAAAATTATACATCTAAAGAAGTACTTGAGTTAGTTCATACTGACTTATGTGGTCCAATGGAAGTACAAAGCTACAAAGGAGATAAATACATAATGTTTTTTGTTGATGACTATTCCAGGATGATGACTATTATGTTCTTAAAATAAAAAATCTGATGCTTTTCAAATGTTTAAGTGGTATGTGGCTAGAGTTGAAAAGGAAACAGGAAAGAGCTTGAAATGCCTAAGATTAGATAGAGGTGGTGAATTCACATCAAATGAATTCGAGATATTTTGTAATGATAAAGGAATCAAAAGAAAAATGTCAGCTCCTAGAACTCCCCCACAGAATAGAATTGCTGAAAGAAGAAATAGATCTATGATTGACTGTGCCAAAAAATTAATGATGGAAAAGACTCTTTCTCTAAAATACTGGAGAGAAGCTATAAGTGTAGCTGTTCATACACTGAATCGAGTACAAGTCAAGAAAGGTACAAAAACAACACCTTTTGAATTATTGTATGGTCACTCACCCAATGTAAAACATTTCAAAGTGTTTGGTTGCAAATGCTTTTTCCTTAAAGATGCTAGAAATGGAAAGTTTGATGCAAAAAGTGATGAAGGCATATTTCTTGGTTACTCCACTAGAAGTAAGGCATACAAGCACGTTTGAATACTAACACTAACAAAATTGTGGAAAGTGCAAATGTAAACATTGACGAGCATACAGATTTCCAAGCTGAAGAACCAAAGAGAATGGATGAATACAGAACCTTTGTGTATTCTTATGAAGGAATTCCTATTGATGAGGATGTTGTCAATCAAATTGAAACTCAACAAAAAATTTCAATTTCAGCTAAGTCACAACCAGTGAATGCCGAGTTGCATTCAGAAGCCGAGTTATAGAATGAAGAAAATGCACAATCTGATCCTGAAGTCAATATACATGAAAGAGATGAAGAACAACCTGACAACGAAGTGCATAGTGATCATGAATCTGAAAGACCAAACATGGAAACAAGGACAGAGCCAAGATTATCCAAATATGTAAAATGACATCACCCTGTTGAACAGATAATTGGTGATAAAGATGCAAGAACAATGACAAGGAATAGACTAAGACATGTGTTGGTGTTTTAAAATGTTACCCATTTCCAGTTACCTTGATGAGAACAAAATGCATCTAGGGGCAGCTAACTCCCATTATCAACACATCCATTCAGACACCAGGCCAACTATAAGGCTATACTCCTTTTGCACTTCAGGCTCTGCAAAACCTAGGCGGGTAGACCTGTAGATTCCTTATATGGTACCAGTTATCAAAGCATACACTAAATCTATTCAAAGAAGATAAAACCCTTATTTCTCCTAAGAACTCATGAAATAACACAGACCTATGATAGCTAGATGCAGATATAGGAATCTCAGAAGCTGAGTGAGGGCATTCTATTATAGCTCTTCAACATTAAAGGGAAATTCGTTTGATTAAAGATGTTGATTCAACAAAACCTCAAAAATGCAACAGTATAACTAGTGATCCTATAACTGATTAGTGCCTAATCCATTGGGCAATTCCATGAATTCAAAACATACATCTGTGACATCAGGACGTATCTCATATACCCAGACATTAGATCTATCCAACCACCTTGTGATTCAGATATCAGTGTTCATTCAGGTCTCATTCTCACAAAAAATCCTTCTCAAATAACCAGTAACCTTGTTCAAACATATCGAGCATTTACTTGGCCCTTTGGTCCAACAGCAAAATACATCAAACATACAACCTAAAAGGGATGCAAACGGGTCTCAAATCTTTGTTCCAAAACCATATAAGACTTACAAATTGCTGAGACAGGAGACAAGAACCAGAACAAAACTAGTGAAATTGTTGCTCATATGTATTCATTTCCTTGAAACTATACATTCAGATGCATAAAATTAAAGTATGAAACAACCTAATATCTCAGAACTATCTATATTATCTCTACAACTGCTGTTCACATGAGAGTTCTGCTGAAGAAAATGGTGTCACAGTCATGGAAACATGTCAAAATACTGGAACCAATGGTCTCACAGTGCAAAAACTGGAACTGGAACCTACTGGTTTCTCAGTAACAAAAACTGGAACTGGAACCCCTCAAATGGAAGAAAGAAAGAATAATATAGAAGAGAAAGAATTCTCGGATCTGTTCTGAAGACGACAAGTGTCCACTTGAAATTCAATCCTGTGCAAGTGAGTAACCTCTTTCTTCTTTCATCCCATCTAATTTTCTGTTTCATCATTACATTGTAACTGATTTGCAAAATATCCCCAACTGAATGATGAAATCCACGATTTGCTAAAAATCTGGTTTGCATCAAAATGCTGATAAAACTTACTTTAACTGACTCAGAGATGCCCCCAGTTGAATTCTCCTTGTCTTTTACGCATTTTCAAGCTATTAACTTGCCAAAAAATACAATTGAACTTCCTAGTCTGAAAACGGTTGCAATTCAGGTGAAATTGTGAGTTTTTACTAATTTTAATGTAACCAATTCAACCCCAACTGCATTTTTACCATCTTTTATGCATATTCAAGTCATTACCTTGCCAAAAACCAATTTTGAACCTTCTCACCTTAAATCGGTTGCAAGTTGGAAACCTGCGAGAAAACCATGTGTAGCTTGAATAGATGCATTCCTGTGCAAAAACTAACCTCAGAATTGGAAAATTCAGACTTCCACGATTCCGGTGGTATATGATAAGGCATACTTTGCCTTCTGAAAATGCCCAGAAAGTCGATTTGAAAAAAGCTTCTCTGGCTATACAAGTTCAGATGTGCAACTTTTAAATTTAAAATTTTAAAATTTTAAATTTATCTAAAGTTAAAACTTTAGAATTAACCCCCTTTTTTATTTAAAAAAAATTTTGAACGCCACAGTTTTGAAAACAATTTTAAAATGAAAATTTAAAATTATTTTATTTTTATCCAACCCTTCAATTTTGAGGTCAAACCTCTGTTGACCCATGCCACGTGGCGCATTTTGATTCACCTGCCCTTTGCACATTTGCCACATCACACATGTGAGACCCGCTGCCACATGGAAGCTTCCTGCATTCCCGCATTATTTATCCTCCGCACAACTTAGAAATGTGGGATTGCGCCCACCATCCGATCTGGACACGTGGCGCAATCTCGCGCATTTTGCCACATCATTGTGGTTGCTTTTTCGTTCAAAATAATGCCCTCGTCATGCTGATATCACCTTTGGCTGAGCATAGGATGGACCCATCTCCACATGTGTTGGCTTTCACAAAAGAGCTCATGTCTTATAGACAACCTACTTTGTGTGGGCTATGGTATTTAAAGATTTAAAAGACTTGCCGCATAAACAATATGGGATATTTGGAATCAATGCTTCCCTGTAGTTTGCATTTCTAGACTTCACATGTAACTGCAACTTGGTCTTTTAATTATTGGTAGATTTTCCTTTTGATGCTCATTACCTTTGCTCTATCATGGGCATGAGTCTTTTTTTAAAAATATGCTAGTGGCTTTTATATGCATGAATGGACTATAGGTTGTGGCTTGAGCCTTTTTAAATGATGGTCTATGGCTTTTTCTTAGACATGAGCTCTTATTTTCCTTGCCATGACTTTGACTGCCTTTCAATCTGCACTTTCTCCTTGTGAACAGCTTTTACTTGCAAATGGTTTTGACTGAGCTTCTCTTCAATGAATGCATGAGCTTATTTATTATGTTTCAGCCTTTCCACTATGTGGATTCAGTTCACATTAACCATGGGTTCTCTAAAATAGCTCCTCCATTACTTAGCATGATCTAATTCACGTTTTCATGCTACTTCCAACCGATTGCATAACTTTTTTGAGATAGATTCCTCTTTACTTGGTGTGACTGTCTCTAATGGCATTAGCTTGCTATTCTTTTCCTTTCCACACGTGGGCTCTTTTTACCTATGGTATGTTATACAACTTCTTCCTTTGACCTGTGCATGTGCTTTATTTTATTTGGTGCTGCTTCAAACTTGGCATTCATTCAAAACATTTCCCACTTCTAAAAGTAATGATATTAATGTGTGGCTTTGACTACTATGCTATTGTTGGCTATGATGGCTCAAAACTTCAATCAAATATGGAGGTGTTTGATCCTTGTGCAAGTTCAACAATCCTGTAGATATTTTCAGCCAACTTTTAACCAATTCTACACATTGTGAATTTGTGTTTGGAGGCCTGCCAGTTGGTATTAAAAACTGAGTCAACCAAGTAACCAAGCCACAAAAATCGACATGAGTGTTCAATCCTGCACACTCTATCACACTGCAAATTCTTAGCCCTTGATGATTTTCCAAGAAAAATATTTTAATTGCTGAACATCCATACTTCAATTACCCTACAGGCAAACAATGTTAAAAACCATAAACTAGGCTCGGGTTCGCTATTATAAATTGGGGTTATTGATCACTTGGGCTTCTAAAAACCTGGATATAGGTTCTTTGCCATGGAGAGAAAATAATTCCATGTTTTGGGCTCATGACAAATCACAGGGCACATTTGGCGAATTTTTGAAAACACACACTTGGAAATTTTAACTGGGAAAAGTGTCAAAAAGCGATTTTTGACAAATGTACGGACATATGAAAGTATGTAGATGGATTCGTCATGAATTAAGAACTGGCATACTTCAAGGATTTTTAGGAGAAAACACAATAATACAATCCATTTAGGCTCACCAATCATAGGACCAAAGTTATAATGTGCCGAACAAGGGTGCGGATCAATCTGGATACCTTAGCCGCAACAAACAATGCAAAATGGGTTTTTAATCATGTTAGCAAATTGATTAAATGGATTCGTCATGACCTCAAAACTTGAATATATGAAGTGTTTGAACCCTGGAACACAATGCAAAAATAATTTATTCATTTGGGTCAATTGGGTCAAAAATATGATTGGTTGAACAGGGCTTCCCATAATTATGAACAACTACACAAATGTACAAAACATTAAAAGACCAACTTTGAGGGGTTTGAAACCTAGTCAAACGGATTTTAAATGACTTGAAAACTAAAACATAGGTTCTCTATTATGGACACTAAACATCCTCAAAGTTTTGGGTCATGACACATTTTTGGGTGAAAGATATTCAAATGCAAACTGGGCCTCTGATCGCTATTTGACACTTGGGCAAAATTGCAAATTTTGACACTAGCTCAAAATGGGACTTCGCAGAATGGTTTGAAATGTCATTTTAACTCCATAGAACACAAAGATGCACTAAATGAAAGGTGTTAGAAACATTAAACACCTCTTAGGCCTCAGACTAACAACCAGGTACAATCTCATTTAAAAGCATTTAAGGGCTTGATTTTTTCAATGGTTCTCAAAATTGACCATGCAATTTTTAGTCCCAACAACATGAATCATGTTTGATCAGAAAACTTGAACCTAAGACAGTATATGGTGCATTACAAGATGATGACTGGTATAAAGCTATGGAAGAAGAGATTGATCACATAAAGAAAAAAAAAACCTGGAGTTTAGTTCCCAGACCAGTTGAAAAAAATGTGATTGGTACCAAGTGGGTATTCAAAAACAAGCTAGATGAGAATGGTGAGATTACTAGAAACAAAGCTAGACTAGTATGCAAGGGTTATGCTCAAGAAGAAGGACTAGAGTATGGGGAAACATTCGCCCCTATTGCTAGAATGGAAGGAGTAAGAACTTTACTTGCATATACTGCATATAAAGGTTTTAAAGTCTATCAGATGGATGTAAAATTTTCTTTTCTGAATGGTATATTGGAAGAAGAAGTCTATATTGAATAACCAAAGGGATTTGTTGATGAGAACAACAGGGATATGGTTTGTAAATTACATAAAGCACTCTATGGTCTAAAACAAGAACCCAGAGCATGGTATGAGAGACTTCACAAGTATTTAGTACAAATAGGATTTGAAAGAACTAATGATAACAGCAACATGTACATCAAATTACAAGAAGGTAAGGATATTATTGTATCTAAAATCTTTGTAGATGACATAGTGTTTGGAGGAAAGGAAGTGCTTTGCAAAGGCTTTGCTGACAAAATGAAACATGAATTTGAGATGTCTATGTTTGGAGAGATCAAATTTTTTGTTGGATTGCAAGTACACAAACTAAAATATGGTATATTTGTAACACAATCAAAGTATATCAAGGAGATACTTAAAATGTTTGGATTGGAGGAATCCAAACTAGTAAGCACACCAATGGAAACATGAAATAAGCTATCCAAAAATGATGAATCAGCTGAAGTCAATCAAACAATGTACAGATCCATGATTGTAAAACTACAATATGTTTTACATAGTAGAACAGACATAGCATTAGCAGTTGGAATAGTGGCTAGATTCTTTGCTAATCCCAAAGAAAAGCATCTCATAGTTGTAAAAAGAATAATGAGATATCTCAAAGGAACTGATAACTTTGGTCTATACCACAAAAAGAATGAGAAGTTTGAGCTCAATGCATATACAGATGCAAATTGGGGAGGCAACATTGATGACAAAAAAAGCACAAGTGGAGGTGCATTATTTTTAGGTAAAAGGCTAGTTACTTGGACTAGCAAGAAACAAACCTGCACATCCTAGTCAACGGCAGAATCAGAATATGTAGCAACTGGAGTAAATTGCACAAACATTGCGTGGCTCACACATCTATTGAAAGGAATGAAAGAAGAGGTAACTAAACCTGTGATACTATATTGTGATAATACAAGTGCTATAAACATATCCAAGAATCCAGTAATGCATGCAAAAATCAAGCACATTGCAATCAACTATCACTATGTCAGAGAATTGGTAGAAGACAAACAAGTGAAATTAGAGTACATTCACACAAAGGAACAAACTACAGATATCTTCACCAAACCATTGCCCAAGGATGCCTATGAATATCTTAGAGGCAAGTTGGGGGTAATGCCCCTAACTCAAGTAGTTTGAAGCAACAAGGAAGCTGCCCTACATCAACAGGAACAAATCATTGAAATATCTGAAGAATGATGCAAAGGATGATAGCATGAGCAAAAACTCCAAATTAGTCACAAGCATGGTGACAGAGGGAGAAAACATGAGATGCAAAGCTTATACTTCACATTTTAAAGATGCTACATCTTTGGCATTTAGGTCAAAGAGGTAGAAATATGCAAAAAACTGATCAATACTTAGAAAAAGGGAGATATATATGAAAGAGGGAGATTAATGGAGAAACTGAAAGATATATATGAGATCAGTAGTAAGGATGCAGCAACCAAGAAAAGTAGTAGACAACGTATACAATCTTGGTGGTAACTATGTTGATTAATTGATCAGTTTGGTTTGCCATCAATGCCAAAGAGGGAGGATGTTGGAAATGATTGAAAAGATCATGAGGGAAATTGTATATGGAACTAGTAAAAGAATGTTCTCAATCATTGTTTTTTCATTGATGTCAAACTTTCTATTTGCAGGAATGACAATTGCTTTCATGATCCAAATACTATCAATTAGTTGATTGACAAGGAGGAGGCAATCAATAAGATGTAACTAGAACACCTAGAGAAAGGTTGAAGTTATGATGTTGTAATGAAGTACAAGGATCAGCTAAGCCATTGATGGAAAATTGTATTGATGACATAATATAAGACACAGAGAATGGGCACACTAAAACACATCAAAGATGTAAGGTTTTAGCTAAGTCATTTGTAAAGCCTAACTAAATTCATTAGAGAGAGAGCTGAGCAAGCTAGTTAGTGCCTAACAAATTCCTAGTTGAAGTCGAGCAAGTTCAACTTCAAGTGTCAACTAGATACAAGTGCCGAGCAGATACAAGTGTCGAGTAGATACAAGTGTCGAGCAAATACAAGTGCTGAGCAGATACAAGTGCCGAGTAGATACAAGTGCTGATCAAATACAAGTGCCAAGAAAATACAAGTGTCGAGCAGATACAAGTGCTGAGTGACACAGAGGTGCCGAGCATTAGTAAACCAATAGTGTCAAGTTGCTGCATTATTTCAAAAATTGAAGATTCGCCAGATCTAAGCCAACAATGTTGTTATCTAGAAGTTTGTGAATTAAATGGAAGATAACAATGATGAGCTAGTGGTACAGAACACCATGTAGAACATTTATGAAGATACAACTAGACTCTAGATGAAGTTTTTAGATAAGAACAAGATATGGGGTAGATACATTGTATCCTACCTAATCCATTTGAAACCCTAAAATTGGAGAGGGACAATTGAGCAGAAAAGGAAAACCAGATTTCTATTTAAGGAGTCATAAGGTCATGAAGCAAAGTGAGGGAGGTGGTCAACCATGAAAGCATAAAGTGTTGAAGAAGGTGCTAAGGAGAAAGAGAGCACAATTACTCTATTTTGATAAGAAGACCCTAGATATGATTGCATTGGCATGATGAGTAAGAAGACTCAAGGAGACGAAGCTTGAGAGAAAGACAAGCTGTCAGAGCTGAAGTGATTAAAGTCAAGCAAAAGGATAGAACTGAAGTGAGATCTGAAATTTGTAAAGTATGTTGTAAGTTGTATCAGATCAAAAAGCCATTATCATTACTCTCTAGCAATTGTAACAGTTAGTTTAAATCCTATGGAATTAGGTTGGTTTAATAGCCATGAGGTAAATCCTTTAATAGGGTGACATTCCAAGTGAATGTTCTAAAGTCCTTTGACTAGGACCATTCCTAACAGTTTGGTGAAATCCTCTAACAAGGTCACATTTAATAGTGTGTTGTAATCCTTTAATAAGGCAGGCTTTTAACAGGGCATCACTTTCGAAGAGTAAGAATCAAGTAGCATGTTACTGGTGGTTTTTCCCAAATTGGATTTCCATGTAAATCATTGTGTCATGTGTTGATCTTGCATGTTTTATTGCTACATATTGATTTACTGTAATTTGCTAGGATGATTATTTTAAGCTTGGATGGATGAAAAGTTTATGGGCTTACTATAATTTGAGAAAAAATATTATTAGGGCATTTTTACCTTGGATAACTAATTCACCCCCCCCTCTCAATTATTCTAAAGAATTCTAATAGATTCTATTAGAACAACTAGTGACTATTGCTTAATATATTATCCATGAGAGGAATCTCAAAAAGTGACACGAGCAACAATAGGCAAACATAGTTAGAACAACTAGTGACTATTGCTTAAGAGATTCCCATGAGAGGAATCTCAAAAAATGATGCGAGCAACAGTAGGTAGACTGATGAACTAAATTAAATAGAGTATTAAAACAAGATTCAACATATCAAATATGCACACTTTATTATTAAAGCACTATAATTTTCTTCATATATTTACAGTAGAGAGGAATGGTCTATTTATAGAACTTATACATATTTTTAGAGACTTCTTGAGAAGTTTCAAGAAAGGAAGCATTCTAGAGATTTCTATATATATATTTCATATTACTCAAAGAAAGAAGCTTCATGAGGTGAGTAGAAAGTTCTAGAGTATTCATTAAATTCATTCCTACCATTGAATAAATAAATACTATTCCAACACCCTCCCTTAATTTCTACCACTAATGGATCTATATGTGGGAGAAATTAATCAAATAGGACATGGGTCCCAACATTAAGCCTTCTTAGGTACCCATTTACAACTAAAGATTTTGGTTTCCCTTATCACTATCACTTTGGTCCTCTTGTCATTGTACTTTGGGTTTATTACTAGTTCACTCATAACTATTTGAGATTTTCCAACGAATACAATTTCCTTTTGCTTTAATTTTTTCACCCAAGCAAGTTATTTTGGATTACCAAAAACCATTCAAAGACTTAGCACAAAATCATCTCAATAATGAAGAAACTATCTTTAGAATTTTCTCCTTTATGAAATCTCATTCTTCATGGATGTCTTATTGAACAATGATTCTAATTTTCTCAAAACATTTGTACTCATTGAGAATTCACACTTTGATGGATTTTTATTATTTTTCACACTTGAACATTTGTACTTAAACAAACCTTTGATCATATCGATGATCTTTTGCCAACTTGATCCATAGCTCCATCCAATGTCCATTTTAAAGAACTTGTCCCTACAAATATTTTTACACTTTCTATTCCAACATGTCTTTTCACTATGACTCTTTAAGCCACAAACATTAGATGGATGAATATTGCAACACTTGTCTTTTGTGTGTCCTTTCCTATTAGAATTTGAACATTGCATATATTTTTTACTTTGAACAAATTTTCTTGAACCAATGACATCATTTCTTTCATCTGTTGCATATCCTAGTCCTTCATATTTTGGTCTCATTGTTGGTAAAATAGGTTCTATAATTCCTTTTTCATTTTTTCCAAATCATTTACCTTTGTAATCTATTTTCTTCATGATATTCCAACCAAAATTCTTATCATCAGAACTAGTAATATTTGATGCCACATTTTCATACTCTTTCTTACATTCTTTATCACAAACAACTTCAACAGAATCATACGTTTCTAGTGGTGAGTTCAAGTCATTTGTATTACATCATATAATAATTATTTTTTCACATGTGTATTTGTTTTAATAACTGATTGATTAATTGTATCCTTTAGCAAGCCATTCTCTTCTTTTAGTCTCTTCATTTTGTCCTCTAATTCTTCTTTTCTTTTCTTAACATCATCAAACATCTTTCATTTTTGTTCTAATTCTCCATTTTCTTCTATATAAACATTAATCTAATCTATAAAGTTACATCTTTCTTAACTTTGTCAATTCTCTTTGCAAAAGATCATTTTCACATATTAATCTTACATTTTCTTTCTTTACCTTCATTAGTTCTGCTTCTAAATTATTGGTCTTCTCCTTTTTAACTCTTCCAAATCTTCCCATTGAGATTAAACTCTCTCTCTTTTCTCAATTTATTTACAATATCTCAAATCTTAAAGGAAACCCATTTACCAAACAAGTATAGTTTTATTAACTATAGCCTTTCAATCCAAATTAATCCTTATGCTATACGCAATTCTTAACAATCTTTGTCAACATCAACAATTTCCATCAAATCTCATGTGTACCTTGATTCATTCTTTTTTTATGACACCCCTAGCAGTGATTTGCAAACTTTGGTCACTTTCAACCTTGGTTAGGAGCTGAAGACTTCAATCTCCTACTAAAGACACATAACCTTTTTTAATACACTTTAATATGCTCTGTAGACATAGTGGTGCCTTTTTTTCTTCTTCAAAGTTGTAGTTTCTTTCATGGGACAATAGGAATCCTTGTGAACTAGCTACTCCAAAACAATGCTTGTTCTTTCTTCCAACTGGGCTAATCATTTTATTAAATCAAACTTTTGTTAGTTTTTCATAGTAACATTTCTCTTCTCTAGGCAAATTTCTTTACAACCAACAATCTAGTCATTAAAGAACTTTAGATCTGCAAAAAAATCTAATTTTAACATAACAATAAAAATAGCACAAACCATGAATCATAATAAGCTTTGATACCATGATGAACTAAATAAAACAAAGCAACAAAACAACATTCAACATATCAACTATGCACACTTTATTATTAAAGCACTATAATTTTTCTTCATTCATTTACAACTGAGAGGAATGCTCTATTTATAGAGCTTATACATATTTCTAGAGACTTCTTGAGAATCTTCAAGAAAGGAAGCATTCTAGAGATTTTTATATATTTTTTACATGTAACTCAAAGAAAGAAGCCTCATGAGGTAAGTAGAAAGTTTTGGAGTATGCATTGAATTCATTCCTACCACTAAATAAATAAATATTATTCCAACATAGATATAGTTAGAACACCTCGTGACTATTTCTTAAGAGATTATCCATGAGAGGAATCCCAAAAAGAGACATGAGTGACAATAGGCAGATGTAGTTAGAACAATTGGTGAATGTTGCTTAAGTGATTCTTATGAAACTATAGGGTGTTACCCCCAAGCTATGACAAGATTCAATCCATGGATACATGAGCGAAAGTAGCAAACTAAAGCAAGAAAGCAACTATACATGACCCATGAGATGTGCTATAAGATATAACATTGGGAACAAGAGGCACCTATTTATGAGGTTTTCACCTTCCTGGAAAAAATTCTATTTTTGCTACCATAATGCCTATTTCCAAGTTTCCATCAATGGCATTTTTTTAATTTTCATTTTTTTTCTATTTTTGATTTTTTTCAATATTACCAAGGTGCTTATTGCTAGGTTTTCACCAGCGTAATGATTTTTTCAAGAATTTTTGTAATATTTAGACCTTTTTTAGAATATTCAAGTATATACAGAGAGCTTCTAAGATTAAATAAATTGTAAAACTACTTCAGGTGGAGAGTGTTGATGGGCTCCTTGAGCACCTCTCCCTTGGCTATAGAAAGTTTGTAAGCACTAGATCCAAACATTGTAGTGACTATATATGGACCAAGCCAATTTGATTCAAACTTCCCCTTTTGTACTTGTTGTTGCTAATTTTTAGGTTTTTCTCTCAGATCAAGATCACCTAATTGGAAGTCACCTAGCTTAACTTTCTTATTGTAACTTCTAGACATGGGCTATTGATAAGCTCAAAGATGATCACATGCCACTTGCCAACATTCATCTAACAATTCTAGCTCTTAAACTTGAAATATTCTATAGTCTTCATTAGTGAATAGGCCCTTCATGGAGATTCATAAAGGTGGAATCTCAACCTCAATGGGAAGTAAAAAATCCACCCCATATACCAAAGAAAAGGACATTGTACCCATTGGAGTTTTGATACTCATTCTATAAGCCCATAGAGCTAGATTAATTTGAAGGTGCTAGTCCCTCTAGATTTACTTATTATGATGCAAAATTTTAAGGATCGCCTTGTTGGATGCTTCTACTTGACCATTACCCTAGAGGTAATAAATAGAAGACCAATGTTGCATGATTCTAAACCTTTTATACAACTCCTTAAGATCCTTGTTTTTAAATTGTCCTCCATTGTCAGTAATAACAGAGGAAGGTACACCATACCTACATATGATGTAATTCATAATGAATAAAGCTATAGTTTTTCCATGTTTTATGGAAAGAGGGACTGCCTCTACCCACTTAGTGAAGTAATCTATAGTAGTAATAATAAATTTATGCCCATTTGAAGAGGAAGGCTGAATTTGACCCATGAGATCAAAGGCCCATTGTTGAAATGGCCATAGTGTAACAAATGGAGTTAGATCTCTAGCTAGAGCATGAATAAGATTCATTTGGATCTAACATTGCTTACAAACTTAACATACTTGATCACCTCTTGCTCCATGTTTGGTTAGTAGTAACTAGCTCTAATAAGTTTACAAGCTAGCATTAAGCCATTTGAGTGAGATCTACAAATGCCCTCATGTACATCTACTAATGCACATTTGGACTCATTGAGTTCAAGACACCAAAGGAGTGTTCTATTGAGACCTCTCCTAAACAAGTCATCAACAATGATAACATACCATGAAGCATTATGGATAAGGTGATATTTTTCATTCTAAGTTAGATTATCTGGATTGGTTTGGTCACATAAGTAGGAGTAAATATGGTGGTAGTGAGATGAGTTGTGTCCCACAATAGAATAGATCATCCTATATTTAGGAGAGTCATAGGTAGGGTAGAGTAATGTTTCCACCAGGAACTCATATTGAAGATCATTTTTTGGCATTTGTAACAAGGAAGCAAGAGTAGCCATGGCATTAACCACTTTTTTGTCTGCAAGAGGAATCTATTGAAAAGTGATATGAGAAAAATATTTCTTCAAATCATCAACCATGCATTTATAAGCGATTAATTTCTCATCCTTTGTTTGATATGCATCATTGACTTGGTTGATTATAAGTTGTGAATCACTAAAGATGTTTAATTGATCCAATCTCCATTCAACTATAATTTTCATGCCATTAATGAGAGCTTTATACTATGCAATATTATTGGTACAAGGAAACAAAATATTGTATGCCCTAGGCAGTGAGTACCTCCATGGTTTGATGAAAAAGGGTCCAACACCTGATCTATGTTGTGTGAGTGAACCATCGAAGAACATCATCCAAGTTTGATGTGTGATTGTTAGAATTGATTCATCAGGAAAGTCAACACTGAGTAGAAGAGTACTCTCTATTGGTGCTTTTGCTAACTAACTAGTGACTGCTTGTCCTTTAATAGCCTTTTATTCAACATACTAAATGTCAAACTCCCTTAATATCATGACTCACTTAGCCAATCTTCTTGTTAGAGCTGCCTTGCTGAGTAAGTACTTGAGTGGATCAATTTTAGCAACAAGTCACATAGTATAAGCAAGTATGTAGTGTCTCAACTTTTAAGAACTAAAGATAACTACCAATCAAGCTTTCTCAATGATGTTATGATTCATTTAATAAGAAATTAGTGTGCAACTTAGATAGTAGATAACTATTTCCTTGTTATCATTATCTTCTTGTGCTAGCAATATACCTAGAGATGCTTTTGTTGCACTAAAATATGCAAGATGAGAGGCTTCATGTGAATAGGAGGCATCAAGATCGATGGATTGGAAAGGTATTTATTTCTCTATGTTAAACTCTACTCACAATCTTGACTCTAGTTATATTTCACATTTTTATGTAGCATCTTGGTAAAAGGTTGTGACCTATCTGCCAATTGTGAGATGAATCTATGAATGGATTGAAGTCTTGTATGATTGCTTGAACTTTCTTTAGATCAACCTTGATTCCTTTTGCAAAAACAATATATCCAAGTAGTTTCCCAGATGTTACACTAAATCCACACTTCTTGGGATTAAGTCTTAGACTGAATGTCTCTATGCGATCTAGGATAGGTCCCAGATCTTGAAGGTGAGTATTGTGTTTTGCACACTTAACTAGGATGCCATCAACATGGTTCTCCATTTTTTTATGCATCATGTCATGAAAATTTTTAGTAACTATCCATTGATATGTAGCACCATCATTTTTCAAGCCAAATGACATCACATTCCAATAAAAAGCTCCCCATGCATAGGTGAAAGCAGTCTTTTCCTAATCTTCTGGTGCAATTTTAATCTAATTATAACCAAAAAATCCATCCATTAGTGATTACATTTCATATCCTACCATCATATCCACTGTCATATCAATATTGGGAAGTGGAAAATCATCCTTTGGACATACTAAGTTTAGATCTTGACAATCTATATTAATTTGATAGATTTATCATGCTTAGAGACTGGAACAATGTTTGATATCCATTTAGCATAATCAATAGCCTAGATGAAACCAACCTTCAAATTTTTTTCCAATTTAGCTTTGCCAAGCAATTCAATATGAGGATGCATTTTTCTAAGTTTTTTTTTGACTAGTTTAACTCCTGGTGTAATCGACAAGTGGTGCATTATAAGATCATGATCTAATCTTGGCATGTCTAAGTATGTCCATGCAAATTTTATCTTTTTCTCTTGGAAGAAGGCAATGAAATCCTCTCTTTCTTCTAGAGATGGCGACTATGCAAGATGTATCATGTGAGGATGTTCTTATGTTTCCATGTTGATTGACTATATTGGTTCTATTAATACTAATGATCTTTCCTGAAAATGACTAGGAAGTTCATCAAATATCTCATTTGCAGGTACCTTAAAGAGGTTTTCACCCTTGGATACATCATTTATTTTTACTTTTTTAGGTTTTTACACTACCACAATGTGATTTTCACCATCAAACCTTTTATTTATTTTCTTTTTGATTGTATGACTGAGATATTTGATGTCAACTCTAGTCATATTGACACTTTGTTCACTGGTAGAAGATGTTATAGGTTTGATGATATTCAAGTAATAGGCAAGAGCATAATCATTCTAGAATGTATGGACTTCACTAGATGCATTAGAATTCTAGTCTATGAGCTTGAGATAGGTGAGTGAAAGAGAAGTGATGGGTTCAATAGCATTCACAGTATAATCATCAAATTCTTAGATAAGTAATTTGAGACCTAGAGTTACTTCATCCATAAGTGTCTTCAAATATCTTTGATTTCTAACATCATTAATCATAGACTTGATGATAGTAGTTGGATAAGACACATCTAACCTAACCTTGGTTGCTTTACCTACTTCAAGGAGGTTTTCATAAACATGAACTTGATCTATATCTTTGTCTATAGTCACCTCAGAGAGAGATTCAAATTCATATTCCTTAGAATTTGTGCTACATGGTGATAGACTATAAAATTCCCCAATAATGATAGGGACAAACTCTCCTACATCATCTAGATTTTTACAAAGATACTCAATTTTTAAAGCATGACTAGACCCTTCTTATTCTTCTTGGGTATTATGTGAATCAATAGAGTCATCAAAAGGAACACTATCACCATCCATGCTGCTAACATGTGGTACAATATCATCAAATTCAGCAAAGAATTTAGCAAGATCATCAAGAATGGGATAAGGATAAGGATCCTCATCATTGACATTTCCCTCATGGTAATTAGACTTAGCTTGTGAATCATTTTCAAATGAATTTTTAGGTTCTAGTACAAATTTGTTGATCCCTAAATGGAAGGTAATATTCTTGAAGCCTAGACCAAATGTATCTCAATTCCTCCTGGGTATCACTTTGACCTAGTCAATTAGACCATTTTTATTACATCCAATAGGACAAGTTCCCTTGTAGCCAAATCATATCATAAGTTTAAGACCTGGACCATACTTCTCTTGAGTAATTTCATGAGACTATTATGTGAGGTCAACTAGAGTTTCCTTTTTCTAGATCCATGCATCAATAGCTTTGTTTTCACTTTCTTCCTTGAGAGGGACTATAGCTTTGACAAATGTACCATTATACTTTGTTTGAGGTTTTAACACAAAAGGTCTCTTTGCTTTAAAGGGTCTCCCATAATGATGGGGAGATTCAGAAAGAGATGTCAATAACAAAATAGGTTCCATTTGATATTCACGCATTCTAGTTTCTTTCAATTTTAGTGAATACTCAATTTGATTCAGCTTGTTATCATGATAATCTATAGACTCTCTATTAGCAGTTATGAGGTTTGCAACAGATTTTAGCATGTGACAAGTATAGTTAGTACTTGCAGATATAATGCCTTTAGAGCCATGAAATGGGAATTTTAAGCATTGATGATAAGTGAAAGGTACAACCTTCATCTCATGTATTCATGGTCTTCCTAGCAAAATATTGTAAGATAAAGGAATGTCCAAGAATTGACAAGTGACATCCCTTTCAATAGGACCAACTTAGAGGTAACACAATAAGACCCAAAGATTTTTTCTTGAATTTTTCATACACTTTGATAGTTATCTTGTGTCAAGGGTCAACAAACTTTTTAGAATGTTCTAATTGTCTGAGCAAAGTAGCAGAGACAATATTCAAACTAGCTCCATTATTGATAAGCACATGTTGGACACATTTCTGGTGTATCATAACCTCAATGTGTAGAGGTTGATTATGTGGATGATTTAGCAAATTATCATCTTCCTCAAAGAAAGTCACATAGCAAGGTAAAGTCAGATGACCTAACATAAATTGGAACCTCTTAATATCAAGATCTTAAGGGATGCTTGCTGTAGTGAGGGCTGTGTCAAGAATTTTCCTATAAGTAGACGAGATTTTGAGAAGTTAAAAGATTATGATTCGAGCATTTTTTTCCTATAATTGATCAAGTATACTATAACTAGCAAGTTTTATTCCTTTATTGAATGGACCAACAAGAGATTTATCTTTGTGTTTCTCTATCTCAAGAGAAGAAGGCACAAAGCCTTTGAGTACTAACTTCCTGCAAGAATATGTAACAGTGTTGGCACAAGTTTGTGATGAATCACTGTCATATGTGTTGGATGTGGGACCTCTTAAGACAAATGGTGTCTTAGGTTTGGTTTTGTCTTGTTTACCCTTGATGGTAATAACATTACAATACTCAATACCTACTGGTTCAACCATATGGACTATCTCATCATCATTGTTAGAGTATGTATAGTTGACCTTGTTGTTAGCTTTTGGTTTCAAGTTTTCTCCTTTTTTGTATTGAGGAAATGGCTCCTTGAAAGCCTTTTGATCTGAGTTCTTGTTATGTCCATCCACCAAAATGTCACCACCATCTATTAGGTCTTGAATTTTGTGACACAAGTTGATACAATTACTAGTTTTATAACCTTTGTTTTGATGATATTCACAAAATGAAGTTTCATTCCACCATAATGGTCATGGTTACAAATCATAAGGACAAGAATTTTCCAATGGAGAAATGAGTTTTTTTTGTAACAAGGTCTTGTAAACCACATCCAAAGGCTCACCAAGAGTTATAAATTCCCATTTAGGGCATGTAGCCCATGAGTTCCTTGGTTTATTTTCAGATGTCTTATTGTCAAGAGGAGGTTTCTCAACATTCTTGGATGCTTTGATATTATCTGTAAGATTGAACATTGCCTTAGTAGATTTAGGAGCAATGTTTTCAACAAATCCATCATGTACAACCTCTCATTTTTGTTCACATATCTGGACTTGTCTTTATTAGAGGTTGACCCTTGTCTAGTATCCTTTTGAATGGTTATTTCACCCTTTTTAACCACGAATTTCTCTATCCAAATAGCTTGTATGATAATTTCTTTGAAGGTACATAGACCTTGAAGTTGAACTCTATATCCAAAATTAGGAAAGAGGTTATCCATAAAGATTTCAAGTTTCTCCGTTTCCAAATTTTTTTGTGAGTATTTAGTGTAAAGTTGTCTCCATCTCTAAAGGAATGTGAGAAAAGGTTCCCCAATTCTCTATTTAAGGTTACACAAGTCTTGAATATTAATTGGGTGTTGTATGTTGTGAGAGTATTGTTGGACAAACAAGTTAGCAATTTCATCTAAAGTTTTGATACCAACAGGCAAGTGTGAAAACCACTCCACAACATGACCACCTAGACTCCTTGGAAATAGACATATGAGATATGTCTGATTATGCATAAATTCCATAGACAAGGCTCCAAATTACTACAATGACCCTAGGGATTGGTGGTTCCAAAGTATTTATCATACTTAGGAAACTCAACTCCCCTTGGAAAAGGAGGCATGTTTATACTCTTGTCAAGGGGAAATGGACAAAGATAATCTAAGTTGTACATTTTTGTAGCTTTACCTTTGTAACTCATCATTTGAGCTAACTAGTCTTGCATAATTTTTAGTTGTTTTTTCAATTTGGAAGTCTTAGTTTCCTCTTCATGTGTAATGATAGTTTCAATGCTGAAATGATGAGGTAGCTTGGCTCCCTCTTGGGCAAGCTTGAGAAAGTATTTCTATTTCTCTTTGCTAAGCAATATTTCCCTAACCTTTTGGAAGCTTTTGTCTTTATGACATATCTCAAGATGTTTAGGGAGTATATCTACCTCTTCTTCATTCTCATCAGTAAAGATAGGTTCTTTATGTCATTCATCCCTATTTTGATCTTGGTCCATGTTCATTTTATTTATTAGCCATTGTAGGAATGTGGTAAGTTTCAATGTACTTTGGTTGAAAAGGTTGTCTAAATAAAGATTCAGCCATGTTATTTAGAGATGTTTGACATTTGGTAGTTTTAGGATCATCTTGATACAAGGGGTTGTTAATTTGTTGTAACTTTATAGAGAACAATCTCTAAACATCTGATTATCTGACAGGTGAGGGGGATCATGAAGATTCATCACTTGATGAACTAGATATAAACTAAGTATGAACTGAAGAGTGACCCATGGCACAATTACTACCCCTAGCTCTACCTTGTCTAGGTCTTTAGGGATAAAACACATTTCCAATTCTTGTTGCCATAGTCATAGATAAGGACAAAAAGAAAAAGCTTTAAACAAGGACCACATTAGGACATAGTCTCAAAAAGAAAGATAGGCATAATGTATACTAAGGTATGAGTTTTCTGAGAAATGGCTAGAATAGCCAAAGATTATGACTATCATGACATAGAGTATCACAAGCACAAAGGACCAAGGATAAAGAAAACAAGAGACATGACTAGTTGATGTGTAGGTGTCATTAGCTAAGAAAGAAACCACTATTTGACACTATTCATAGATAGAAAAGAGGTAAAATGTTGTAGATAAAAAACTAGATTTAAGACATAGATATAATTAATAGGCATATTTGATAGTTCACAGGCAAGATTCCACACAAATATTCCCTAGGAACTTCTAAAAAATAAATAGAGAGATAAGTGAAGACTCATAACAATAGATTTTGAATTGTTTTCTCATGTGAGGACATGTGTTGAGCTACACAAGGATTTACTAAACAATAGAAGTATAGGGTCTAACAAAAAAATTCTATAAGATATCACATGGAGATTCTCATAGATGGAGGTGTACAAAGACTTTGATAGGTCTGTACAAGGAAGTGTAGGGAAAAAAGGTTCTTGTATGAAGTCTTAGAAAATTGAGCATGAAAACAGATCACCAGACTGACAAGATACTAAATTTTGAAGAGATTTTTGCAACTTTTAGATAGTTCTAGATAGATTGTTGTTCATTTTGGCAAATTCTAGACAAGTAATAAGACCATTATCAAGTTTTGGACAATAATTTGTTTGTTTTGAACAAAACAGTTGGTTTTTGGATAAACATAGGAAGCAAGCAGTAGTCTCAAACAACCCAACCAAGGATTAAAAAACTCGGAGGGGTTGGGGATTCTTGACCTTTAGTTTTTTTTTGATAGATTTGAACAAGTTTAAGACTCAATAACAAAAACACTTTTATCCCTAAAATAGAAAAATTGATAGAGAAGGCAAAACCTTTGTCCCACAACTTATGTGCATGTGCGCACCTCACATAGCCATGTCACCCCCTAGAGGGCACCGATGTTTTTGGTGTATTCGAAGGTCTCAATAACATATACACTAAATGAACACCCTTGTGGTAGGGTTCAAGAACATATACCACCTTTCAACACCTAGTTGCATGCCTATGGTGAGTTCTACAGGAGAAATTCTTCCCTCTCCTTGCACAAAGATTATGCCTCCTCTTGGAGGTGAACCTGGTGGCAACTAACTAAGAATTTTTTTACTTGGATTCTATTCATACTAATCATCGATGACTTCATAAGAAAAGTTGAGGCTAGTAGTCCACACTAGCATCTATAAGTGCATACACTTGACTAGCAAGACTTAGGCCCGCCCGCACTGACTAGTGTAGTTTACAAAGCCTCTTCTTGATATGTGATATCAAAATGAAAAAGAGGAAATTAATGTGTCTTTGGAGCCTTTTTCTCAACAAATCTTTTTTATTGGAGTGAGGTGGAATCTTTGACGAAAGGAGTGTCCTCACTTGGGTCATCTCTAGAGGTTGGATTGCTTTGGTAGGCCCTCTTAAGGTTGACTTGGACTAGTGGTTCAGATCTAAGGGTCAAAGTTGTTGATTTTACTCAAGGAGAAAGAGCATACTCCTCTACCTTATTTCCTTGCCCAAAAATGCAAGGCATGTTAATCATTGAGTTAGCTTAATCGATTCTACCTTGGAATATTTCTAGACTTTATCCCCTAAAAGGAAATCATCATCTCTTCATTAAAGACTTCATTTGGGAGAACCATTAACTTGCTTACCTCCCTCAGATGTCATCTTTCAAAGGCTTCTAGGTTTTTGATTTACCCTTGGTCATGACCTCCAAGTGGTAAAGAGCATACACCCCTGTTCCCCTATCTTGCACCCTATGAAGTTCACAAGCCCTATTTAGACTATGTGTGGAAAGAAATAATAGAAAATACAACATTTATGTGGGTTTGAAATAAGTCTTCATCATGCGTATCTTTGACAATAATCCTACATCCACACATTCAATACATGTTTGAAATGTTTTAGATGAAAAGGTGTCTTCGTCAAGTGTCCTGCAAACCACAATTATGTTGCAGGAAAATAGATATCCAAAAGATATGCTTCAAAGGAAATTTTTTAGTCAAAAATCATTAAAACCTATAATTTGGAAAACTATGCTATTGTAAAATTTTGTGTGAAATCTTGCATTGAACCGTGTGAAGAAACAGAGCTCACCACTTGAGAAAATATGCCTTTATGCACTTCTTCATGTGAGAAAGTGTAGAGGAAGATGCAAAATATATAGATCTTCACATAAAAATGAGATTTATCACTTGAAAATCTAGAAAATTGTACAGACAAATGTGATAGAACAATAAAAATATAGAAAAAAAAAAAAAAAAATCAGGCCAAAAACCTTGATTTATCTTGCCCCATGGTGGGTGCTAGAAATATGTATGTGAAATGTGGTCCTTAGATCCTCACACACACATTAACATGGTCATTGTATGTGAAACTATCCCAGAATGAACATTGAATTGTTCATTTGAAATAATTTGACAAATCAACCTATTGCCTTTTGACTAGAAGGATTATGCCTTTGGTCCTAGAATGAGAAGTGGGCAGCCAGACCTCTAGAATGAAGGATTTTAAACTAAATGAGAATGAAAATTAATCTAGAGGGAATGCAATTAAGATAAGAAATGAAAGAGAATAATGTGCCAGATGGATGCATATTTAAAATCTAAATGATATTACAATGCAAGAAATAAACCTATGACAATGTGAGCAAGATCAAGAAGAATTCCAACATAAGTTCGATGCAAATTCCAAAAATCTCCTCCATGTAATGAGGAATGGAGAGCTTCTTTTATAGAATCCAAGAGATGATCGATGGTCAAGATTAACTGGAATAAACAATCAAGATTAAAGACAAGACTCAGTCATAATGGAAAACTCCTTACGAAAAGGAAGTTATTTGATTGCTTTTGAGTGGAAAAAGGAGTTAACTAATTTAATTTTGAGTTGAAAAAGGAGTTAACTAATTTAAATCCTTTTCTAATTTTAGTTTACCAGAGTTTCTATTTCTAATCTAAAGAGGAGATTTGGATAGAATATTTAATTTAATAAAATAGAATATGACCTCATAAATAGATACACTTTAATTAATTGAATAATTAAGTTCAATAACTAAAAAGAGGAGATATCTTATTAAATTAGATATATTTAATTCCTTTGTATATTAGCTTAAGAGGTTAATTTAATTTAATTAAAGTAGAACACCTATAATTAAATTAAATTAAATCAATAGGTTTATCTAGCTAATTTGAGTTGATACTTAAGATTTAAATAAGCAATATGATTAATGCAAATTAGGATTTTTTGCATTTAACACTTAGGTCAAGTGGCAAGTATTAGAATCAAAATTACCTAGTAAAATAGGACTTAAATATGATTGAATAGGCTAGAATTGATTTAGCATGGCAATGTGCCAATTTTGGCGTATTACAGTGACCACTTTTTCAGTCTTTCAAAGTGAGCTCTATTAGGAGCCAAGCCTAATAAAGGTTCCAACACACCATTAAAGGTGACCTAGTTAGAGGGTTTGATCACCCTATTAGGAAAGGTCTTATCAAAGGAATTTGATTATTCCATTTAGAATTTCACCTTGCTAAATTAAGTCCTTCATATGACTGTTAGGTCAACTGCTATAAAATGGATTTCAATACAAACTATTTTTGATGATTAGAAAGAAGGTACTAGGATTTTGATCTATATGATTGCAACTCACTTTGAAGGTTCAAGTCATTGTTCATCTCATGTGTTAATTCATTGATAAGCTCCCCATTGTCAACTCTTTTCTTGATTCACTTGGAAACTCTTTAACAAATCAATTCTCTCCTTTCAACAAAACTTAGGCCATCTACTCTGATTCACTTATCAATATTAGAAACATCTATGCAAGAAATTCTCTTTTTCTTTGCTTTCACTCTTACACACTTGTGTTCACCCTTGTGCATCTCTATTCCACCTTTCTCTATGTGGATACTCTCTAAGTTTGGATCTATACCTTTTCAAATAAGCAATTCTTATTTTTCCCTTTTTCATGATCACTATAGATCTTAGGGTTTATGATCTTTTTCATCAAGTTCATTGAATCTATTCATCTTTCTTCTTTTCTAGAATCATCTCATCCATAAACCTAGATCATAGGTATTGTAACTATTCCTCTCCTTGAATTTAATGGTCCAAGTGATAAATCTTATCTTCAACATAGTTTACATATCCCAAGAAATCAATTGAGTCAACTAAAAATCATGATTTTCTCAAATTCATTCAAAACATTGTTACTCACAATCACTAAGTTCTAATACTTTGTCATCACGTAATCACTCAATTTCTATAAAAAATTTGGCTTGGCATCCCCTATCTTTCTCAGTTGATACTGATGCTTTGTCAACACTAGATTTACTTGACATTTATAGTGGCTCAGTTGGCACTAGCATCACTTGAAAATATTTAATATTTTACTCTGTTTCTTGACTTAGCTCTACAAAATAATCACTTTTTCTTATCAAAGTCTAACTAATCAAATGTCCATTCTAGCTCCCTTTCCATAACTCATCCTTTCCTCTAGGTGCTATTATTATGAGAAATTGTATCAAATCCTTTTGATGAATCAAATAGATATGACATTTAGACAAGGTAGTAATATGTCTTATCACTATATTTGACATCAATGAAAAAATAATAATTGTTCCAACTATAGATTTCCAACAATCAAAATAAAACAATAGGGTTTGATATGTATTATTACAACTCACTTTGTAGGTTTAGATAACTATTCTGTTCATGTGTTAATTCACTAACAAGCTCACCATTTTAAACTTTATTCTTGATTTTCTTGGCAGCCCTTCAAGAAAATAATCCTCTCCTTTCAAAAAAAACATAAGCCATCTTCTCTTATTCACTTATTAATATTAGTAGCCTCTATGCAAGCAATCTCCTATTGGTTTGCTTCCACTCTTACACACTTGTTCACCCTTGTGCATCTCTATTCGATCTTTCTCTATGCACATAGTCTCTAAACTTGGATCTATACATCCTTAAATAGGTAATTCTTATTTTTCCATTTTCTATTGTCATCATAGATCTTAGGGTTTATGATATGGTTCTCCTGGTTCATTATATCTTTTTATCTTTCTTCTATTCTAGAATTTTCTTATCCATTGAATTAGATCATAGGAATTATACTTGATCCTCTCCTTGTATTTAATGATCCAACTCATTAATATTATCTTCAACATAGTTTACATATCCCAATAAATCAACTAAGTTGGCTAGAAATCATGATTTTCTCAAATTCATTTAAAACACTCTTACTCAACTATCACCAATTTTTGACTCAGTCATCACTTAATCACTAAACCGCTAGAAGACTTCTAGCTCAACATAAACTATCTTTCTTGGTCGATATTGATGCTCAATCAAAACTAGATTTTCTCAGCACTTATTGTGGCTTGGTTGACACTAGAATCACTCAACATTCTTTAATCTTTTATTCTATTGATTGGCTTAGCATTACAAAATAATCACTTTTTCTTATCAAATTTTAGCTAATAAAATGTCCATTATAGCTTCCTTTCCATAACTCAACCTTTCCTCTATGTGTTATTTTTATGAGAAATTCTCTCAAATCCTTTGCATCAATCAAATAGATATGACATTTAGATTAGGTAGAAATATGTCTTATTAGTAGATTTGAAATCAATGAAAAAATAATAATTGTTCCAATTGTAAGTTTCCAATAATAGAAAATACCAGGGTTTTGATATGTATGATTAAAAGTCACTTTGGAGGTTCATATCATTGTTCCACTCATGTGTAGATTCACTGATAAGATCCCCATTGTTAACTTTTTTCTTGATTCATCTAGAAAACCTTCAAGTAATAAATCTTCTTCTTTCAATAAAACTTAACCATCTACTCTAATTCACTTACCAATATTAGCAACATCTATGCAAGCAATCTCCTATTTCTTTGCTTCCACTCTTACACACTTGTGTTCATCCTTGTGTGTCTCTGTTCCACCTTTCTCTATGCACATACTCTCTAAGTTTGGATTTGTACCTCCTTAAATAAGTATTTCTTATTTTTCCATTTTCCATGATCAAAATAGATCTTAGGGTTTATGATCTAGTTCATCAAGTTCATTATATCTATTCATCTTTCTTCTTTTCTAGAATCTTCTCATCCATTGAATTAGATCATAGGTATTATACTTGATCCTCATAGGTATTATACTTAATCCCCTATTTTTATTTAATGATCCAACTCATCAATATTATCTTCAACATAGTTAACATATCCTAAGAAATCAACTAATTCAATTAGAAATCATGATTTTCTTAAATTCATTAAAAACATTTTTACTTGACAATCACTTTTGACACATGGTCATCACTTAATCACTTGGTCACTATAAAACTTTTGGTTTGGCATCAACATATTTCTTGCTTGATACTGATGCTTAGTAAACACTAGACTTTCTCAGTACTTCCTCTAGCTTGGTTGACATTAACATCACTTGACATTCATTAATCTTCTACTCTATTGCTCAGCTTAGGTTTACATAAAAATAACTTTGTCTTATCAAAGTCTAACTAATCAAATGTCCATTGTAGCTTCCTTTCCATGACTCAATCTTTCCTCTAGGTGCTATTGCTATGAGAAATTATTTCAAATCCTTTTCATTAATCAAATAGATATGACATTTAGATGAGGTAACAATATGTCTTATCATTATATTTGACATCAATAAAAAAACAATAATTTTTCTAATTGTAAGTTTCCAAAAATCAAAATAAAACAATAGGGTTTACTATGTAAGATTAAAAATCACCTCGCAACTTTAGATTATTGTTCCATTCATGTGTTGATTCACTGATAAGCTCCCCATTGTCATCTCTATTCTTGATTCACTTTCCAACCCTACAAGTAACAGATCCTCTCCTTTTCATAAAACTTAAGCCATCTACTCCAATTCACTTATCAATATCAGTAGCATCTACTCAAGAAATCTCCTATTGCTTCACTTGCACTCTTACACACTTGTGTTCACCCTTTATGAATCTTAGTTCCACATTTCTCTATGCACATACTCTCTAAGTTTGGCTCTATACCTCCTTAAATAAGTAATTCTTATTTTTCTATTTTCCATTATCACTGTAGATCTTAGAGTTTATGATCTGGTTCATTAGGTTCATTGTATCTATTCATCTTTATTCTTTTCTAGAATCTTCTCATCCATCAAATTTGATCATATGTATTACACTTAACCCTATCCTTTTATTTAATGATCCCACTCATCAATATTATCTTCAAAATGGTTTACATATCCCAAGAAATCAATAGAGTTGATTAGAAATCATGATTTTCTCAAATTCATTCATAACATTGTTACTTGAAAATCACTAAGTTTTGATACTCAGTCATCACTTAATCACTCAATATCTATAAAATTTGTCTAAGAATCAACCATTTTTCATGGTTGATACTGATGCTTGGTCAATACTAGATTTTCTTGGCATTTATTGTGGCTGGGTTGACACTAGCATCACTCAACATTCTTTAATCTTTTACTTTATTGCTCATCTTAAATTTACAAAACAATCACTTTGCCTTATAAAATTCTAACTAATCAAATATCCATTGTAGCTTCCTTTTCATAACTCAACCTTTCCTCTAGGTGTTATTGTTATGAGAAATTTTCTCAAATCCTTTTTATCAATCAAACATATATGACATTTAGATTAGGTAGCAATATGTCTTATTAGTAGATTTGACATCAACAACAAAACAACAATTGTTTCAATTATAAGTTTCCAATATGATCCTAATGAACCATGCCAAATAATTCATCGTCATGTCTCTATGTACTACAATGAAACCAACCACAATGTCTTAACAAGAGTCTTTTCAAATATGATGTTCAAAACCTGCTCAAACATCCATTGAAGAATGGGCATTGCAATCAAATTCTCCATGAAATCCATATAGAAATTTTAATTATTAGAATTCTCCATTTATTTAGCATACAAGTACAATTACATGAACTAAAATTATGAGTTTAAATGACCAAGGTTTTAGTATGAGGGATTGCCCTTCTTAGATCTAGAGCCCTATTCTTTTAGTAGAAGTCATTATGATAGTTAGAGATGCCAAATTATAGGTAGAAAGGTTACAATCCATAATTATATAAGACAACACACTAAATTCTACCCAGTTAAATATGGTTCTCTCTAAGAAGAGGGTGATTATATTTAATAATGTATAAATTCTAGCAAAACTGGAAAAAAATATCGGGGATTTTTTTGTATGACTTATTTTATCTTCACCATTGTAAATCATTCTTCTAGCAGGATTCTCATGTTCATAATTAAGACATGCTTCACTTATTTTTGGGATTTTAATTGAGTTTCAATGGGTGGAGCCAAAGTTTGAGATTGGAAAAATCTAATTTATCTTAGAATTTTGTAAAATATCTTTACATTGGATCGATTCAAACTAGGTATAGGGTCCTATGATAATTATTAGAAACATGGTGAGTGGAAGATGGAAATAAATTGAACCAAATTCAATTTGATTCAATATGGAGATAAAATTACACATATTGGTTTTAAAATACTATAATTTTTTTTTAACACCAATTGTCATTTAAGAGGAACTGTAATTGATTTTCCAATTCCACCTATTTGAATGGAATATTGAAATATTGGTTTTGGGTTTAAATAAGAATTAAAAATCTTTATGCCAATTGCATATTTAAAACACAAACATCATAAACATAAATTCTAGAATTTAATATTTCTAATTCTACTCTAATTCTAGCAAATAAACAAACCCTTATAGCCTTCAAGATTTTATTAGATTTTGTAGGGAGCTTGTGGGAATCATAATATAATTAAGAAGATTCTTAAATGAAGATATGTTATATAAGCACTTACTATTCCAAATAGAATTCCACTGACTTTTATCTCTAAGGCTATCCAAATTTTCTTGGTTAGAAGGATTTATTAAATATCTAGATTCTTATAATACCAATGTAGCACCTACCCCTAGGTCACATTTTTGTTATCATTGTCAAACTCTTTTAGGGCTAGTTTCATGTTGATAGTTAGCAACATTGTTTTGAGACTATCAGATATTTTGCTATGGATTCAGTTGATATATGTGATGAGATTACTTAGACTCTACATTTCATGTATGCATGATGATTATTACATTATTTTTAGTTATTGATTAGTTAGATGGTTTATTATCACATGTGCTTTCTTATGGATACTTACCCCATACTTGCATGTGTATGGTGTGCGTGCTTGTTCTTTTTCTGTATGGCATTTCTGATGTGGTTAACGAAGGGAGTCGTAGTCACCTGCTAGTCGAGATCTACATGATGAACCACTTCTTGCCATTTCCTATTTAGCTTAGCATATATATATATTGTATGTACATGCATGGTTTTTATGCAGGTTGCAGGTACCGGGTATCGACTTCCCTGAATTGCCAGGATGAGCATACCCTATCGCATTATCTCAATGGTAAGAGAGGGTAGATAAATTCTCAAGTCCAAATTCCAACCCTTTTAGCCATTTGTCCTAATTGAAAATCAGGACAAGTATCTAAGTTGAGTACCCTTCGAATACATCGGATGACGTGATTCATGATATTAATCCCTTTGGTTTGATTTTGTATGTATTTTGGCTATGATGGGTTTTCGTATTTTACCTTGTGAGTCTCTAGAGTATTTTCTATTAATTAAGCCTAATTAAAAGATTTAATTAATGGTTTAATTTAATGGAAAATTAATATGGTATTTTAATATTTATTTTATTTAATTAATTGGGAAATTAATTAAATAAAATAATTAAATTTGAAGATAAAAGTTATAATTCTAAAGTTGGAATGAGATAATATTTATTTAAGTTAATAAATATTTATCAATTAAGTCTCAAAAATAAATGTAAAAGTGGAAAATATATTAAAATTATTAAAAGATTATAGATTGCATGATGTGTGCATGTGATTTAAAATATAAATATATTAAGATAAAACAAGTGGAGTTATTAAAGTTAGTGCATGAGATTTATAATAATAAATTAATTAAATTGGAAAGAGTAAAGTAAATATTATATTAATTAATGTGCATTATTTTAATATTTTCTCACATAGGAGTTTGCAAATTCTCGAGAGTTGTCATGTAGGCAACACAGGAGTTTGCACTCTAAGTATGCACAAGTTGTCTACACTTAGGAGTTTGCATATTATTTGAGCACATGGTGTCTACAACCTTATGACTCATCTAGAAGGTTGGAGAAGACTCATGCTTAGTTGTCATGCTTATCTTCTAGTTCCTTCTAGAGACATTCTAGATGCATCTTAGAGGCCTTTAAATAGAGGCTCTCCTAGTGTGTTTGGGGAAGCTTCAAAGCTTACATGCATTTGAGAAGCTCATATGCTTCTACATGCTCATATGTTTCTACATACTCCTATGCTTCTTCAAGCACTTCTAGTCACGTAGGGGTTTCGGTTGGATTGGATCTTGGAGGAATTGCAAATATTGGAGAAGGAAGGGATTCTCTATGAACATCTGAGGGATGGCAAATTAGCATCAGTGTCCGGGTGCACTCATGATTTTCGCATATTCCATTTGCACTCTTTCTCTTCCTGTCTTCATCGTGTCTCTTATATGTGTCTAAATATACTCCATGAATGAATCTTTAATCTTGAAATTGGAATCTAGATATGTATGATTATCTTAATTTGTTGAGAAGAAAATAATAGAAAACCCTAGCTTCCATTCATGAAAGAAATTAGATCTGAATCGGGTTTGGGTTCGAATTTATATTGTGAAATTAGATAGACAGGATTTGAAATTAAAATGGAAATTCTAAGTTGAAACTTTGAATGATTAGAGGTAATCTTTCTATCAAATTATATTTTTAGATGCATATGAACAAACCTTTTTTATTAATGGATAATTTAGAGAGCAATTTTTTTATGAAAATTCTTAACCTATAGATTAAGATAGCCCTTTTATTTAATAACTATGTTCTTTTTTTTAAAAAGAAAAATACATATATGTTCAGATTTGCATATATATATATATATATATATATATATATATATATATATATATATATATAAATGTATTTAGTAAAATGTTGTATTTTGTCACACTAGAAAATATATTTAAATGCAAATCTCTTTTGAAATGCGAATCAAATCGCATTTGAGAAACTTTTATTAAAAAAAATGTTTTAAAAAGAAAAATTTATAACAAAGTTTATATTGCATATGGGTGGGCGAAGCCCATACCCCCGCCAGCAATGAATGTCAAGTACCTGCATCGTAGGTACTGCGACAATAGGCAGTACTCAGTACCACTGTCGCTATAGGCCCTATGACCGCAGGGTACTGTGGACTGCATTAGCGATAATTTTAATATGAATTGCATGTGATTTTAATTTTTTTAAATTATATTATGTGTTTTATAAAGAACGTTTATGATTTATGTTATTCGATTTTGGATTTATTAAATATTAATATTATATATATGTATATATATGTATATATATGTATATATATATATATATATATATATATATATATATATATATATATATATATATATATATATATAATATTGTAACTCGATTGTTGAGTATGATGAAGCATTGAATATTAATTATTATATATATATATATAATATATATATATATCTGTATATACAAATATATATATATATATATAATATTAATAAAAGTTTATTTAAGTAATTAATCAAGTCAATTAAATTTCAAAAAAGTGATATAGTTAGAATTTATTTAATAGATGATGATTGAAGATTAGTATATAATTTTTAATTAACTTAATTAAATATTTTTAATTAACTTAATTAAATATATTTAATTAAGATTAATTAATGGGGTTGCATTATTATTATTGAAATTGATAGAATTGACGATTATCTTATTAAGTCTATAAAGATGATTATCCTTAGAATGTCTTAAGGAAATTGATTTCAGGAAAAACTATTATAGGGAAATTCCATATATGAATAAGTTTTTAGATTTATAATCTTTAAAATTAATGAGATCATTATTTAATGGATAAGATTATTAATGAATGATGGTATAAATAGTTTTATTAAAATAACAAGACTAATTGGTCGACTTAGAGGAAACGAAATTCATTCTATTATGATAATGATTAAATCAGAATCATCTTTTGAGAGAACATTATTATAATGATTCAAAAATTTACCCTTAGTTGAGTTTAGGAAGGTTAATTTCAAAATATTAAGAAGATTATACTATTTAAATGGGATAACTATAGGGAAAAAGGGAGTTTTCTTGCTTGATATTAATCATTGAGTTAAATTAATGAATTAAGCGATGGATTGATTAATTAAAATTGATAAGCATTATTTTGATAGTTTAAAATGATCAAATTTATGTAATTATTAATTAATTAGAGTTAATTAAATTTAATTAATAATTAATATATGTAATAAAGTTTTAATTGATATGCTAATATCGATCCTTCTAGCAAAGTTGTAAATTATCTACATCAAAGTTGATAAGTCTTATTCTAATGACTTGAATAATGACTTTAGATATTATATGGTTGTCAACGATGATAACGATTAATATTAAAAGGCTTACATTTTAGTAATATTTAATTAAGTTTTAATTAAGTATTATTAGAATGGATTGTGTACCTATGTTAATTGATTGATTTAATTGATCATTTTAATAAAGTTATAATCTTCTTATTCAAAGATTGATAACTAGCTTTCTTATAATTTAAAATGAATAATGGTCCTTTGATTATGTTGAAAAGTTGAATTAATGATAAGAAAAAGTTATTCAATTAGTAACATTGATCTTAGCAAAATAAAGTGAATGATTAAGTGTCAAATGATTTAATGAGTAAATATTTACCCTTAAGTTATTTTTAGAATATTATTTTTAATTAATGGAAGGATAATGTTATCGAGGGAATAAACGAGTTGACTTGTAGGTCAAATGATTAATCCTCTACACTTGAAGTATACTTGCAAACAGAAAACAGAAAACCTCTACACTTCATCCACTTATGTAATTTTAGCAAACCAAAATATGTGTTTGCATTGTGTTTTCTCTATGCTTCTTGTTTTGGGTTTTGGCTTGACTAGTGTTGACCAGTTATAGGACGTCTACTAGAGGCTCAAGGGTTATGATTGTGATGTCATGATGATGTTTAGATTCGATCTTTCTAAACCCAACCATGGTTATGTGATGGTATGCTCTATGAGATGTTTGTATTTACTGATTGTTATTGCTTATCAGTCTTCTTGAGTGAAGCTGAGTTATATGTATCCGAGACACTTGACTTAACCATTTTTGAGTCATCAATTAGTTATCCTTGGATTGCTTTCTAGTCGCCATGATGGGACTGAAATGTTGATTTATTTGTTGAGGATGTCATGTTGTGACATGTTTTGACTCAACCATTTTGGAGTCTTCGATCAGTATGATTTTGAGATATATTTTGGTTATTGAGAACCAATGATTATTATGATTATTAGGGATACCTTCAGTTGCCAATAGAGAACTATTGTGGTCATGATTATCTATGATGTTTTTCAGATGCTCATGGAGAATCGATGCTTTTATTTTGGATATTTTATGATTCTTATTGTGAACTATCTTTTGGTGTTTCTTTCTAGTGGATTGTATAGGACTAGGGTGATTTATGATTCCATGAGCTCAGGGTAGGTTATCTACTTGTAGTGTTGGGAAGTGGCTTGCAATGGGCTAAGTGGCTGCCAGGGTAACTCATTGTAAGTTTTGTTAATAAGTAATAACATTTACACTAAATGGGGATTAAATGAACCTAAAAAGATAATTTTTTGGTCCTCGCCCATGCCTTGAGTGCTTGTATAGACTAGGATGGGATTAGAGAGAATGCATGGTTGTGACCTTGCATTCCATAGTATGCCTTGTCAGTATGAGAGGATACTAGTGGCCGCATGAGGATTAGTAGGAAACCGTGGAGTTTAGCTAACTTCTAGGGTAACTTCTACATGATATATGTGATGACACTTTCCTGCTTGCATAGTAGGTTCCTACATGTCATTGTGTGCCTTTGGGATTAGATGTCAGTTTGTGAATTGGAACCTTTGGGTTAGTATACTTTTAGGATTCCTAGACTTATAGAGAGATTTATGCTATGTGATTTTGATAGCTTGTTTGGGACTTGAGATTATCTCCTTAGCATGGTGGGCGTGGACCACTTAGGTTCCACGCGGTCGGGTGGTAGTGTTTATAACTCTTATCATTTGAGATCTGTTTGAGACATCGTGGCTGATGCATTCTTTGTTGGCATCTATCTTCATGGATTATGATGGTGGACATGTAACCTTACTTTGATGATTTGCATGTGTTAGATGATGTTATCTTATGCTTTATTTTGTGTGTTAGATATCTTTCTACACATGATGTAGGATGTTTTAGGAGTGACATTCCTACTATGTTAATACCGATGATCTCTTCGGTGCTTTGAGATGTTAGACATGGAGGGGTGGCTGGGATCCATGATGTTCTAATGATGCTATTTATGGTTGGGAGGAACTGTGCACTTAGTTATTTATGTTCATGATATGTGGTTATCTTTTATGATGGATTTTTATATCTTTATGATGATGATGTATCATGTATGACATGTGGTTTCATTTACTTTAATTGCATCATGGATTAATATTGGATGATGATGTACTTTATTTACATGGATGTATATTCTTTTAAGTCTTTATCATACCTTGTAAGATGTACAATGGATGATTGAGCTAAAATTTAGTTACAAAAAGGACACTTGTATATTGTTTAAGAACATTGGATGTATCATTGCTAAGGATGTGATGTTAGATGAATAGTTAATCTAGATGTGATACAACGTTAAAGGATTCATGAAGAATGTAATCTGTTATGTATGTTATGTTTACTTTCATTTGAATTGTTTCTATTGCTTCCACTATCATGTGAATGATGTAGATGGATTTACTTTCATGTTATTAAAAAAAAAATGCCGAGATAAAAATGATGTTCTCTTTCTCTCCTCTACCCTTGAAAAAACAAAATATTTTTGGAAAGTATAAATAACATTCACAAATATAGAGGAAATCATGGGAATATTGAAAGACTAGACAAGAAATTTTGAAGAGACAACTTCAAAACTTGAATCATCCAATTTGAATAAAAGAAGAATCATTTTAGCCTACTAAATTCTTACTAAACTTGTTAATCAATGAATTTTTTAAATATTCTAGTAGTTTTGAAAAAATATGAAGACTACGGAAAGAAGAATGGAGAGAACCAATAAAAAAAAGTAAGGATATCACATATCTTCTTCATCTTCTAATTAGGGTATCAAAAAATAAAAGAAAATGCTTTCTCGAATTACTCAATTTAACAAATCCCTTACCATATAGGCTCAAAATATTATTCAAACTTTAAACTTCCCACATACTAAATTGTCTCATTGACATAGTGGAATCAATGAATTATTGATGAGAAAATACTAAGTCGAAAGATGAAGAATTTAAACTTTTGAAACTCCCAATACACACTTTTTTTGCAAATATCATCCCATTGTTGGAAATATAAGATAGGAAAGGTTACCAAGAGGCGAGGGGTAAATCAAGAACCAATAAAAATCTATCTTACTTCACCAATTAATCCTTCATTTAATAGTATGATCTAATTGCATACATGAAAGAATAAAAGAAAATAAATATTCATAACACTTTGAGAAAAGATATGGCAACCCAAAAACCTTCCAATTAGAAAGTAAAACTGGGGTGGAGATGATACCCACAAGCTTTAGTACTACAATATAAATTTAACCTATTAAGGCTTATGATTGACCACTTTTGGTGATAAACATACAATGAAGTATGCACTCAGTTAGGAGATTTAGAAAAGACTATTAAGTCTAATCTATTAAAGGATTTGGCTGATGCACCTATTAGGATGAAAAAAAGCTAATCTCTAATCTACAACTTTGATTTGTTGATTGAGATTCCTTGTATCATAATGATCACCTGATTGTGATATATAATTTTTTATTGTCCCTTATACTGCTTGTAGCCTTCTTTAATTCACACTCCTACTCATCATATCTCTAAACATATATCTTATTTGGATATGATATAATGTATTACATATATACCAATCCAAATCACAACTTACTAGCTACAATACCAATTTCATTATAATTCACAAAGTTGGCTCAACTACTATTACTCCAGTTCTGAAGACAAACTTGGTGATGTTTTGATACATGACAAACACTACCAATGCTCGATAATATTTGGAACTTGGTTTAACTTGAAGCTTAGTCCATACTAATCACTTCTAAGTAGCTTGAATTTGGTTAACATTGTGTGACTTGGCAGACTCTAAGAAACTCAGTAGCAGCCAGATCACATAGTTGACACTACATGACTCAGTCAACACTAGATTCACTTTGTTAACCCTGTGCTTTTGATAGACACTATTGGACATTTTTAACACTATAGAGTTTGGTTAACACTATGATCTTCCTAATTTCCACTGACTAGCTTGGTAGCCTCTACTATGCTTGGTTTAAACAAAACTTTGTCTCTAAAGCTTGGTAAATACTTTGTAGCTCAACAAACATTGCAAATTGACTAAAGTTCTCAGTAGATATTGTATTCTAACTACTTGAGCTGGGAACAACTGAATCACTTGGTTAATACTAAAAACTAAATCATAAGCTTGATAGAAACTATAGAGCTTGGTACCAATGTAACCAATTGACTAAATATTGAGTCGCTAGTAGACAAATTGACATTTATGTCAACAATCTCCCTCTTTGGCATTAGTGACAAAAACACTTATTAAAAAAAATCTAATCATTCAAAACTTTAACTCAAAACTTTCTTTGCCATCATTCTATGTCTTCAACTTGGTTTTGACTTCCATCTATTGGGGCTCATTAACATACTCTATTTTTCTGATTTTTCAAAATTGCTTTTGTAAAGGGATTTTTCTACTAATTCATACTTATACTTCTCCCCCATACATATATCTTTCTATATATAAATGGAGTATAGTATATTTCTTCTTCTTTACATATTAATTCTCCCCTATTCTTGTTCATATAATACACACTTCTCCCCCATTTTGACATAAATTCCAAAGGTGCATAATATCTATATGATGATACCAAAATGTGACAAGAATTTAGAATGTACCTTTAGAATAAGTACCATTGTCTTGTCCCAATTTTTTTGTGGTTGAACTTTTGTTGATAATTCCATCATGTGATCAGCTATGGAGAAGTTGTTATCATTAATAAGTTTCTTTGCATGATAAATATGTTTATGCAATGCATCCATGTTTGGAAGAATCATGCCTTGGATTTCTATAAGTGTGGCCCTGATCCTAGCTTATTCCTTGAATAATTCTACCTACAAGTTTGTTAGATATCTGATCTTTGAATAATATGCATAATTATGACTTTAATCAAGTGATAGCTGGTGTGTTCTTGCCTTCGTGTCTTCATTTATCTTGGAAAATTTCTCCATGATATCCTTTGCAAAGATAGATGTATCGCATGACAAATAATGATACAACATTATTGATAGACATTTCTAATGAACCAAGAATAGTAGCTAACTCTACTTGATCTATTACAATTCTTTGTGCAAATTTTTCTAAAACTTTATTTTCAAATTTCCTTTCAACTCTCTAAAGTAGCTTCTCTTGTCCATTCAAGTCTTCATTGAATTTGTGGACAATTTTTGCTAGCTGATCAAGAATGGGTTGAGTACTATCAACCTCAATACTTAGAGCATCAACAAATATGCTCTTGATGTCTTCAAAAACTTGATTCTCTTTCTTCCTCTCTTCTCTAAGTTTTTTTTTCATAGCTCCCTTATTTACTAATTCACCCATGGTGTCAATTTGATTAGGATTGAAGGTAGAGATATCCTAATTTAGAATAAAAATATCCTCATCTAGATTAGTAGCTTTTGCTTCCTTGCCTTTTTCTTTCAAAATGGTGGAAATAATTTTATTACCCTTGTCTAGAACTTCAATACTCAGTCAAGACTAACTCTCAACTATCATTGTACTTGCTATGGATATACTTGGAATAGAAAAAAATGTTGAAACAATACTAACAACATGAATGCCTTGTTTCTTCTCGGTCAAGCTTGATGATGGATGACCTTGCTACTCAAAAGATGAAGTGTTGGGCACTTTAGTTAATGAAATATTCAGTTGAATAGATTTAGAGCTTGTCTGGGTGCTTGTTATAGTAGTGGTATGCACAACCAACTCAATAGAAGCTATCTCTGAGCTAGATTGCACTAAGGTTGTGCTTAAAGAGAGGAAATAGGGTGATGACTACTGCTGTAATTTTCTCTACATCAGTTTTCTCAATACTTGTATCTCTAGAAGACTTCCTCTAGTAGCTTCATGTTTCTCCTCTTCATCATCTAGATTTACATCATCAATCTCATCATCTTTTATTTCTACATCCTCTTCCTCATCTTCATCATCCTTTTCACCAACATATATAATAAAGTCACTAGGTTTAATCAACTTATAAATGTTTTTCCATGTAGTTGTGGTTGCCTTCATTACATACTCAGTGTATTTCATCAATATCATACATGTGTTGAATTTAAGAGTGAATTTCTCTTCATTTTTCTTCAAGGATTATTTTACCTCCTTTTCACTAAGATTGGGCATGAGATGCCTCAAGGTCTACTCAAAGATGTCCTTGACAGTCTTTGTTGCACTTTCCTATCTCAATTTGATTACCTATAGAAGTTCATTGGAAATTTCTTGTGCAAGCTAATCCAATCAGTACTTCCATTTGCCAAATTTTGACATAAGCATGACCTAAATCTTCACTTTCTCATCTACATTCCTAGTCTCATACTTGAGAAATTTTAAATTTTCCATGCTAGATCCTTTTTCCATTTTCTTTAATCTTTCTTGAAGTGTAGGTGGATCTCTTTTGAAGGTTATCTACTTGACTTCATCTTCACCTAACTTCAATTTCTTCTTTGATTTGGTTGCCCCTATAGTGAACATAGTAAGGGATGACTTGGTAGGTTTGGTTATGATAACCTCACCTTTCTTCCTGAGAGGTTGTTCTTCCTCAGATTTGGCTTCTTCTTCTTCATTTTCTACATCATCATCTTCTAGGTTATCACCTTTTCCCTCGGTGAGCTTTATAGTAGAAATTTCTTGTTTTGTTCCTTTTAGTATCTTCTCTATTGTTTTCCTTCATTTAGTCACTACTTGAGGTAGCTTAATGTTATGCTCTATTCTTGCCTTAGCCTAATCATATGTTCCAAAGTATATAGCTTTAGGATCCAAATGCTCATTTAGTAGAGCCTCTATGATATCCTTGGTGTCATCAATGTTAACCTCATACTCTAGAGGCTTAAACCATTCAACTCTAGGTCTGACTACCTGAATGTATACTTTGTCGCTGTCCACCATGACACAAATATTATCCTTGTAGTCTTCTACAAGCTTCTTAGGAATCTTAAATATATTATTCATCTTCTCTTTGAATGTTTTGAAGTATTTATCCATGATTCTTTCAAACTTTTCACTCATCTCTCCTATATACTCATTAATCTAATACAAAATATGAACATCTTTCCTCCATACTAGTATTCCTTTGGAAGGGAAAATTTTCTTGACAAAGAAGAATAAACATTTTGAAAGGGATCCAAACTTATATGGATTATTCTTTGATCCTTTGATGCTCTCTATATTCTTGTTGAACTGTTTCAATAGTAACTCAACAGGGTGAAAGGATATGTTACTCTTCGCAACCTTGTATGCAAGATTAATAGCTTTGCCTAATACATTGTTTAACCTACTAGAGATGTAAATATTGTGTGTAACTACATGAATTTCAAACTTTAGCTCCATGTTTGTTACACCAATAATCTTCATAACTCTTTCATCCCACTCTGCAAGATTTTTCTTTTATAGTTCGACGTGACCTAGGGTTTTGGTTGACTTCTCTTCATTAAGTATTGGGAGCCTAATGATTCTATGAATCATTTTCTTCATTATCTAAATAGGTTGCTCCAATTATAAAATACCCATTATGTATACAACTTAGAATATATCTCATCCACTTGACCTAAAATTCTCTTGGCATATGAGAGATATGCATCAAGACCTTGGTTTCCAATGTTGATGTTTAGGTTTCAATGTACTGTCCACACATAATTCTATGAATGCTTTATTCATCTCTAGGGTTTTGAGTTCTTGGATAGAATAGTGATAAGAGGAATAAAAGTCTTACATGAGTAATACCTTAGGTAGAATTTGTGACTGTGCATTAGCTAGGTCAAGTGCCTCTGCAATCATTAGACTCAACTTGAAATTAGATGCCTTGCAATAAACTCCATGAACCAAAATTTCAGACCCCTTCTTTTCTTTGCTACTTAAATATGCCATGCTTGGTAGGGATTTTGAAATTTCTTAAAATTCTTCAACAGCAAATGCTCAATTTACTCGAGCACTTTGAAATTGCTCTATACTAATAGCTCTGGGAATTCATGGTGAAAATAATGCCTTTGATTTCTTCCTTTTGATGAATTTTCCTTGATCAATTGCCATTAAATATTCATACATCATAGTCATTTAGTGATAGGTTGTCCTCCACTTGATTTATTCATTAATCCTCAAAAGACATCTACAACTTGGTATAGTCACCATCACTTGGTAGGAATTAATATATTTGTGTATCTACAACAATATACAACCTAACCTTTCTTAGTAAGGTCTTCTAAGATGACCTAGATCGGTAAGGTCCCTCACTTTCCATTATGCTCAATGATCCTTTTGCATCCTAAATGTTGATTTGGATCTTTCTTCTTGCTAGCTAAAACTGATGTTAGATTTCTTCTTCTAAATCCCAGCACCAACGATCTCCATAAGGAACTAAGTTGAAATGATTGAACCACCCAACTCATTGATTTGGGTGTCATTCACTTCGTGATCTTGGTTTGCATTCTTTGGTAATTTTGGTATGCATTTCTACCTCATCTTTTTTTGATACTATTAGCTTTGGCTTTCTTTCATCTTCAATTCTACCTATGTTCATATAGTTCTTGGCAAGATGTCCGAGTTCTGTACAAATAAACCATCTTTTTCTAGTATCTCTTTTCTTGATATGGTGTTTTACATAATTTTCTGCAATGTGCCCAAATTCATGATAGGGGTGACATCTACACCATGTATTGTAATCCCATCCAAATATTACTTTCACAATTTGTTCTACTAGGTTCCACTACTTGGTTTTGCACTCTAAAAATTTGTATCCTTGTTTCTTGCAATTATGACATTTACATTCAAACTTAGGTTTCTCTTTACATTCATATGCTATATAGCCATGCCTATTGCAATTGTAACACTTTCCATTGAATTTTTCTTTACCATTTCTCTACCATTTGTTTGATGTATGACCTATCTTACCACAATGATTACAAGTAGATCTTTGATTCTTTTGAGCTCCTTGCTAAGATGATTCACCTTCTTCTATGTATCCTATTCTAGCTTTACCTTTGTGGCTATATTGGCTTTTTTCATTCAATTGATTCATGTTTTCCTAAGATTTCATCATTCTTTCATAGGTTTTCTTTTTAGTGTTGAGATCAATCTATAGTTTTTCATTCTCTGATCTTAGATTCATAAGCTTTTCATTTTCATTTATGAGCTGATAAATGTAGTCTACTTGCTGAAGGGATAGATGTTGAATTTCATTATTCTTTTCTTCTATCACTTCTTTGGCTTTGTATTTTTCTTCTACGACTTCACATAATCTGAATAATTGGATTTATTTTTCTCTTTTCATCTTTCTAACTTCTTCTTAAAGATTGGAATTCTTTTCTAATAGGCCTTTGATTGCTTCATTAGCTACATTTAAATTTATTTTTGGATAGATATCTTAAGTTTTTTCTTTAGTGTAGAGATTATTATTCATTCTTATTGGAAGATCTTTCATTCTTTTCAGTGGATGAGAGAGTTGCTCCTTTTCTTTTTTCAGTTTTCAAATGGCTAATTCAAGATCCAATTTTTTATTGTCAATAGCCTTGTCTATCTTGTATATCTCCATTACCTCTAACCTTTTCTCAAGCTTAAACTTCTGATGTGAGAACTTGAAAAGCTGAAATACCAATTGTTGGAAATAAAGGTTGTGATGGGCACCCTAGAAATGCCCAAAAAACTAAACTAACTACTAATAAGAATTTAGTCAAGTAATTTGCATCCAACTCTTAATTTCACCATTAAATGTTTAAACCCCTTGATGGATCCTAAAATAAATTGTTTGTTTGCTTTTATGTATTTATATAGATTTTAAACTACATAACATGAACAAGATTGAACTACTACTAAAATAATATTAATTTTCAAACTAATAAAATTAAATACATAGCAGATTTTTCAACTCACTAGTTACTCCATCATTAAAACATAATATCCCAGTAATAACTTCCCATCTTTTTGCTACAATAATCTGAATAGTGCAACACTACATTGCTTCTATAGTAAAATTTTCCTTCAATTAGTCCAAGTCCCTTATAAAAATCATTCTTTCATAATGGCATAAGCATCAGACAAGAAGTAAGAATGATATGAGAAAACACCCAATCTGCCCAATAATGAAGCTGATATCAATGAATTCTAAAGGTTAAACCCCAAGGTAATGCCATATAGAATGTCAAAAGAGAGGATTGATGTCCTCTAATGCTAAGAATAGATTTGCAATTCACACATTAATTTTCTTCTCATATTCCCCCTGCCAAATGAATCCACTAATGCTCCCTTTTAATCTTTCTTCAAGGGTTAGTTCAACTCACATGAGAAATGTGGGATAAAATATGTGCAATATAAGAAATAATAAAATAATCACTTATGTTTCCATTAGGTGCCCCCTTTGATTGTTGTCTAGTGTGGATTTTGATCAGTCCCCAAGTGGGAGATTGTTAGTTTGTGGTGACTAATCAGGGAAGTACTATACATACTTCAAAAAAAAATTCATATTATTCATTGATTTACCAATTTATGACCAAAATTTTGTCCTAAAGTGGAAAAAATACTTGTATAAAAGGACTTAGGGTTAGGGATTGTTTCATATTGTGAGTGATGTGAAAATTGATTCTTGCGGCAATATTGAGCTATAAGGGATTACAAATTGTAATTAGGTTGTAATCACTAGATCGTAATAATATTAGACTTGCTGTTTGGTGGACATAGCCTAGGGATTTGGTGAACCATGTTAAATCTTGGTGTCATGTTATTTTCTGTGATCTATTATTTTTTAATATTATTTATATTTGCAAGTAGTTGTTATTTCTGTATGAGGTTAATCCTAACAAGTGGTATTAGAGCCTTGTTTTTTTTTTTAGTTACCCTCTACAAGAAAGTCTAAAAGTTGAGTGGGAGTAATGGTAGATGAGGGTAAGCTAAAGGTGGAGAAGTTTAATGGGCTAAAATTTTAGTTGTGGTAGATGCAAATGGAGGACTATCTTTATCAGAAGGATTTATGGAAGTCATTGAAAGGAAAATCCAAGAAACAAGGAACTATGCTAGATGAGGACTAGGAGATTTTAGATAGAAAGGCACTTGGAAGAATTTGATTATGCTTGGCACCATCATTGAAATTTACCATTACAAAAGTGAGGATGATGAAACAGTTGATAGTAACCCTAGTGAAACTATATGAAAAGCCCTTCGCTTCAAACAAGGTATTTCTTATGAAGTGTTTATTTAATATGAAAATGGAAAAAGGTGGGTCTATTTCAGATCATTTAAATGAGTATAATACTATTACTACTCAGTTATCTTCTATGGGTATTAAGTTTGATGAATAAATTAGGGCTCTCTTCATTTTGTGTTCTTTGCCTAAAAGCTAGAATGGCTTGGTAATGGTTGTGTGTAATTCTATTTTGGATGTAGTACCCTAAAATTTGATAATGTGATTGGTGTTATTTTGAGTGAGGAAACTCATAGAAAATCCTTAGGTGGATCTACATCGTGAAGTGCTTTGAATGCAAAAAGTTGAGGCAAAATGACTGAGAGAAGTAATTTAAGAAATCATGAGAAATCAAGAGGAAAGTCAAAGGGGAGGAGATCTCAATCGAGAGGACCAAATGACTACTGGTACTATGAGAAACTAGGGCATAAAAAGAAAGATTTTTGGATTCAAAAGAAAAATGAAGGAGATAAACCAAATAGAGACAAGAAAGAAAATGTGGTAAGTAACAAATCTTAAGAGGATGCTTTACTTCTATCTTTAGAAAGTATTGATAATTCATGGGTCTTAGATTCTGGTGCTTCATTTCATGCTACACCTCATAGAGGTTATTTCATTGATTATGTCCAGGGGGATTTTGGACTTGTTTATTTGGGGATAATAAACTCTATCAAATTTTTGGAAAGGGAAAAGTTAAGATTAAGTTGCAGAATGGGAATCATTGGCTACTACATGAGGTAAGACATGTTCCAAGGCTGAGTAGGAATTTAATTTCAGCGGGGCAACTCGGTGATGAGAGTTGTGTAGTTACTTTTAATGATAGAAATTAGAAGGTTCAAAAGGTTCTGTTGTTTTAGAAAAAGGTGTGAAATTGGGCACCTTATAACTTTGTATAGGTCATATTGTTCCTTTTACTTTAATTGTTTTAGCGAAAAAAGAATGTTCAAGAATAATTGTTGCAGTTGAGTAGGGAGAACAAATAGCTACTATAAATTTTGTTATACCACTGTGGCACAATAGACTTTCATAAATGAGTGAGAAATGTATGAAAGTACTTCATTCAAAGAATGTTTTGCCAACTCTGACATGTGTTAATATAGATTTCCATGGAAGTTGTGTGTTTGGAAAGAAAAAGAGAGTGAGTTTTGTGAAGACTAGGACGAAAAATAAAAAGGAGAAATTAGAGCTTGTGCATACTGATGTATGGGGACCAATTTAGGTATATTTCCTAGGTGGCTCTCATTATTATGTTATATTAATTGATGATGCAACTAAAAAAGTTAAAGTTTATTTCCTTAGACAAAAATTTGATTTATTTCAAACTTTTAAGAAATGAAAATGCTTGGTTGAAAATGAGACTAGTAAGAAATTAAAATGTTTTAGATCTGATAAGGTGGTGAGTATTACAATCATGAATTTGAATATTATTGCTCCACTAATGGCATTCACAGATAGAAAACTATTCCAAGGACTCCATAGGAAAATGGAGTAGTTGAATGCATGAATAGGATTATAATGGAGCATGCAAGGAGCATGAGGTTGCATGTTGGGTTGCCCTTACACATGTGGGTAGAGGCTATCAATAATATTGTATATTTGATTAATAGAGGTACCTCTACTCCTTTGAGTTGTGGTATTCCAAAGGAGGCATGGACTAGTAAGAAGGTGAGTTATTCTTTTCTCAAAACCTTCGGTTGTGAAGCATTTGCTCATATAGATTTTAAAAATAGAACCAAGTTGGAAGCTAAGTCAAAGAAATGTGTATTTGTTGGATGTGGAATTAATAAATTTGGTTATAGGCTTTGGGATTTTAAAAATCATAAAATTGTAAGTAGGGATGTCATAGTCAATGAGAAAGTGTTGTACAAAGATATGTTGTAGCAACATGAGAAGAAAGAAGATGAGTATGTAGTGTTGGATGATACTCCAAAAGATGATATTCCATCCATTCCTCATGATGTGCAACAACCACAACAAAAAATACCACACACACTAGTGAATACTAGACAGTCAACAAGGCAAATTAGACCTCCAGAAAGATTTTCTCTCTCTTTGTACTCTATTTTACTAATAGATGTTGGTGAACTTGAATTTTTATGATGAAGTTGTGTAGGTTGATACTAAGATTCATTGGGAGTCTACAATGAAAGATGAAATAGACTTTTTTGCTGCAAAATAAGACATGGGATTAATGCGAGTTGCCTATAGGTAAAAAGGATTTATAGAATAAATGGGTTTACAGGTTGAAAGAAGAGGATAGAGATAAGAAAATATTTAAAGCCATGTTAGTTGCGAAAGGATTTGCAAAAAAAAAGGACATTGATTTTGATGAGATATTTTCTCTTGTTGTTAAAAGGACTTCTATCCATACCATTTTAACTATTATGGGTATTGAAGATTTGCATTTAGAAAATCTTGATGTTAAAACAACCTTCCTTGATGGTGATTTGGATGAAGAGATATATATGGCTTAGCCATGGGGATTTGAGTTCAAAGGTAAGGAGAACTTAGTGTGCAGATTGAAGAAAAGTTTATATGGCTTGAAGCAAGCACCTCAGCAATGACATCTAGAATTTGATAGTTTTATGCATGAGCATGGATATAGTAGGTGTCATTTAGATCACTGTATTTATTTTAAGAGGTTGGATGATTATAGCTACATTATTTTATGTTTATATGTTAATGATATGCTTATAGTTGGGTCTAACATGGATCACATTAAGGGGTTGAAACACCAGTTAGCACATGCATTTGATATGAAGGATTTGAGGGTAGAAAAAAAAATCCTTGGTATAAATATTTGCAAAGATAGGAAGAACAAGAAATTGATGCTATCTCAGGTTGATTATATTGAGAAGGTGTTGCAACGTTTCTCTATGGAGAATGATAAAGTTGTTAGCACACCTTTACCTAGTTATTTGAAGTTGACTAAGGAGATGTGTCCTAAGACACAAGAAGAGGAGGATAAGATGTCCAAGGTGCCCTATGCTTCAACTCTAGGAAGCTTGATGTATGCTATGATATGTACAAGGCTAGACAGTGCACATGCAGTGGGAGTTGTTAGCAGGTATATGAGTCATCCTAGAATTGAGCATTGGAATGCAGTCAAATGGATTCTTAGGTATTTGAGAGGAACATCCAATAAGTGTTTACACTTTGGTGGCTCTACTACTAATTTATAAGGCTATATTGACTCAAATTTGGTAGGGGATATTGATATCAGGAATAGTACTATAGGTTATGTATTTACTATTGGTGGGGCATTAGTCAGTTGGGTTTCTAGGTTACAAAAGGTTAATACTTTATCCACTATAGAGGTAGATTATGTTTCTACTACTGAGGTAGTGAAGAAGATTCTATGGCTTTAGTTCTTCTTGGAAGAATTGGGACACCCTTAGAGGGATAATTATTTTTATACAGATAGTCAGAGTGTCATTCATCTTGCAAAGAATTCAGCTCTGAATTCAAAGACCAAACACATACAATTGTGGTACCATTTCATTCAGTTAGTTTTGGATGTTAGATAGTTAAAGCTAGATAAGATACATATAGATGACAATCCAACATATATATTTACAAAGGTAGTGACAAGGGAGAAGATAAGTTCTTCTTCAGCTTCAGTTGGTCTTCTAGACTGAACAAGAATAAAAGAACAACAAAGTTTAGGGTGGTTTGATCTAGTGGGAGCCCCATGTGGTAGTGGTATTGCTAGAAGATTAGTCTCTAAGTGGGAGATTTTTTTCTAGTGTGGAGTTTGATCAGTCCCCAAGTGGGAGATTGTGAGTTTGTGGTGACTAATTAGGTGAGTACTATACATACTTCATAAATTCTTTGGGGTTCGAGGCATCACCCTAAAAATAATTTTTTTGTACTATTCATTGATTCACCACTGAAGTTTGGGCTAATATTCACCACTTTATGGCCAACATGTTGTAACTCGAAAGAGACAAAAATACTTGTATAAAAGGGCTTAGGGTTAGGGATTGTTTCATTTTGTGATTGATGCAAACATATGTTCTTGCAATAGGATTGAGCTATAAGGGATTACAGATTATAATCAAGTTGTAATCACTAGATCGTAATAATATTGGACTTGTTGTTTGGTGGATGTAGCCCAAGGATTAGGTGAACCAAGTTAAATCTTGGTGACTTGTGTTCATTTCTATGATCTATTATTTTATGATATTGTTTATATTTGCATGTAATTGTTATTTCTATTTGAGGTTAATCCTAACATTGATTTGAACACATTCCCATAAAATTAAATATTAAAGTAACACTTTAATATTTTACAACTGAATTAAATGTTACTTTAATAATATTTTAGGCACAAAAATATATTACCTATCAAACTCCAAATAATGCAAGTGATAGCTCGTCAGAAAGCTCTCGTCAAGGAGTATCAATTCCAATCACCAAAACTAGCCTCCCTTTTTTCTTTTCAACTTACTAAAAATAGTAAGTATCCCTAAAATTGAGTAAATCAACTCTTTTTTGGCCCAAACTAGAGATGACGAGGCCAAAATAATAAAAGATCCCTTTAAACCCTTCTTTAATCTCTGGGACCATGTAGAACTAGGCTAACACACACACACACACTTGGTTGACTATTAATGTGGGGACATTACAAAGGTAGGCAAGGTTCTTAAGAGGGGAGGGGTGAATCAGGAACTAATAAATTTTGTCTTATTTCACCAATTAATCGTTCATTTAATATTATAATCTAATTGCATGCATGAAAGAATGAAAGAAAATAAACATTCATAACATTTTGACACAAGATATGGTGACCTAGAAACCTTCCAATTATAAAGTAAAACTAGGGTGGGGATGATACCCACAAGCGTTAGTACTACAGTATAAAGTTAACCAATTAAGGCTTACAATTGACCAGTTCTAGTGATATGTTCTATTAGGAGCAATAAGGATTGTGAGGTCCACCGTGTTAAAGGATTTACAAACATACAATGAAGTATGCACTCAATTAAGAGATTTAGCAAAGGCTATTAAGTCTGCCCTATTAAAGGATTTGGTAAATGCACTTGTTAGGAAGAACCAATGGTTGATCTCTGATCTACAACTCTAATTTGGTGGTTGAGATTCCTTGTATTGCGATGATCACCTAACTATGATAGATAAATCTTTGTTGTCACGTATATTGCTTGTAACCTTCTTTAATTTGTGCTCCTTCTCATCATATCTCTTTACATATATCTTATTTGGATATGATACAATGTATTACATATCTACCAATCCAAATCATGACTTACTGGAGTCAACTACAACACTAATTTCATCATAATTCGCAAAGTTAGCCTAATTATTGTAACTTCGGTTCTGAAGATAAACTTGATGATGTTTTGATACATGAAAATAATGTCAATGCTCAAAAATCTTTGGAATTTGGTTGAACTTGAAGCTTACTCCATACTAATCACTTCCAAGTAGCTTGAACATAGTCAACACTATGTGACTCTGTGAACTCTGAGAAACACAGTAGTAATTGGATCACTCGGTTGACACTAAATGACTTGGTCAACACTAGATTCACTTTGTTAACACTATGAGCTCAGTAGAAACTTTTGGACTTGGTTAACACTACAGAAATTGGTTAACACTATGATCTTCTTGACTTCTATTGACTAGCTTTGTTGCCTTTGCTATGCTTAGTTTGCACTGAACATTATCTCTAAAGCTTGATAAATACTGTGTAGCTTGGAAAACATTGCAAACTAACTCAAGTGCTCAATAGACACTATATTTTGACTACTTAGCTCAGGAACAAATCTAGAAATAATGTTATAGAAGAGGTTGCAAAGGCTAATGGGGTGGAAACCATCTAGGGTACTATCCCCAAAGAATTTAGGCACTAGAAAAATAAAAGTAGAGATAAACTCTTTTAACAATTATTTTGATCCAACTAACTCTCTAACTAAAAATGTAAAGGATCTCTAGTAGATATTCTAATTGCATTTTTTATTTAAATCTAATAGATAATATCTAAATATCTATTATGATGGTTTCGGATTGAAAGTTTGATATAACAATCAATGAATAATATGAGATTAAATATAATATAATAATGTCTGATATAATGACTAGATCGAGTGAGTATAGACCTATTATAATAATCTAAAGTAGTGTTGACCATTGATGAAGACTAGGACATTGTTGCTTTTATTGATATCCTTGATCATTGATAGAATGGATATAAACAAGAGGAAGATGTACATGCCCCCATACAGGTGTGACTCTACATAGCCAATGGCTGTGTAGGGTCATGTCCCTATGTGGGCATGTAATTAGTAAAGGTTGAACTCATTACTTGCTAATTGATTCTAACTATTAATCAAATTTTGAATATGCCATTACACTTTATATATATAATAAAATGAATATATAAACATATATAATTTTGTTATCAATGACTTCTAGATTATCTAGAAAAACATTACCTATCATTATAATAGGCCTATCATTTGTAAGATCATCACTTACAATGATTACCTTTTGAATATATATATATGCCTATGAAATATTGTCACCTTCTATTGCATATCTAATGCAACTGTTGAGAAGCATAAACATAGATAGAATTTGAAGATTAAGTTCAACATTCAAAAATTACAATTTGATCATACCGACTTTTCCTTTGAAATATTCCAATTTGACCTTGACAAGAGGTTTGGTAAGAACATCCATTGTTTTCTCATTTGTACTTATGTAATTTAGTTTGATAAAATCTTGATCTACCATATCCCTAATATAATGATAAGGCACCTCAATATGCTTAGATAAATTGTGGAAAACTAGATTTGCCAAAAGATTTATACAACTTTGATTATGACAGTGGATGATAGGTGGCTTTAAAGGTTTCTTGAATAACTCAACTAGTAACTTTCACAACCATACTACTTATCTGGTTCCCATGGATGAGGCTATATATTCTACTTCAATGGAGCTTAAGGCAACTAAATATTTTTCTTTTCTAACTCATAAAATCATCATAGATCCAAGACTGAAACAATTTTCCTATGGTACTTTTATGTTTAGTAGAGCTTCCTCCCTAATCTGAATTTGAATATCCATGAAAATTGATTTCAACTTAATCATATTTGAGTCCCATTTCAATAGAACCTCTTAGGTATCATAAGATATTCTTAGCTTCCATAAGATGTATCTTCTTTGGTTCACAAATGAATTGAATTAAGGTGTTAGTTGCATAAAAAATATCAAGATGAGTATTAACCAAATACATTAGTGATTTGATCATCTACCTATAGTAAGTAGGATCATTAGGTTTAGATTCAAATTCATCATTCTTTATTTTATGTAGATTATCTTCCATAATAGCAGTTACAAGTTTACAATCCATCATTCCAAACTTGGTTAAAATATCAATAGCGTATTTTCCTTGATTTAAGAAAATGTAGTTCTCTCTTTGCTAGATTTCTAGGCCTAGGAAGTAATGGAGAAGTCCTAGGTCTTTCATATTGAATTATGTTTTTATTTCCTATTTGAATTTATCTATAAGATGTTCTTCACCTATAATTCGTAAGTCATCAACATATATTACAAGAATAATAATATGATCTCCATTTATTTTGAAGTATATGTTAGGATCAGTTTCATTCTTGGAATACCCAAATTTTGTGAGATAGTTGTCTATTCTTTTGTACTATGCTCTTGATGCTTGTTTAAGACCATATAGTGATTTATTGAATGTACATACATGATAATTTTTCTCACGAGTGATGAATTCTTCTAGTTGCTCAATAAATGCTTCTTCAATTTCACCATTTAGGAATGTTGTTTTGATATCCATTTGATGTATTTTCCACCCTTTGGATGCTACAATTGCTATGATAGTCTTAATAGATGTGTATCATATGAATGAAGCAAATTTTGCATCATAATCAATTCTTTCCTTCTATGAGAATCTACAAGCTACAAATTTGGATTTTTATATTTTCAATGCTACCATCAGGTGCATGCTTGATTTTGTATAACCATTTAGAAGGGACAACTGATTTATTCTTCAGTTTGGGTACAACATCTCATACATCATTTTTATTATTGATTGATATTCTTCAATCATTGGATCATTCCATGGTTTTCTTGATAAAGCTTCTTCTACATTTGTAGGATCTATTTCAATAAGTTTAGAGAGTAGTGCTACATAGCATGAATGATTCCTTATTCTCTTATTTTCTCTAACTACTTCATTAGGTTTTATGATCTTCTTCTATCATTTTTCTAGCCCAAAGAGGTCTCTTTTTATTTTTATGGCTTTTAGTATTTTCTAAGTTTGAGATAGAAGGCATAATATGTTTATTATCATTCTCCCACTCATTCTTTATTGAAGGATTCTCATCTAGTTTAGAAGTAGGTTCAGAGTATGATTCTTCAATGTCCTTGGCAAGATTAAATCCAATGTCTTCTTCAAATTTTACATCTCTACTGATTTCAATGGTTCTTTATCCAAGGACATAGATTATATACCCTTTGGTTGATTCAATATACCTTTCTCTATAGATGATTCTATTTTGGTTCTCTTTTATTTAGGAATATGAATGTAAATAAGACACCCAAATATTCTAAGGTGGCTTAAGTCTAGTTTGTTTCCTATAAATACTTCTTCAAGAGTTTTATTTTCCAATATTGAGTGAGGACATCTATTTTGAATATAAATAACAATATTAGAAGCTTCAACCCAAAAAGGGGTATGAAAAATTTGATCATTCATCATAGCTCTAGTTTATTCAATAATGGGTCTATTTTCTAGTTTGTGACTCAATTTTCTCGAGGATTATATGGTACAAAATACTCCCTTTTAATCCCAATAGAAACAAAAATATCTTTAAATATTTCTAAGATGTATTCACCTCCACTATCTGAGCTTAGGGTTTTGATTTTTTGTCTAGACTGGTTTTCAACTAGGACTTTAAATTCTTTGAATTTGGATAGCACTTCAATTGATTCCTTTGTGTAAGTAAGTAAATCCAAGTTCTCATAGAATAGTCAGCTATAATGATCACATAATAGAGACATCCATTTAGGGAAGCTATAGATATTTGACCATCTAGATCAGTATGAATAAGTTCATGTACATAATTATATTTGTGTTCACTTTTGGGAAAGGATCTTTTTGTGCTTTTACCTAGGGTACATCCTTTGCAAATACCTAAATGATCAAGTTTGAGATTGGGTAATCATGTTTAAAAAATTCATATTAATGATAAGGCACATAAATGAAGGTGACCTAGTCTTCTATACCATATTTCATTTGTGTTTGATGTTTCATGATTTAGAGCTAAAGTTTGTTAGTTACAATGTTTATATAAAATTCCATCTATAAATCCTATGGATATAGAATCCTTGATATTTGAATTCTTTATCTTCCTAGAGGGTGAATCAATACCCTTGATTAGCAAGATTGGATATATAGACCAAATTTATTTTTATGCTAAGTACAAATAAAGCATTCTTAATTTGAAGAGTAATACTTGAATTTAGTTGAATTGAACATGATTCAATACCTTGTACTAGGTGTCTATAGTTGTCTCCAATGGTTACTTCTTCAGAAGAGTATCCTTCAAAGTTTTCAGATTTATCTCTAAATCCTATGATATGAAGTGATGCTCCATAGTCTATAATCTAGGTTTCTTTGTTGCAGTTTAATTCACTTGAGAGTGCTATATAAAATGCAAAGTTTTCATCTTTTTCATCTTTTATTTCTACTAGAGTTGCATGAATTTTGTTCCATTTTGGACAAAAGTTATGAGTGTGACCAAATTTGTCATATTTGAAGCATTATACTTTTGACTAATCTCATTTATTGTATGATTCATTGAATTCCTTTCTATTTTGTTTGAATTTACCTTTCTTTTCTTTATTGTTCGTATTGACTTCAAGTGATTGAATGCCTCCCTCTTGATTTAAGTTGATTTCTTTGGAAACTAATGTTGACTCTTCTTGAGTGTATTCATTTTTAAGTAGTTCAAATTTAGGAAGATTAGGTCGAGAACTTAGACTATGAATAGAAGTTTCCCAAGATAGTGGTAGTCCTTTTAAGGCTATGATGGTAAGTTATTTTTCATCTACTTGACTTCCATTAGTCACAAGTTGATCTTTCAACTTATAAATTCTTGAGAAATAAGATATAATTGATTCTCCATTGTTCATTTTGATATATAGAGGATTTTGCTTCAATGTTAGCAATATACTAGTGTTATTAATTTTGAAAGTATTCTTAATTATAGAAAACATCTCAAAATTTTTTTTAAGACTAGATATAGATGGGAGAATGTGATCATTCACAAAATCTATAATAATCTTCATGGCTTTGTTGTTGTGTCTCTTCCCTGTTGTTTTATCTAGATTGTTTTCTGGTATTGGTTTATTTGACTATATATATTCTTCTAATTACATCTCTTATAGGAAAATCATAACTCAAATTTTCCATGATGCAAAATTTTAAGCTCCTTCAAGTCTATCCGCTAACCTCAAATGATTATACATTTTGAATAAATCATAATTTTATATCAAAAAGTTTAATTTCTTTATCAGGCTGGCTTAATACCACGTAAATGTAAAGGATCTTTGATAGAGATTCTAATTGCTTTTGTTATTTCAATCTAATAGATAATATCTAAATATATATTATGATGGCTTTATAATGAAAGTCTAGTATATTAGTCAATGAATAATATTAGAGTGAATATAGTATAATAATGTTTGATATAATGACTAGACCAAGTGAGTATAGACATGTTATAATAAATATATATAATAATATTAAGTAGTTTTGGCCACCGATGAAGACTAGAACATTTTCACTTTTATTGATATCCTTGATCACCACAAAAATTGATATAAGGGTATGTGTAGGATCATGGTTGACCAAACTATGGCCTTAAGTGGTAGTGAAAACCTAGCAAATTAGGGTTATGTTGACCTGACACATAATTTTAAAGTAGTTATGGACTTTATATCAAAATATTGTAAGAAAAGAATCTATAAAAAATTGAATTTAGTTTCTAAATTATTAGACCTTATAACACTTTTGTGGTATCAATCTCCTTGTAGTGTATGTCATTTTTAGCTATGGCTATATCCTTCCTTCTTTTCAAAGATTTTCTCAATTCTTCTCTGGCTTCCTCAAAGTTGTGTAAGGTGAGCTGTACATCAATCACCTGATTCTCTATGATCTTCCCAAGTTTGAAGACTTCCATCTTCAGATCTTTTCACTAAGTTGTTAGGCTTCTCCTTGTGAGAATCATGCTTTGATACCTATTGTTGCAATAATCAAATGGGAAGTATACTTTTGAGAGGGGGGTGAATCAAAGTATCACACTTTTAACCTTAAAATTTTTAACTGAAAATAAACTTCATGCATGGAAACATATTAAACAACCATAAAGTAAACACATCCATCACAACACATAACACCAAATTTGGTAACCCAGAAACCCTCCAAAATGAGAAGGTAAAACTAGGGTGGGGATGATACTGATGGGGACACAACCCACAAACAGAATGGAAACAATAGAAAAGGGAAATTATATTAACTAAGAAAAATAAGCTAGTACAACCAGTACAGGAAAATAAACTTCAAAACATGCCCTAAGGGCTTACAATAGCATAAATCTGGAGATAATTTCTCCTTATGGTACCTCCTCTCAAACTCCACTCCGAACTACCTTTTACAATGCCAAAAATCTCCTTAAATAGAACCCAAAGGGTTAAGGACTAGGAGTACATTCTAGAAAGTGCTATTAGGCATCCACCGATGAAATAGAAGGTTCCGAAAGCTACGTTAGAAGTCGGTGCAAATCTAGAAGAATCCAGAAACGGTAACCGAACTTTCGGGAGGCATAACTTTTGAACCGTAGCTCCGATTGACGAACCATTTAAATTTTTGGAAAGCTCTCGAAGTGCTCTATAGCCCTATGGACAAGATTTTCTCATCCCCCATTTTTTGACCCTTTTCAAGGTCATTTAATGCCCCAAACCTGACTTTGAAGCATTCTTAGGAGGTCTCCAAAACTTGAAAAACTACAATAACTTTCAAACCATGGGGCCTATTGACCTGATTCTTTTTCTGGAATGCTCTAAATCATGATTACATTCATCTGGCCAATTCACACCTTCTAGTTTACTGAAATGATGGCCCAAATACATGCTCCTATTTTTTTGGGATTTTCAAACGCACTGATAGTTGAACTATGAGAGTTGGAACCTTTATTTGAGCCAAATGGGTATCCAAAAATGTAAAGACATGAAACAGAAACTAAGTCTAAGTAAATTTTTTGGGTGACATAGGATTTCCCTTATACCTCTGGATGCTCTTGGATCAAATACCCACAAAATCTATCTTCCCTTAGCCTTTCAAGGACACTAGGAATATGCAGTAAATGTTCTTCCAAAGTCTTGCTGAAAATTAAAATATCATCCAAATAGACAATAACAAATTTTCCCAAGAACTTCTTAAGTACCTCATTCATGAGCCGCATGAAGGTGCTTGGGGCGTTCGTCAATCCAAAGGGCATGACTAACCACTCATAAAGACCCTCCTTGGTCTTGAAGGCTGTTTTCCACTCATCTCCTTCTTGAATCCATATCTGATGATAGCCACTCTTCAAATCTATCTTTGTGAAGTACTGAGCTCCACTCAAATAGTCCATAATATCATCCATCCTTGGCAAAGGAAACTGGTACTTGATGGTGATCCTATTTATAGCTCGAGAATCTGTACACATCCTCCATTCTCCATCCTTCTTTGGTGTGAGTACTGTAGGTACTGCACATGGAATCAAGCTCTCTCGAATCAAGCCCTTCCTCAACAACTCCTGAACCTGTCTATTTAGCTCCTCTGTTTCAGTAGGAGTCATCCTGTGAGCAGCCTTGTTAGGCAAACTAGCTCCTGGAATTAGATGCATCTGATGACTGATTTGCCTTACTGGTGGCAATCCATCTGGAACATTATCAGAGATAATATCTCCAAATTCCCCTAGTAAATCTGAAACTTCAAATGGTATTTCACTACTACCTTCTTTATCTTTCCTACGAATCAAAGCATAACACATATGCTGATGTTTCATGCCATCTAAAAACTTCCTTCCATCAACAAGACAAATCCTAGCACTACTACATACCTTTTCACCTTCCTTTTTCATGGGCTTCAATTTGTGGCGAACTCCATCCTTTGTCAGAGAGTATGTGTTTGCATGTCGATCATGTATTGCATGTCTATCAAATTGCCATGGTCTACCCAAGAATAAATGGAAAACATCCATCGAAATAACATCACAGAGAACTTCATCATGGTAACTCCCAATTTTGAATTTTACTAAACATTGTTCACTTACCAGGACCTTATGATCATCTTTTACCCAAGAAATCCGATAGGGTTGGGGATGTTTCTCCCTCTTGAGCTTTAGCTTAGAGACCATCTCTTCTGATACCAAGTTATCAGTGCTACCACCATCAATGATCATGTCACAACATTTTTCCTCACACTTGCATTTGGTACGAAACAAACTCCTCCACTGTCCTGGTTCATTTTCACTGCTTAGTAGGACTCTTTCATTTACCAAGGTCTCTCCTCTTTCTGCATCCTCTGAATGTGATGATTGTGCATCCTCATCCACATGAACAACCCTAGCTTGGCCCTTAGCTCTCTCCTATCTGTCCTTCCTTGTCATTGAGGGCATTCAAAGGAATGATGACCTTCTTCATTGCAATGGAAATAGGTACCACAGAAGCCTCCTCTTCCTTGTCCACGTCCTCTACCTCTTCCTCTTTGATTTCCAAATTCTTGATCATGGGAGCGGTTGAAACCCTCATTCCTCTGGTTTCTGCTAGTACCCACATCTTCATTTTTCTTTTGGGTTTCATTGCGGCCTCCAGATGATCTACTGCTTCCCCTTCCTCCTTGACTGCACCCGCTTATTCTTCCTTCAAACCTTTTATTCAGCTTCTCTTCAACTCGTAGGGCAAACTGGTATGCCTCTTCAACGCTGGTCATTCTTACCAGACTTAATTCCTCCTGGATGCTAGGTCGCAACCCACTGATATAACGAGCAACCTTCTCCTTATTTGCTTCTGCATGTCCCGCTCTATTCAAGAGTCGGTAAAACTCCTCTATATATTCTTGGACTGATCTTCCTGCTTGCGTTAACCCATGCATCTTCTTAAATAGATCAAGCTCGTAGTCCACAAGAATGAACTGCTTCTTCAATTTGTCCACCATGCGATCCCATCTTGTGATCTTCTCCTTTCCTCTTCTAAGTCTTTCCAGTTGAACCTCTTGCCACCAAATTTTGGCATGGCCTTTCAGTTTGGCCTTTGCAAACTTAACCCTATCTGGGTCCCTTATATCCTCATACTCAAAGTATTCTTCCAGTTCATTGATCCAATCGATCAACTCATTTGGTTTCAGATTTCCTGAAAATATACCCACTTCAATCGTAGGTCTTTTCCCAAACTTAGTAATGGCCCTAAAAAGCCTTTCCTCTACAGGAATCAGAACTTCCCCATCAACTTCCTCTTCATTGTCATCCTCACTATTGTCACCTATGGAAACATTTGCTCCTCTACGAAGCTCCTCTTGCAATTCTTGTACCTACCTCTAGAGGGCTCTAACCTCCTTAGGATCAATAGCTCTGGCCCTTTTGCCACACTCTCTTCATGGAGGCATCTTCTAACTCGAACCCACAACCACACAGTCCTGGTGCAAACTGCCTCACAGTCGGCGCTCTGTCTACACATAAGGAAAACCCACTCTGATACCACTTGATGGGGACACAACCCACAAACAAAATGGAAACAACAGAAAATGGAAACAAAATTATATTAACTGAGAAAATAAGCTAGTAGAACTAGTACAGGAAAATAAACTTCAAAACATGCCCTAAGGGCTTACAATAGCATAAATCTGGAGATAATTTCTCCTTATGGTACCTCCTCTCAAACTCCACTCCGAACTGCCTTTTACAATGCCAAAAATCTCCTTAAATAGACCCCAAAGGGTTACAGACTAGGAGTACATTCTAGAAAGTGCTAGTAGGCATCCACTGACGAAATAGAAGGTTCCAAAAGCTACATTAGAAGTCGGTGCAAATCTAGAAGAATCCAAAAACGGTAACTGAACTTTCGGGAGGCATAACTTTTGAACCGTAGCTTCGATTGACAAACCGTTTACATTTTCAGAAAGCTCTCGAAGTGCTCTATAGTCCTATGGACAAGCTTTGCTCATCCCCCATTTTTTGACCCTTTTTGAGGTCATTTAACTCCCCAAACTTGACTTTGAAGCATTCTTAAGAGGTCTCCAAAACCCAAAAAATTGCAATAACTTTCAAACCATGGGGCCTATTGACCTGATCCATTTTTTGGAATGCTCTAAATCATGATTACATTCATCTGGCCAATTCACACCTTCTAGTTTATCGAAATGATGGCCCAAATATATGCTCCTATTTTTTTGAGATTTTCAAACGCACTAATAGTTGAACTATGAGAGTTGGAACCTTTATTTGAGCCAAATGGGTATCCACAAATGTAAAGACATGAAACAGAAACTAAGTCTAAGTAAATTTTTTGGGTGACACAGGATTGCCCTTATACCTCTAGATGCTCCTGCATCAGATACCCACAAAATCACTTCAGCAATAATGATTGACCACTTTTGATGATCTGCCATGTTAAAAGTTTTACACTATGTCAATAGTGACCTGGTTAAAGGATTTACAAACACTTTACATGAAGTGTCACCTAGTTAAAGGATTTTATCATCTCTTCAAAGGATCTACAACCTAGTTGTTAAGCTAACCTATCAACATAGGATTTTCCTTCTAATACAATTGATAAAGAGTATTAGACTAATGAACCTAATAGCTTACAATCCTTGATTGCTGAATTTAGGCATTAATTTGCTCTCTCTGATCTTGATCCTCTGAGATTTGATATATATTTGATTCCCTTGCTTTGTTCTAATCGACTGAATACTATAATGTTGTTTTGTTCCTCTAAGTTTTTTCACTCTTCCCAATGAATTTTACTATAGTTTACCCTTACATTGCTCTCATCCACACATGCAATGGGGTTTCATCCTCCTTTTAAATATTTCAAAGACTTAAGTTTAGGTATGGATCTATGATCCATATTGAATCTTTATTTCTCGCTCATTCCTTGGACTTTTCTTATTGGTTGCATGCCTTATCCATTTTTCTTATTGGATGCATGTTGATTACATAGGAAATATAAGATATTTTTTCTTATCTTTTAATCCATTTGAGATTCTTCTATGTTGGCTCAAAGAATGGTTTACATGTAAGTTTGTGAAGGCACAAACTCATATGTTGATCCTGCGTTACTTGGCACATACTAGACTACTGGTGCTTGACACATGTATGATTCTAGTTTTCTTGGCACCTATTGCATTTTGGTTTTCTTCACATCAACTATGACTCAACACCTATATATCACTCGGCTCATATGGTTCACTCAACACCTGAAGTCACTCGGTACTTGATCTTCACTTGGCACCTAAAGATTGCTTGGCACTTGAAGATCACTCAACACCTATTGTAGTTCTATTTGTCTTGGTACATTTAGTGTACTCAGCTTCTATATGAAAATTGGTTAAGTGTGTTGACACTCAATTGTCAAAACCATTCTAAGACCAAAAGAGAGTCCTCTTCTAGAATGTATAATTTTTCTCCTGGTTAGAATAGATTTGTTTTGAAAAATGTGTTGGGAGATGAAAACTATTGATTTCAAGTGAGTTGAGATTTCAATACTTATAAAAGAGAAAATATAGGTCTAAAGCTGATTTTTATTTTTGATTGTTCTAGATACATATGTTATCTATAACATTCTTTAGGAGTGCAGAATGCTACCTTGTTATTGGTGGCATAATCAAAGGATAATAGGGCATTAACCATGAATGACTTTATAGAGAGTGTGATCTTTCATGGTTTTTTTTTGATGAATGGTTTAGATTAGGTTGGTTTAGTTTTGATAATTAATTCATAAATTCTTACTGGGCTTGGTTGGAACTCATTAAAATTGCCTTGGGCTTTCTTTTCAACTGTATGATATTGGCTATTCGGTTTATTTGATTTGGAAGCAAGGTGATTTAGGATATAGACTCATTCCTTGACATATGACATGGATAATATTGTTACATATTTGGCAGATATAGTTTAACATTAGCACTTAATTACATGTCTTGGTTTACGAGTAGCTTGTATTAGTTATGTCTCTTTTATTTTTCAAAACTAATGGGGTAAGGTTGCTACAGTTTATGTCAATGATTTTTTGAGGAGACTTCTTGGATGTAACCATGGTTTCTTTTCTCAATTCCTAAGATATACGTACTCTTATGATCAAATAAGAGTTTTTCTTAACATTTATTACTAACCAGTTTGTTTGTAAAGCAAGTCAGATAGAGAGGAACGAATCTGGATGCAAGGCTGCTTATAAGATATAATTGAATCCTTACATGGACAACTTCACAAAATTAATTATTTGATTATCACTATAAGAAACTTTATATTTTAATAGTTAGGAATGGTTGACTGGGGTATGCCCCTTTTATATTGTAATAATATAGGACTGAGGTCTCGAGCTAGATTGGAGGTTTATTTTCCTCGTTCTTTCCTACCAATGCCTTGTTGAATGGTGGAATGCTGATGTAAACATTTTTTATTAATAATAAAATATATCATGTCCTTGGTCATTTATTGATCAAAAATAAAAATAAAATATGTTATCCATTACATAGTCTAAGATCAAAGGGAAATAAGTTTATTTTCATATAGTTTTGTGGTGGGAACTAGACCCCTAGTTTTCAACATTTTTTTAGCATCTAAAACATTATCTCTAAAAGTTAGGAAAATATATAAACTCTTATTCCAAATAATTATTAAAAATTATAATCCTTAACTTCATCCATTTCTAAATTCAAAATGATAATACCAATTATATGTCATTGAAGGTGAATAGTTATACTTTTGTTAGCCTTTTCCTTTACAAAAGGGTGACATAGGTTTGTTCTTTTACCATGCAATAATTATAGATATGATGGAAAAGAACAATGCCCTAACTAAAGAGGTTAGAAATCTTAAGATAGAAAAAGAAGTCCTATCAGTATTACTATGTGAGCTAACTAAACCAGAAAAGGAAGTTGAGGAAGACAAAGTCATGATTGAAGATGACAAAAGAAAACTAACCAATAGACTAGAAGAGAAGACATCAGATGTGCAAAAGCTTTCCCACATGCAACTAGATACAATGAATCAATTAATGATTGAATATCATGAATTGTATGGAATGGACATTGAGATTACAACCCTAAAGTTACAGAATGATCAACTGAGGAATGAACTAAGAGAAAAGAAAAGGAATTTTATAAAAGTTTCAACAAACCTAGTGAAGACATCAAATACTTTGAGAAACTAATGAGATCTCCAAGATATAACAATGATAGTGTTGGATTATGGTAAACCAATACCAAGGAAGGAGACTGATCTAAAAGTGGTGAACAAAGAAAAAAAAAAGGTAAGAACTACAAACCAACTTGTCATAATTGTGGAAAGATATGTCATACACCAAATATTTGTAGGAGCAACAATGCAAATCAGAGCCCTATGTAGAACTTCAAGGGTTACTATCATAAGTAAAATAAGAAAGGACATCAAGAACATGAATGCAAGACCAATACCATGAGAACTTAGAGATTTGAAGGATATTGCAACATTTTTTAGAAGTATGGACATAAAGCATATGATTGCAAATCTAATGCCAAGTGGACATCAAACATGTAGAAAAAGGTACAACAAAATAAAAAATCCTATGATTGGGATTACAATACAAGGTATATTTGTCACCATCGTCAAGAGTATATAGACATGTTCCTAAGAATTGTATTAGAACACATTTTAGAGGCAATTACAATACATGGACAAGTGAGACTAAATGTTTTAGTTGTCTCAAGACCGGTCATGTCAGTAGAAATTATCCAACTAGATTACAAGCACTAAGTAATGGAAACAATAAAGTCAAATAAAAGGCCAATGATGAGAAGGTAAAAGTGCAGATGAACAAGAAATATAAGAAGAAGGAAGATTGTTGCACATCAAGTTTAGATGAGGTCACTTAATAAAATGGATTAGGTGACCACATCACCCCCAACTAGGAAATCAAGAGGTATGTATGGGATTGATATTTCAAATGTTATATTATACATCAGTTCCATCTAAGATCTAAAAAATATTATATATGCATGAATTAAGATGCAATGTATTGGTTAGAAGCTAGAAGAAATCTATAGTTTTGTTAGTTTTTCATGTTGTTGAGCATGGAAAGTTTTACAATTATTGTCAAGTGATGGAATTGTGATTAGTATTGGCCAAGCTCACTATGTTAGCTACATATACTAGAAATCATGTGTAGGTCAAGTGAGTGGGAATTCCTATGATAGTTAATCTTATAACTATGTAAGCACTGAGCATTTATTACCAAATATGAAGGGTTATATAGTCAATTTTTGACTCATTTGCATTCATCAGTGATTTAAGAGAGCTCAAAGAACATGAAGGAAAATTAGAAAATGAGATTCTAGCATTTATGAACTAGATTTGACTACTACTTGATAGAATTCATTAGATTGAAAGGTATTTAACTACAATCAAATTATGTTGTTTGATTTTTCATAAACCCTAAGTAGTCAATATGGTAGCTATCTCTTCTACAAATGCTTGAAAAGAGGGAAAGGAGGTTTATAAAGTTCAACTAATTAGTAATGATGTAGGACAACCACCTTTCCAAGTAATACATTAGATAGCATACAAAGGAGACTCATCTAGTGTGTTATCAATGATACCACTAAAAGTTATCATGATTCAAGATGTTAGGTGTTTCTACATGGAAAATATAGGAGAAGTAGGTGATATAGAGATAAGAGATGCATACAATAAACTTTGTGATAACATAGTCTTGAAGGAAGAGTATAAAATCATTGAACAGAAAATATTATATTGTGTCCTAGATTTTTGTGAAGTAATTAAGATCAAATGGATTAAAAAAATTTTGAGCTACATATATGATAACTATAATTGGTTGGAAGGTATACCAATTAAGATCACAAAGAGGATCATTAGCTCAGTATTAGGGTACCATACCCTTGATCAACCTAAGAGCATGTGTGGTAATTCAAAGGAGGTGATTGAGAATAATATAGGTGTAGTATGGAATAAGAGAGGAATGTCTATTGACACAATCTCAGATCCCTTAATTTCCTTTGCAATAAGAGTGATTGCTCACAAGTTCTTTTAGTCTGCTAACTAAATAGTGTTTCATGTATGGTTGTTGATTTGGGCTAAGTGATAGTAAAGCGAGACCATACTTATGACCTTATCGAGTTGTATCTACAACTATAAACAAAACTTGGATGCCATAAGGAAAGAAAAAAAGTGCATCATGCAAATTTGGCTCTTTATTGATCTACATACTCTTCTATGTGCAAAACAGATTTCCTAATTTTTTCATAGTTGCTTGGAAGGCCAACAGCTCTATTACAATGTAGATTTTAGAATTCATAGAGCAACTAGGTGATAACTTTGATTTAGTGATGAAAAGTTACTTTGAGGATTTCAAGAAATCCATGAAATAGAGGTTAAGGATCCATGAATCCTTAGTGGATGTCGACCACACATATGTGTAAGCAGCTATACCCAGGGTCAGATGGTTGAAGCCCTCACCATATGAGACAAATGTAGATGAGGCCTCTACATCTATAATAACTCTGTTAGCATAAGAAATTGACAAGAGTGCCACCTCATTTGGAAATTATGAGGAAACCAAATCAAGTATCACAATAGACTTCAAAACAACTATTGTTCTTAGGAAGAAGAACAAACTTGTGAAAAAGGTGAAAGAAAGATTTGATCAAAATACTAGTACAAAAACAATAGTATATGACTAAATCAAATATTAAAAATTGTAGATACATGACTAATTTTAATCATGTGACCAATAGTAGTTTATTGCCAAACATTTATCTTGTGACCAAATATATGACTAAAGTATTTTAGTCATTGATTTGGTCATTGATTTGATCATTGACTGCTGTTAGTTGGTCATTAATTTGATTTTTAATTTAGTCATTTATTTTCTCATATATTTTGTTGCTTATTTAATCATTTATTTCATCATATATTTACTTATAATAGGGCATGATGAAATCGAACTGCCATCCTCCTACTTATAGAGTAGGTGCTCTTCCATTAAGCTAATACCTTTTAAAAAATAACCATACAATGTAATCATAAAATGAGAGTATGATATCTCAAAAAAAAACATTTAACATTTTATTGAGGTGATCTTGGAAATGTACTTTGATGATTAAAAAATTTAGATAATAATATTAAAGAGAAAGAAAAATCATCCTAAAATACCACAAGCAATAATATTATGAAGATCCTTATTAGAAGAAAGGTGTATCATAGCTCCATTTCTCAACTTCAAAATAAAAGTTAATTATTTATCTCTTAACACATAGAATACAACACTAAAATTAATTTTTATATATGCTTTTGTATTCAAATTTTAGTTTACAATATTTACCATGTCATATTAAATTTGTATTTGCCTAAACAAAATTTTTAGTTCTTTTTCTAATCTTTTATGCAATATACTAAATATATATTTTTTAAAACTAAATTTGAATAACTTTACATAAAGACTTTGCAAAAGCTCCAAATCCAAAACCTAAAGAGCTAAAAAGCATAGATTTACAAGATCCCACATTAAGGATTAGATCTTAAATGTTTATTTTCTCGAACAAGTTGGAAAAGAAAATAGGCCCATAAAATTCAATTATATTTTGATCTTGCCAATCCCAAGAACTAAATGAATTGATAAAACATTAACTAAAAATAAAAATGAAAATTAAATATTCACAACGAAAGAATTTTAGTTTGTATAAAAAAGATACATAAAAGATTAAGGGCAATTAATTTGAGTTAATTAGAAGATTCATATAGGTATTGCTCTAATTCTTAGACAATTAATTTTGGTTAGTAAAAAAAGTCATTCATGAAAGTTAATAGAAAATTAAGCATCATGTTATTGATATAACTTGAATAATATTTAATAATATTATATACATAAACAATTAATGCTAACAAGTAAAAAATATATAAATAAAAAGATAATCAAAGAAATATATAATTACAGTTATATTGGTATAATGCTAACTATAAATAAAGTACAAAAATTGTAGTCTTGAAAAGTTTATGCAACAAAAAAGTTATCTATTGAAATATTTATAAATGTATAACAACAATTTCAAAGAAAGCTTCAGATTGATATATAATTATATTCTAAAATTATTAAATTGAAAAAAGTATCAAATAAATAACAATTAACAATTAATACCTATATTTTATGTATTAAAAAGAAACTAGATCTTTCTATTTTCACAAAAGAAACATATTACAACATAAAATGAATATATTATCTCCTCTATTTTTAAAAAACACAATTCTCTCTTCAAATAAATAAATATATATCCATATTATATTTGATATGAGAAGGATCCCACCTTCTATTCTAAATTTTTTTAAAATAAAATTTATATTTATAAAAAATAAAAATCAACTTTAATCTAGTAAATATTCTTTAATCTAGTAAATATTCTATTTTAAGTGTTGTTATTAAATAGACATTTGATCTAAAAACATTTAGTTAACTTCATTCTTTTAAATAGAACACCCTAGATTCTATTATATTTTGTAGATTTTTCCTTCCTACAAATTTCATCTTTTACTTTATAAAAGAGTGGAATAAAATTGGAGAATTTTAAATGAAAATAGAATTATTTTTCATCTTTCACATACTCTAAAATAATTATGTTATATTTTTTAATTAATTTTTCAAATCACAACGCTATCCTAAATTGAAACAATAATAATTAATTTTCTTGTTTCACATTCCAATATTATCCTAAATAAATCAAAACTTACAGAATGAAATTTATAATTAGTTCTAATACTAAATGAAATTGAAACCTAAAATTCATGCTTACTTAACACACACACACACATACACACACACACACACACACACACACAAGTGAGGGTAGAGAGTGAGAGAGGTTGATTAAGGGTCGTAACTAGAGTAGATGAGGGGATGACAGAAAGAGATGGAGAAAGACAAAGAGATGTGCTCATATTATTATTAAAATAGTTTTTAAAATAGAAAATTTTTAATCTTCTCGAGGTGCCTATTTTCATGTACTCCTAACCCATAAAAAAATTCTTAGAATTCAATGAAAAATAGATGCCGCTGATTACTCTCAACACACACACATATAAGCTAGTTTGACTTGCTATGGAAAACATCTAGAGACTCCTACTTATCAATATTATTATTGTTAATTAAAATTTTGAGATTATTAATTAATAAAAGAAAACTATATTTATTATTTTAAAAAATTTAAATACATTATATTGTTAATAATGAATTTTATAAGTTGACCATCTAGTGAATATATTTTTGGATTGCTGTCAAAGATTATTTTGTAGATTTTTGGAAACTGATAAGAAAATACCAAGTAAATAGATAAGAAGTAAATTCAAGTTTATATAATAAAAAATAAAGTATTGAAGCACAAAAAAAACCCTTTTCAGATAAATAATCCTTTCAATATCCTATCAGATTGGTTCTCGGAGTATGAATAAATATCCTATTAGAGAGTAACAAAGACCAAGGGAAGTCTTAGAATTTCAAGATATTTGTCTACACAATGCCAAGGCACATTTGTCTACACAGTTCTACACCTGATCTCCATTTTTCTCTTGCATCAGAAATTTCTTACAACTTTTAAATTTCAAATAATTTTGATAAAAAAATATAAAATTTTAGAAAAAAGTTTATTCATTCTGTAAAATGATGTAGTTGAAGATCATTGGGTATTGGTTACAGAAAGATGAAGAGTTTATAAATATGAGAAGCTAGGATTGACTTTTTTTTATATAGGATAGATATGTAGAAGAGTTTAAAAAGGGAAATAGTATTCTAATTTTTGTTATAGTATTTGTTTATAATATGAGTTATCTATATTTTGAGATTTTATTAATAATAATTATTATTTTTGATGGATAATAGATTAAAAGTTGAGATTGAAACTATTGGTTTTGGAAGTTAATTATGATTATTTGTTAAGTTCAAGTAGATTCGAACCTAAAACTTCTTAGAAATGTTCACAATTTACTATGTGTTGTAGGTTGAATTTTTCATGATCGAATGAATTGTATAAAATCAGTAAATCATGTGCGATTTTACATTGACACACAATAAAATAGGACTTAATGTACAAGTATTGGTCTCACTTCTTTTTTGGGTTGACAAACAACATGTTGATGCAACAATATATTTGATGATGTGATTCTGAAAACTTAAGTAAGGAACTTGTCAGGTAAGTTGTAAAAAGTTTAGAGTAATTTAATTTCCATGTAAGATTTTGAGAATCACAAAATTAGAGTATTTAACTAGGGTTAACTTCCATTAATTGAGTCCTTTCATATAGAATAATTATTTGAATACTTCAAAAACAAGTTCTTCAAAAAATAATGAAAGAGAAACCTAAGAAAACCAAAAAATATTTATCTATTCAATAAAAAAAATTTTAAAAAATTGTATCTAATATCATGTAAAATATATTTAGTATTATATTTGATAAGCAAGGTACAAAAGGCTTACACATATTACTTATTTGTTTGCAAAGTTGAAACTAAGATTAACTTCTAAGTCTACGGTTGTAGAATAAATGTAAGCATAAAACAACATTATCATAGATAACACCAAATTAATGTGGAGAAACCTATGGAGAAAAAAGGTCAAACAAAGAAAGATAGGAGACTATATTTTTAATTATGCAACAACTCATTTCCCTCCAACACCACCATGATACATACACTTTAAAAGGATAAACAAGACATGGTGAATGCACTCTCCAAACCACATGTTATATACACAAAATAATTCTCCATGTGATATGAAGCTTAGAAGCAAAACTCAAATCCTCCATGTATAAATCATTACAATGTATAATTGTGTATACATTTATTAAAAAAAAAATATTCTAATGAATTTCTTTTTTTACAAAGATCTCCAAATCAAATTGAGGTTAAAGAATATGGGAAAGCCCATGTATCGATCATCAATCAGGCTGAGGGCAAAGAATATGGGAAAGTACAAGTATAGAGCAACATTTTTGAGCAAGAGAATAGATATATAAAGCATGGGATGAGGATTCAACAAGAGTCTTATAGCTGTCATGAGAACCCAATCATGAATTTCAAAAATTAATTTACATATTTGTACTAAAAAATGAATAAATTTATTAAATAGCGTAGTAGTTCAAATATCTTACACTAATTTGACATAAATTGGTCAAACTTGAATCTAGTGATACAAATTCATTGTTCAAAATTAAAAAAAAATATTAAAATGATACAATTAGTAAAAAGAGCTTGCTTATTAGTTTTTAAATGAATGAATTTACTTTTCTTATTATTATTATTTTTGTTTTTCCATAGAACTGTTGATTATGGGTTGTTGATCTTTGCTAAAACATTTAATGCTGAAAATATTTCAAAGTGTTTTATAGTCAAATTTAAACTTTTAGTGGTACTTATTCTTTGTTTTTTGTTAGCATTATACTATACAGAAGCATTGCCTTAATAACCACATGATTTACTGTTCACATATGAACTTCCTTCTATGGTTGGATTTGTTATGGATTATTCAGTAGTCTATTTTTTGGTAGACAAATCATATATATTTTGTGTTTGCATTCTTCTATTTTGATGTTTCATTAACAGTCCAATGAACTCTAAATTTTTCTACAAAAAGAAATCCATAAGATATAGTTAATAAATAATTAGAAGCAATGTTTCTCTACTTTAAATTTGGGCTTACAAATATTATTACTATATGACTTACAGATCTAAATTCAAACTACAAGAACTAAATTGGATTTTTTAATTGTATATTGTTCTATCAATTTTGAATAAGATTATACTTCTATCATAGAGAAAGGTTCTAGAATTGTTGTCATATTGAGTTCATTCTACCAGGTGATTATTGAAGTTGTTTTGATTTTTGAAGTCTATTTAAATATACTCATGTAATCTAAATCTACAATGAAATATGAAAAAAGATGAAAATAGGTGTACATTAAAATAGGAACTAGTGTTTTGTAGATATTTTGGTGTCTATCTTGCTTTATTTTGAATGAAAATGTTAGATGACTTAGTTTTTGTAGTGCTTATTATTTTGGGTATTTGATCAAACTTCATATCTGTATCATGTTTTCTTGCACCTAAGAGGGATTTTAGGACTGATATATTTCTATTGTATAAGTATACACAATGTGTATTAAAAGTTCAATCTACAAGTAAAGGATTATACAAAAAAAAATTATTTTCAAAAAAGGCAAATTTGTAACTTTACAAAGTGATATAAGGTAGACAAATTATTTATCTTTATGGTTGAAATTATACTTGCATCCTTTTTTAGTGTATTCATTTTCTTTACTAAAATGGGATCTTTGGTAGATGGCATAGATATCCATCAATGCATAAAGGAGAGGAGAATTTCATTAGTTCTTGTAGCTAAAACTTCCCTAATATACATGTATAAAAAATAAGATAGCATCCATAAGGTATATCTACTCTTTGATAAGCATTCATAAAGCATTTGGTTTGTTTGACAAAAAGTGCTCATTAAAATCTAATTTTAGAGAATGCCATGATTGTGTGAAATGTGCATAATAAGTTTGGTGAAATATCTATTGAAACTTCTAAACTTTTCCATGCTAGACTACATAAATTTATAATATACATGCCATGTTTGACAAATAAACAATGTATCATTAATTGAGGTTCAAAACAAATCCCAAAATGGTGACAATTTTCACATTTTCTATAATCATATGTGAAAATTTCCTTAAGATACATTGTGGGAGATGCTTATTTAGAGAAGTTGATTCATATGACTCAATTGTTTGTAAATTTAATAATTTTTTTGAGCTCCTACAATACTATTGACATATCTTACAGTCTCTATAATTGCTCACCTATTTGTAAAACTAGGTTACTTCATTGGCATCTATAATAGGACATTAATGGTTATAATTTATTGATTCATCATATTTCTTAATGATAAACTATAAATTGATGAAATAGTTAGTAAGGACACACTAATGGGTTTCCTACTTTAATTCAACAAAGACCTGCACTAGGCTCTCATTTGTTAATATAAAGAATTAAACCAATACAGAGTGGTGCAGATTAATATGCACTAATTGTATTTCCTTAAAAGAAATGTTGATGAACAAAATCTATATGTGCCCACAGTGGGTCAAGAAAAAAATTTCAAACAAAGTTATGGGTCTTCAATATAAATTATTCAAATCTCTTTTAGATGCTTTGATCTCAGTGGAGAAAGTAGATATATTGCTCATCCAATTTACTAACAAGAGAATGTCTCCATCCCTATAAACCCTAGCCTAAAATGTATCATCAACATTAGGAAACAATATTGATTGTGCATAAGGAGTTATTGAAAAATACCATCTAGACTTGCCAGCTTAAATGAAACCCTAACTAATCCATACATTTAAGACTAAGGATTTTTCCTATAAAGATTATGAAAAAAGATAAATTATTAATAAAAAACTACATAGTGATATGGAGCATACCTATAAAACTATGCTTATTAACAAGCACTAGTCTTGCAAAATCAAATCCAATATGTGGAATGAAATTTACGATAAATTTTGTTGGAATCATGGTGGTGGTTAGTCAATGAATCTAATCTGAGAATGAATTTTAGACTTTTACTATTTTCCCCTTCAAGCATGAGGAATTGAATTCCAACAAAAGGCTTTTCAAATAAAGTAGGACCTATTTTTATTTTTTACATCTTTTATGTATATGTTTATGATTTTTTTAATACTTTGTTTCTATGTGTGTATTTGTTTATTTAGTACTTTAATGTACTTGTGTATAATTGTATATATATTTATATGCAGTAATTGTATCTTGGTAGGAAATGTATATTTGGAAATGGTTTGGAAGATTAATTAAAAATTAATTTATTTTTTATAAATTGCATTAAAAATAAAATTTATGAATTAGAGAGAGAGAGAGAGAGAGAGAGAGAGAGAGAGAGAGATCTTAAAAAATCTAATAAAATATCTAGCCATTATATTTTGATAAACTCTACACCCCATAAAGCTCTTTTATTGGAAAAATTAAGGAGAAAGTGGGAAATACTTTTGACACAAATTGTGCATATTCTATCAAATTATTTAATGATGAAATGTTCTATTATACTTTAAAAATCACCTAATTTTTTAATATATAAATAAAATTTGAGGAAATCATAGATAGATTTTGAGGAGTTGGTGTGCATATTAGGGTGATTTTGAACTCATTCCTAATTCAATACCAATTGAGAGAACATTCGAAGAAATTAACTAATAATAACATATTGATACTATTAAAACTCCATTTGTGAGCAACACAAGTTGTAAGAAATTTAAGGAATGTATTAAAATGATAAAAGAAAATCATTTACTCATTTGTTTGGGTGACTAATTATTAGTGACCAATTATTTAGTCATTTATTTAATCATTTATTCAATCACTTATATTTGTCTAACCTTGTGATTTTACTTGATGACCAAAGTAGTCATTTATTTGGTCACTTATAAATTGTAAAAAATACTAGAATTTGATCACTTTACTCACATGACTAAAATGTTTGGTCTTGTGACTAAAATTTTTAGTCATAGTCATTTATTTGCCAAAATTTTACAAGTTAAAAGAAGAAGAAGAAGAAGAAGAAGGCCAAGTCCCATTAGCATTAACTCAAGGTCAAGGAGAGGATCAAGAAGATATAGAAGGTGTCAAGGAAGAAGAAGGTGAGGAAGCACCTCAACCAGCTAAGAAGAAGATAATGGAAAAGGAATAAATAATATAGCAACCTAAGAAGCTTGTGAAGAAGCCATAACAGAAACCTACAATACCTACTACTATGTCTAGCACAAGGACAACCACTGTTCAAGAAAAAAAAGTTGCAAAGCCTAAAGGCAAGAGGACTTCTAACAAAACAAAGCCAAGTGAGCCTATTAAGAAAACATACAATAGATTGAAGAAGAAGTCAAAGTCTAAACCAAATTCAAATGAGGAGAAAAAAGAGTCAAATGACATGGGCCAATTCAAAGTAGTAAACCACAATCCCTCCTCTAGTTTGGACAATTTGTGTGGAAATATTGTTACAAATGCAGATTTTTCTGGGTTCACACACGTAAATTTTGATAAGCTAGGGAGTAAAGATAAAAATAAGGTTGAAGAAACCATATATGATATCATGGCTACATTCAAATCCACTCCACTAGAATTTTCCAACTCATTGCCTAGAAATCTATATGACTGAGTTGAGCACAAGTGGAAATTCAGTTTGACCACAGAAAGGAAAATAAGAGAGGCTTAGCTAGGCTGAGTGGTGCCTTCTTTGAACAAGAAGATGATGACTGAAGCCATGAAAAAATATAAGGGGAGATTTTCCCCCAAATATAGAAATTTCAATATTCTAAGTAACAATGTAGAAGAAGTGGTAACACAAGGCACATTGCTTTGGAAGACTATCTATGGGATACCTACCATGACAATTGAAAGGAAAGTAGATGAAGGAACAAACGAACCTAAAGAAGGTGATGCAAAAAAAGATGTTCAAGATATGGAAGTTCTACTAAAAGAGGCTAATGCGGAAATGACTAAGTAAACTATAGAAGATGCCACAACTAAGGATGATAAGCAAGATGCACAAGTGCTAAGTAACAATCAACCATATGCATGATAGGAGATTCAATAGGACTTGGTGACTTTAATAAAGGATGTTGTTGATGATTTAGCATAGAAAATCAATCCTTTAACTGAGAAAGATTTGAAAAAGACATTGAAGGATTCCATCATGGTAGCATAATTGTGTAATTATCCTATATTGGTGAGAATAGATGAGATTGAGAAGGAAGAATGTGCATCTACAAGGGAACAACCAAAAGAAGCATCCAATGTCCCCACTCAATCAATAGAATAAAAATGATAAGAAAGAATAGGATCTACAAGAAGATCAAAGTTCACACCTTGAACAGAGAACAGTTACAATAGAGACACAATATGTAATGCCCACAATTACATTTTAGATTAAAGAGGCTAAACCACAACAATCAGATACACCAGTTCCTAGCCTACATAGTTTATGTATACTAGTACTATTAAAAATTGAGAAGGATGGAACTAAAGTTCATACAAGTCAAGAAGTAAGTCTTGCTCCTACTCCACAAATACAAGGTGAAGTATAGTAGGAAGAGAGTAAAATTGGTATGGCTAAAGAGTTGAAGGTGACTACTGCACCTGAGGAACAAATTTCCATACACACATTGGTTACCCTACTAGCTTCTATCATTCCTCATAGTAGTTAGGGTCTTCAAAGGTGAAGCATACATGCTACACCTTTGTAAATATCAAGGCCAAGTGCTAGTACATCCAAGATCCCAAATGACACATATTTTATGGGTGTAACTTTAGATGAGGTGGTTGAGTTTCTCAATTTTGATTTGGAAACAATCACAATTGAAGAGACAAGCATCCTACATGAAGCTCTATAGAGAAAGAGGACACAAGAAATGATGAAAAGGGAGCATAACCAAAAACAAGTATTGCATGAGATAAAAATATATATTTTATGATGCTTTCCATCTCCTTGAGATGAATGAAGACAAGCCCATCATTGAACAACTTTTCACCATTGTTGAAAAAATAAAGGATGAAGACCTAGACACAAATGTTAAACTGTTAGAATAGTCAAAAAGGAAATTTTACACCAAGGTACATAAAAAAAAAACTAGTGGTAAAATACGCTATTAAACTAAGATAGTTTGACTTAGCAACCAAAATGATGCAGGAGCATCCAGAGGTATAAGGGCAATCTTGTGTCACCCAAAAAAATATACTTAGACCTAGTTTTTGTTTCATGTGTTTTCATTTTTGGATACCCATTTGGGTCAAATAAAGGTTCCAACTCTCATAGTTCCACTATCAGTGTTCATGTAAATCCTTAATTCAGGCATCATTTTGGTGAACTAGGAGGTGTAAATTGGCTAGATGAATGTAATTGTAATTTAGAGCATTCCAGAAAAAGAATCAAGTCAAAAGGCCCCATGGTTTGAAAGTTATTTCAAATTTTTGGGTTGTGGAGGCCTCCTAAGAATGCTTCAAAGTCAGGTTAGGGGCATTAAATGACCTCAAAAAGGGCTGAAAATTTGGGAATGAGCAAAACTTGTCCATAGGGCTATAGAGCACTTTGAGAGCTTTTTGAAAATGTAAACAGTTCATCAATCAGAGCTACGATTTAAAAGTTATGCCTACCAGAAGTTCGATTACCATTTCTGGATTCTTCTAGATTTACGTTGACTTCTAATGCAGCTTCTGGAACCTTCTATTTGGTCAGTGGATGCCTACTAGCACTTTCTAGAATTTACTTCTACTCCTTAACCCTTTGAGGTCTATTTAAGGAGATTTTTGGCATTGTAAAAGGCAGTTCGGAGTGGAGTTTGAGAGGAGGTACTGAAAGGAGAAATTATCTCCACATTCATGCTATGGTAAGCCCTTAGGGCATGTTTTGAAGTTTATTTTCTCTGTACTAAATGTACAAGCTTATTTTTTAGTTAATAAAATTCCCCTTTTTTGTTGTGTCCATTCTATTCTTGGGTTGTGTCCCCATCAAGTGGTATTAGAGCTGGTTTTCCTGAGTGTGTAGATAGATCGTCGACTATGAGGTAGTTTGCACCAAGACTATGTGGTTGTGGGTTCACGTTAGAAGATACCTCCACGAAGAGAGCATGGTGGAAGGGCCAGAGTTATTAATCCTGAGGAGGTTAGAGCCCTCCAAAGGCAGGTACAAGCATTGTAGGAGGAGCTCCGTAGAGGAGCAACTGTGGCCGCAAGTGATGAAAGTGAAGATGACAATGAAGAAGATGAAATGGGACCAGAAGGGGAATTTGATGGGGAAGTTCTGAATCATGCAGAGGAAAGGCTTTTTAGGGCCATTACTAAGTTTGGGAAAAGACCTACAATTGAAGTGGGTGTATTTTCAGGAAATCTGAAACCAGATGAGTTGATCGATTGGATCAATGAACTCCAAGAATACTTTGAGTATGAGGATATCAGAGACCCAGATAGGGTTAAGTTTGCAAAGGCCAAATTAAAAGGCCATGCCAAAATCTGGTGGCAAGAGGTCCAATTGGAAAGAAACAGAAGAGGAAAGGAGAAGATCACAAGATGGGATCGCATGGTGGACAAATTGAAGAAGCAGTTCATTCTTGTGGACTATGAGCTTGATTTGTTTAAGAAGATGCATGGGCTAAAGAAAGCAGGAAGATCAGTCCAAGAATATACAGAGGAATTTTACCGACTCTTGATTAGAGTGAGGCATGCAAAAGAAAATAAGGAGAAGGTTGCTCGTTATATCAGTGGGTTGTGACCTAGCATCCAGGAGGAATTAAGTTTGGTAAGAATGACCAGCATTGAAGAGGCATACCAGTTTTCCCTACGAGTTGAAGAGAAGCTGAATAAAAGGTTTGAAGGAAGACAAAGAGGGTGCAATCAAGGAGGAAGGGGAAGTAGTAGATCATCTGGAGGCTGCAACGAAACCCAAAAGAAAAATGAAGATGTGGGTACTAGTAGGAACCAGAGGAATGAGGGTTTCAATCGCTCCCATGATCAAGACTTTGGAAATCAGAGAGGAAGAGGTAGAGGATGTGGATAAGGGAGAGGAGGCTTCCATGGTACTTATTTCCATTGCAATGAAGAAGGTCATTATGCTTTTGAATGCCCTCAATGAAAAGGAGGGACAAATAGGAGAGCCGAGGGCCAAGCTAGGGTTGTTCACATGGATGAGGATGCACAATCATCACATTCAGAGGATGCAGAAAGAGGAGAGACCTTGGTAAATGAAAGAATCCTACTAAGTGGTGAGATTGAACTAGGACAACAGAGGAGTTTTTTTTGTACCAGATGCAAGTGTGAGGATAAATGTTGTGACGTGATCATTGATGGTGGTAGCACTGATAACTTGGTATCAGAAGAGATGGTCTCTAAGTTGAAGCTCAAGAGGGAGAAACATCCCTAGCTGTATCAGATTTCTTGGATAAAAGATGATCATAAGGTCCTGGTAAGTGAACAATGTTTAGTGAAATTCAAAATTGGGAGTTACCATGATGAAGTTCTCTGTGATGTTATTCCAATGGATGTTTGCCATCTATTTTTGGGTAGACCATGGCAGTTTGATAGACATGCAGTACATGATGGGCATGCAAACACATACTCACTGACAAAGGATGGAGTTCGCCACAAATTGAAGCCCATGAAAAAGGAAGGTGAAAAGGTATGTAGCAGTGCTAGAATTTGTCTTGTTGATAGAAGGATGTTTTTAGATGGCATGAAACATTAGCATATGTGCTATGTTTTGATTCCTAGGAAAGATAAAGAAGGTAGTAGTGAAATACCACTTGAAGTTTTAGATTTACTAAGGGAATTTGGAGATATTATCTCTGATAATGTTCCAAATGGATTGCCACCAGTAAGGCAAATCAGTCATCAGATAGATCTGATTCCAGGAGCTAGTTTTCCTAACAAGGCTGCTCACAGAATGGCTCCTACTGAAATAAAGAAGCTAAATAGAAAGGTTCAGGAGCTTTTGAGGAAGGGCTTGATTCAAGAGAGCCTGAGTCCATGTGCAGTACCTGCAGTACTCGCACCAAAGAAGGATGGAGAGTGGAGGATGTGTACAGATCCTCAAGCTATAAATAGGATAACCATCAAGTATCAGTTTCCTTTGCCAAGGATGGATGACCTTATGGACTACTTGAGTGGATCTCAATACTTCACAAAGATAGATCTGAAGAGTGGTTATCACCAGATATGGATTTTAGAAGGAGATGAGTGGAAAATAGCCTTCAAGACCAAGGAGGGTCTTTATGAGTGGTTAGTCATGCCCTTTGGATTGACAAACACCCCAAGCACCTTCATGCAGCTCATGAATGAGGTATTTAAGAAGTTCTTGGGAAAAAAATTTATTGTCTATTTGGATGATATTTTAATTTTCAGCAAGACTTTGGAAGAACATTTACTACATATTCATAGTGTCCTTGAAAGGCTAAGGGAAGAGAAACTATTAATTAATCTGAAGAAGTGTATCTTTGCAAAAAGGGAGTTAGTCTATTTGGGGTTTGTTATATCACCTGAAGGTCTCAAAATGGATCTAGAGAAGGTAAAAGCCATCTTGGAATGGCCTACTCCAAGTTCTGCTACTGAGGTAAGATCATTTCATGGTCTGGTTTGTTTTTATAGGAAGTTTATTAAGAATTTCAGTGGCATATGTGCACCCCTAACTAATACAATAAGAGGGGATAGAAAATAGTTCAAATGGACTACAGTAGTTGCAAGAAGTTTTGAATTGCTAAAGAAGAAGGTGACAGAACAACCTGTGTTGGCACTTCTAGATTTTAGAAAGGTGTTCCAGGTGGATTGTGATGCCAGTGGCAGCGCTATTGGGGCTATATTAAGCCAAGAAGGTAAATCTATTGCATATTTTAGTGAAAAATTGAATGATGCAAAGAAGAAGTATTCTGTTTATGATCAAGAGTTCTATGCAATAGTTCAGGCCTTAAAGAAATGGAGGCATTATTTATTGCCAAAATAATTTGTTTTGTATACTGATCATCAGGCATTACAGTACCTAAATAGCCAAGGTAAATTGAATCAGAGGCATATGAAATGGGTAGAATTCTTGCAGAGCTATACATTTGTGTTGAAGCATAGAAGTGGAAAATCTAACAGGGTTGCAAATGCACTAAGTAGGAGACAATTGTTGCTTACAGTAATGTAGGTTAAAGTAGTTGGGTTTGATGAACTCAAGAAATTGTACCCCGAGGATCTTGATTTTGCTGAAGCATGGAAAGCTTGTAAAGAACCTATTGCTATGGATAGAACCAAGTAGTTAGACTATTTGATTTAGGATTGCATGTTGTTCAAGGGTAGTCAATTGTGCATTCCAAGGAGTTCCATGAGGGAAAATCTGATTAAGGAGAAACACAAAGGAGGGATGGCAGGACATTTTGGTCGAGATAAGACCATTGCCATTGTTAGAGAGCATTATTTTTGGCCTCAAATTTCACAGGATTTGAAGAAGTTTGTTTAGAGTTGCCAGGTTTGTCAAGTTGCCAAGGGGTTTAGTCACAATATTGTCCTATATCAGCCATTGCCTATTCCATCAAGGCCATGGGAGGACATAAGTATGGATTTCGTTCTTGGATTGCCAAGGACACAAAGGGGTAATGACTCAATATTCGTGGTGGTTGATAGGTTCTCCAAAATGACACATTTCATTCCATGCCACAAAACTCATGATGTTGTCCATATTGTAGACTTGTTTTTCAAAGAGGTGGTAAGACTACATGGACTTCCAAGGAGTATAGTTTCTAACAGAGATACTAAATTTGTGGGGTATTTCTAGAGGACATTGTGAAAAAAGTTAAGAACTGACTTGAAATTCAGTTCCACACATCACCCACAAATTGATGGCCAAACAAAAGTGGTAAATAGAAGTTTGGGCAATTTGCTGAGATGTTTAGTTTGGGATAAGCCCAAGGGATGGGATTTGATTCTACCACAAGTAGAGTTTTCTTCCAATAACTCTATAAATAGGAGTACTGGAAAATCACCATTCCAAATTGTATATGGGAATAGCCCAAGGAATGCACCAGAATTGAGGAAGATAGAACAAGGGGAGAGGACAAGTGCTGAAGCTGAGGAATTTGCTGAACATATCAAGTGTCTACATGAGGAGGTTCAAGCACACATTACCAAGATGAATCAAGAGTATAAAGCTAGGGTTGATCAAAGGAGAAGACATAAGGAATTCCAAGTAGGGGATTTAGTCATGGTGCACTTACGAAAAGAAAGATTTCCAGCCGGTACTTACAACAAGCTGAAAATGAAGAAATTTGGCCCCTGATAAAATTTTGAAGAAATATGACTCAAGAAATGCATATGAAGTGGAGCTACCAGACGGTATTCACATTTCTCCCATTTTCAACATTGCAAATTTAACAGAGTATCATGATGATGGTGTAGATCAGGAGCTAGTGTTAGACCCATGTCTGATTCCTACTTCTAAGAAGGAGGAGATAGAAGACATTCTAGATCATCATGTGGGTAGGAGTACCAGAAATAGGCAGTATGAAGAGTATTTGGTCAAATGGAAAGGATGACCAATCAAGGACTCAACTTGTATTTTAGAAGCTAAGGTTTTCCATTTGGGATTTCCTCTACCATTCATAAAGTGACAGGGTCACTTTTTAATCTATCCTGGGTGTCTGATGCAGAAGCATCCAGAGGTATAAGGGCAATCCTGTGTCACCCAAAAAAAATATTTAGAATTAGTTTTTGTTTCATGTTTTTTCATTTTTGGATACCCATTTGGGTCAAATAAAGGTTCCAACTCTCACAGTTCCACTATCAGTGTTTGTGTAAATCTTGAAAAAATAGGAGTATGTAATTGAGGCATCATTTTGGTGAACTAGGAGGTGTAAATTGGCTAGATGAATGCAACTATAATTTAGAGCATTTCAGAAAAAGAATCAAGTCAAAAGGCCCCACGGTTTGAAAGTTATTGCAATTTTTTGGGTTGTGGAGGCCTCCTAAGAATGCTTCAAAGTCAGGTCAGGGGCATTAAATGACCTTGAAAAGGGCTGAAAAATGGGGAATGAGCGGAGCTTGTCCACAAGGCTATAGAGTGCTTTGAGAGCTTTCCAAAAATGTAAATGGTTTGTCAATCAAAGCTACGGTTCAAAAGTTATGCCTCCCGAAAGTTCGATTACCGTTTCTGGATTCTTCTAGATTTGCATCAACTTCTAACGTAGCTTCTAGAACCTTCTATTTGGTTGGTGGATGCCTACTAGCACTTTCTAGAATGTACTCCTAGTCCTTAACCCTCTGGGGTCTATTTAAGGAGATTTCTTGCATTGTAAAAGGCAGTTCGGAGTGGAGTTTGAGAGGAGGTACTGAAAGGAGAAATTATCTCCACATTTATGCTATGGTAAGCCCTTACGGCATGTTTTGAAGTTTATTTTCTCTATACTGAATGTACTAGCTTATTTTTCAGTTAATACAATTCCCCTTTTCTGTTGTGTCCATTATGTTCTTGGGTTGTGTCCCCATCACAAAATGGAGTGTAAAGGGGTTAGAGAATATTTCTCTCTCTACCCCAAGTTATGTGATATGAATTTTTTCACATAGGATGTTCAAAGGATATTGACCAACTATAAAGAGATTTAAAAACTACAAGTACTACTCTTAAGTTATGTCCTAGTCAAAGCCAAGCTCATTTTTAGAGATTATTGTCCACTCAAGGTACACTTGTCAAGCTGATAGCACAAGATGAAAACATTCAAGCTACTTTGATCAATATTCAATGCATGTTGATTCCAAACATGGAAGTGTTGCATAAGGAAATGGCCTATGCCAAGACATTGATAAATAATGATAACCAACTTTCTACTCATGATGGCTTAGTTGACCTTGTCACCTAGATAGACATTCACTATCAATCTCTAGAGGTAGCATGCAACAATTGGGATGTAGCCCTAAAGATCATAATGGAGATCCATAAATCATTTTTGGATAAACACACTATCAATGTGCCACCCATGACATAAGTCTCAAAAAGGGGGATTATGAAGTTTTGAGTAAGGGGGACTAATATGCAGAAATAGGGAACAAAAAATTTACTCCTCAAGAGTAATTGATTGAGATACAAAAAGGAAATATTTACTCATGGGGAGTAATGGAGAAATAAGGTATGACATTTAGCCATCCAATTTGAAAAATTTTGAAGTTTCTAAAATTTTGTATGAGAGCCAAGTCATAGAAACATATTGTCTGAGTTGTGCTCATAATAAGAATTGTATATGAATGACATGTTTTTTCACTCATGTCAAAGTGGAAGATTGTTAATCTCAAATTGGTTTTGACAAGGCAGACTAACAAAACACTTATTTATTATCTATGAGCATTACAATGCATGCTGAGTGATAAGAGCATGTCAAGAAATTAGTGTGAGCTGAGTGATCAAATCATGCCAAGCATTAGTCGTTAGACAATAGATGTCAAGTAATATACCTAGTATGTGTTTAGTCACTCATGAGCCAAGCAGGCTGTACATATCAAGTAATTTAGGAGCCAAGTAAATAGTGTATGTCAAGCCATTTGGAAGTTGAGTTACAACATTGAGAATGTAGTAATGGTCAAGCATCAGAGTCTTTAGATGTCGAGTGAATAGTTTTGGACATAGTTGTTTATAATGACACAAACTTCTATGTAAACCATTTTTTGTTTGACTTAACAATTTTTTTACAATTGTAGAAGATATGTATGGAGGTATATTGTGAATCCCTATATATTACATGCAACTAATAAAATTTAGGGATGCTCTAAGTGGAAATATGGATCAACCTTAGCCATAGATTCTTACATAACCCTAACCCACCTATGTTTAATTAAGGACGAAAACCATAAGGAGTTTTTTGAGTGTGTGAATGCACAGAAGGAGATGAATGATAAGTGCAGAGAGAGCATTCATGGTGGCCATGGAGCTTGTGATAATGATCTAAATTTCAGAATCAATTAGAGAGAACAGAGGAAAGAAAAGAGAGGAAAGAGGAGACATATTTGATTAGAAGGATCAAGGATTTATCAAGAAAGAGAAGATTTGACATCTAGGAATAGAGTTCTAACCAAAGGATCATGGTGTTGAATCATTTTAACAGTTGATGTAGAGCAAATCTCCTAACAGAGTAGTCTTAACATACTTGTGTAGATCTCTTGACCAATTCCTTTCTTTATTGTAAGTTTAAGTACTCTAACAAGGCAGACTTTTAGCAAGGTGTTGAGATCTTTTTGTAGACACCTAAAAACCTTTAGGAAATAAAGTATTTTTATTTTCTGAAAAAGTCTTGATGACATCATCATTTATTAATTAAATATTTATTTAATTAATTTATTTATTTTTATGCCATTAAATCCCTTTATCTTAATTAAAAATATTTAATTAAGGAATCCCTCCCAAAAATATTTAAATCTTATTTAAACATTATTTCCTTATTTATTAATTATTTAATTAATAAATTGACCAAAAAACCCAAAATAAATAAAAAATTTATTTTTTGCGCAAAATTTGGCCAATTTTCTTAAGACCACTAACCTATTCCAAAATCTACTAATCCTTCTTTAATTTTGATTAAAGGCTAATCCCATCATTTCCTACCCCTAATCCCAACTCAAAATATTTAATTAAGATTAAATATTAATCCTCATGTTTATTAAATTTTTTTTAATAAATATCTCCTCAACCCAAACCCTTGAAATAAATAAAACTTTATTTATTTCCTAAAAATCTAATTTATCCTCATCCTAAGAAGTTCTAGACTCTTCTAGAAAGTCTTCATCCTCATCTTAGGAAATTCTAGACTATTCTAGAAAGTCTTTATCCTCATCCAAAGTCTAGACTCTTGTAGAAGATGTCTTTAAACCTAATCCTAATCCCTTCCTAACCTTGTCACATTCCCTAAACATGGGTTAAAACTTACTAACCCAAGCCAAAGTTAACAAATATCTCCTCCTTCACCCACCCTCATTAAATGCCATCCACTTGCCTATCCCTAAGCTAATCCTAAACCATCCTAATCCATCCTCTAATCATTTTCACAAGCCTAAGCAAGCTTAAAACCTTCCTAAACAAGTCCAAGTCGAAATTTCTCTCATCACCCTCAAAATATCTCAACCATAAAACTTTATGAAGCCCACTAGGCCATAAATGACTCTTCCAAGCCCTTTTATTGCTCTTACAAGCCATTATGAGGGTCTTTATGAAGATTTTATCCCTTGAGCCTCTTTTGTTGACTCATCCTTCCCCTTTCCTCCATCCTCTCACCATGTGACATGTGTCACTCCTTGATTGGCTATAAGGAAGCACAATCCATGTGCTCTCCTCTCATGCAATCTAAGCCCTCCATGAGCTTTTTCCCATCCTTGCATCTTAGCCCTCAATCCCTCAAGCCTCTTGCCTATAAATTGGATCCTTCCCCTTTGCAAAATAACACAATCCATGAAGTAAAGTCATAATGCCATTTTAAGAAGCCATTTTACATCAAAACCATACACTCACACCCAAATTCCAACTCCATTTGAAGCCATTTTTTAAGCATAAAGCTTGAGCATACATCCTATCTATTTAGACAAAGCTACTTAACAAGAGAGCTTCTCATTTAGATAGCCCATTAATGGCTCATATTCTCAATTGAGAGCTCATCTTAGTCTATCTTGAAGTTTATGAATTTTTTTTAGTTTGTAGAAGCTTTATTTAAATTTGGTTTCTATTAGCATACTAACATTGCTCATATACATTTTGGCACGCCCGGTGGGACACCGCACGGGTCATTTTCATTAGCTTTTTTAGTCAAGTTTTGTATATCATTTGCTGATTTTGGCTAATTTTTCTTTTTTTTGTGATTGGTAGGATTGTATAAATTGGTTTTGTAGGTCCACATGAGCATGAAGAAGACAAAGGAACTCATAGTATATCTCATAGTGTTTGCAGATTTTTCAAGCTTATAGGTGGACAAAGAACTTGGAATTCTTCTTCCTCTTCTTGTCTATATTCTTCTTATTCCATCTACTACTTCTTCTTCTTCTTGTGGGAGATCTTGGCCATTTTTTTTTAAGGAAGCAAAATCATACACACTTCTTTTTAGTGCTTAAAATGAACCCCCAAATCATACTTAAATCTATTAAAAAATTAAAAAATTTCAAAAAAGAAAAAATCTTTTAACAAGTGAAACTAAACCAATCCAATCATTTGCATCCTTGCAACATCAAGGTTTTAGATGCATTCATGCAAAGTTAGGAACACTTCATTTTTGAGAATTTAAAAAAAACTTCATGTTTCCATTTCAAAAGGTTCAAAATCAACACTAAGTGCACACTAAAAGGTAAATCAAACTCAAAGCATCAATCAAGGATAAAATGAACCTCATTTTCAAATATTTTAAAGTTCTTTTAAAAATCTCATGAAAACTAAGAGTCCTAAATGGTTGCCAAAAATTGTCCTAAAAGCTTTGTTATTTGTTCCAAACAAATGTCTTGTTGCAAAATCTTGAATGTTTCTTAGGTTTTTCATGCATCAAAACAATCTAGGAATATCATTTTTGGGCTTAAAATATGCAAACTAGAACAAAAAATCTTGAATGAAAACCAAAGCCCAAAGAGTCATTTTCACTTTTGAGTCCAAAACAATCTTGAATGATCTAAGGTTAAAACAAAGCACTTCAAAGTTCTTAAAACAACACACAAAATCTCAATCTTGAATGCTCAAAGGAAAAAAATTGAATGTTTACTCACTTGTTTTTGAATGCATGTTGCTAAAATCACTCTTGAGAGCCATTGATTAAAATCAAGTTTGTTTTTTTTATGAATGCATGATTAAAACAACAAAATCCAATCTTGAATGCCATAGATCAAATAATCATCTTTTGGGTCATAAAAATAATCCACATTTTTGAAATCTTCTAAGTTATAAAAACTAATAAAGATGCTTTGAGTAAGTTTGTAGTTGGACTCACCCTCTTTAATCACCCATCAATTTAACCATTGGTTGCAATCTCAGTGCCATCTATGGGGATGGGTCTACCTAAGAGGGTGTTAAGTGCTCCACAAACATCAAACTCCACTCACTTGGGTCTTTAGTGGTTTTTCTAAGTTAGAAAATTCCTTGAATGCGCATTAATCTCGCTCACACTTCATTTGGGCATAAAAATTGGACAAATCTTGACGTGGAGGGACTCTGAGCACACGCTTGGCAATCAAGTTTCACACATCTTTGTTTTGGGCTTAAAAAAAACTCACACTCAATCTTGAATGCCTAACAATTAATGAACATTGCATGGTTTGGACGCATTTTCAATGACGCTCGCGTTTCTTATGTTGACGATCTCTCGACTTTCATTATGCTGACGATGCTATCAAATTGGAATAAAGATTGTATGCCATAATCACAAGTGTCTTCAATCATAGCTTACAAAATCTAAATCATCAATTGGAATAAATGTGTGTCTTTTAAAGCCCAAGATCATGTATATGGTCTTGTTTTATACTTTTTAGGAGGCCTGCTTGGGGATTTCATCACCCCTTGGGACGACCTCAACTCCAGCATTCTGGCAGAGTATAAAAATCGGGAGGTGAATCCAAAGACACCTCTCTTGGAATCAAGATTTTATCACTCAGGCTAAGCCTCAAGGAACTTTATACCCTTGAGAAGTGAAAGAGGAGAAGTGGGTTACCACTCCTCTCGGCTGTGTGACATTTTTTTTGGTTTCATCTACGGATTTGGGCCTCACGTACCTTGCGTATATCAAGGACTCCCTAGCTATAACAAATTTCATCCTTGTAGAAAGCTTCCTAGGATGTTGGTGTGTTTGACGTGCTTGCTCCAAAATTTTGTCTACTTGTTTGTTCATAGCTTTTGAATGAATGTTTGCCAACTTTGGTCAAAATCCCAAAAAAGCAAAAATCTCCCAGCTCAAGGCATACTTAGCGTAGTCACTGCCTCATCAAAAAATCATCCAAGCTCCCCCGTTGCAACTGAATCTATCTAGTTCCTTGCTTTAGAACAATCTCAAATCCAAAGTTTCTCCAAATCATCCCCCCCAGCCAGCTAGCAACCCAATCCAAAATCACACCCAAGCCTTTAGAGAGTTGTTGTCATTCTGCTAGAATTTGCTATCCAATCAATCCGACCAATCCACCAGCCTCACCAAGGTTATCCCTTTGACAGAGCTTTGTCTAGGGTAAGCTAGCTTTGTCACTTGTTATCCCTCATCACCTTGAGCTATAGGTTGGGATCCACAAGTGGTCAATCTCGTGTCATGCCCATAGAATCATTAGTCTATCCTTAAGTTGACACAATCTCCACCAATCTAGCGCATAGGAAAGAAAAACTCTCACTTTTTGATAGCATGCCCTTGAAGTCTTCCATCCACAGGAAAGCCAAAAATCTCCAGTCAATCCTCCTTAGGTCTGTCATACAGCTTTGACTCTCCCTAGGAAATCCTTCATCAGCTAATCCAAAATCTACGCTTAATCCAAATCCAACCATAAGCTTCCGTGTTCATCCATATGCAAGACCCCATCCCCATCCGACTCATCATCAAAACATGAAATCCCAAACCTATCATGATGTGTTCGGTTGTATTGTCCTTGCTCTTGCCACCTCCTATTCTAATGATGATGAAAATCTTGTTGACTATGATGGGTATCTTGAAAGCCTTAGAAACATTCCCCCAAGCATCCCCCAAAATGCAAGAGTTATTCCAAACTATCTAGTCATGCCATCTGATATCCCAGCTTCTCCTCCATCACCCAATCAACCAAGCTTCCAATCTTCCACCCTCATCACACCAGCTATTCTTATCAACCCACCACCTTCACCTCTAACACACAAGTCTCCAAGGAATCTCCTAGAGGAAATACAAGAAAAGCTGCCTCCAACAGTCGATAAACCATGTCATCTAATCCAACCATGTGAAGTAGTCGGTGATGAAGCTTCCCCATCTATAATATCACCTCCATCTCCCATAGCTACCATCCCCATACCATCCATCAAATTGCTTAAAATCCTTCCACTTCCCACAAGCGTCAAAATCCCACCACCCATCGAATCACTCCAAATCCCATCCACATCTCCTCCTCCAAGCATTATCCAAATCCCATATAATGAACCCCATGCATCCACTTCCATCCATTCTTGTCAAGATCTTGTCCAAAAGCATGTTGAAATATCCTCCGATAGAACAACAGATCTCGCCATCCCACTTATTCCCCTACATGATCCACTTTTACCATCCCCTCCATATCTAAATCCTACCATCTTACTTACTCCATCTCAAGATCCCTTTCCCTCAACCCACCCAACTAAAGATCCTATCCTCCCATCTCCTCTACTTCATGATCATACATCTCCCATAATCCATGATGATAGATCCATCAAAGAAGAACTAATTATCATATCCGAAGCTCCAACTCCTTTAGCTAGTAATGGACTCACATCTTGTGTTCCAAATAATGAACATCATATTGAAAAAAGAAATGAAAATGTATTTCTAGATGTTGGTATCCCCGCTATTCCTGCATGGTCCCAAGTCCTTCCATCTCCACCCCAAAGTTCCCATCCATCTTATTCCGCATCTATTTTGGGCCCTCATCCTACTCCTTATCTCCAACCCTCCATTTTGGGTCCATATATCCCTTATCTAAATCCCACACCCTTTCCATCCATTTTGGGTCCTTACATACCTAATATGAATCCTTTATCCCGTCCATCTATTTTGGGACTTACACCTTCACCATTTCCATCTATTTTGGGCCCATATCCTTCCTTCCCTCCATCCATTTTGGGCAATTATATCCATCCATATCCTATGTTCCAATCTATCCTTCCATCCCCTCAAATCCACCAGCTAGATCATCAAAGGCACTCACCCTTGAATCCCTTCCAACCTTTAAACCCTATCACTCCATCAATTATCCCTCCATCTCCTCCATGCTCTTGTTCCCATCCGATGGCTAATAGAAGCATATTGGATGCCAAAATACAAAAGCATAAATCCAAAAATCCAAAAAAATCCAAGTCTCAACATGTCCCTTCTAAAATACATGTTCAAAACAAGAAACATTTAATCCTAATCAAAGAAAAAGTCGAGAGGCCATAAAAGCCCAAGCTAAAAAAGTCAAAAATCATGTGGATACCCAAGATGCCCATAAAAGAAATGCATCTCAAAGAAAAATCTCAATTGGCATCCATTCATGCTACTCAAAAAGCCTCATCCATCCATCCTTCATCGAAATCCCCATATAAGCATCCTTCATCCCCTCAATCCACTTTTAGTCCATATGCTTCTTATCCTAAATTTCCCATCCTCCATCTTCCAACTCTACTTTTAGTCCTTATCTTTCGCTTCCTCCATTTTCTCCTCAACCTCACTCAAAACCATCTTTCCCACTACTTTATCACCTCTCAAGGTGTGTGCCAATGATGATCTTTCCATTTTCCTCATCCATTTACCCACAAGCATCCATTATCTGTCAAACTCCCACCCACCATTCCACTTGTTCAATCCAATCCTTTTTCATCCATCCTACCAACATCTAAAAGCCAAAATAGCTAAAGAAAGCCAAAATCATTCCAGCTAAGTCCAAAGTCAAAAAGTCAAAAAAAAAAAAAGTAAAGAAAAATAAAGCGTCCACTGGTGAAAACTTGGCAATTCAAGCTCCTTGGACAAGTACCATGATGAAAACTTGGCAAACAAGCATCATGCGTAATCCAGCCATCCCCATCTTAGCCTATCATCCTCATGCTTTTGGTTACATCTTGACATCCAACTCCATCTTCCAATCTATACACCTATCCTCCATCCTCCAGCTTCCATCTCACACCATCCACTAATCTTCTACAGCTTCAGCCAATCATCCCAGCTATCATCCTTCTCCCTAGCGCCTTTTGCTTTTCCATCCTAGCTTGATTCCTATCACATCCATTGTAAGACCTCCTTCCACATGTCATCTTCTAACTAGGGGCACTATATTCCTTGGAGATCTTGTTTTGTCCATCCTCCCTTGTCATTAGTATCCCGCTCTAGGCTATCCTCATGCAAATCCAATGTCATCCTCTCATTAGTAATTCACTCTAGCGCCATCTACCCATTCAGAAACCACCAACCTTAGCATTTTCCCCATCATCATCATTGGATGCATCTTGTAAAATCCATATCTTTCATTATCACCTCATCCTTAGCTTTTGCTTCTTGCACCAAATTAAGCCATCCCGCTATCCTCTCATCCTGAGCTTTTTATCCATCTGTATCATACCTATCATTGGTCCGTTAGCTTGTACTATATCTTGATTAGCCCACTTGTAAATATCTTGGTCCATCAGCTTGTACATCCTCTTTAGCTTAGTACCATTGTATCTATCCATCTTTCGTGTTAGTTCCTCCTTGATCAGTATCTTGCACACGTTGCACATCTTGGTTAGCTATTCCAATGCATCCTTTAGCTAGATTTCCTATCACCAAAGTGTTATCTTTCTTAGTTCAGCTTGCCAAACACATCACTCATCCAAATCCACCAGCTTAGGTGCTCTCTGATAGGTCCTTGCAGGATATAGCTTTCCTCATGTCTGATCTTGGTCCGTTAGTACCTCGTCCTACCCATCTCATTGGCAAACGGTTCTCTTTTAGATTTTTGCTTTCTTTTGATTTGGACTCTTCCCTGTTGGGTCTTGAAATATCTTTTCCAAGAAATCTCCTTGTTCTCTCCTCAAGGTTGCCACGATCTTCCATATCATGGTATACTACGAATGGGGCAATCAGAGCCTAAGGTCTTGATCATGTCTTTTGCTTGTTTTATTTTCTGCTTGTGGGTTACCCAGTGTCGTTTCCACACTGCTTCCTCTGGGATTCATGTGTAATACTGGGGAAATCCTTGCATGTTTTTTTTGAGTCAGTTCGTCAGTCCTCTAGACAGTTGGTGAAAAGGCCTTGATGTTCTTGGTAACCTTGGCAATTAACCAATAGTCCTATAGCAATCTAGTGCTCAACTACATGGTGGTACTTCTCTTTGAAGTATCCCCCCGCTCAAAAAGCTTCAATGGTTTTCCTTCATCTCCATTATCCCCCATCCATATCCAACATCCGTCTCTCCTACCCCAGCTTATGCATTAGTATCTCTTTGAATCACTCCTCACCTTTAGCTTTAGGGATCCACCAATCCAAATCAATCCACCAAGCCTCATCTTTCGAGATCCACAATCCTAGTCCTAGGGATCTCTGAAACCCATCTTCTGCCAATCTGACTCTTTGAAATCCTATTGCATCAGCTTTTTAATCCCCTCATCCATCTCCCCATCCTGGATTCCTTTTATAGTGCTCTGCTCCTTCATCCTCTGCAATCCCTGAGATCTTAAGCTTGCTTCCTCTTGTGCCTCTGATTCTCCCTTTATCATTCTCCCATAGTGAGAGTTTGAGCTAACTAAACCTCTTCTCTTAAGCCAATCTAAGTCTTCTTGCTTATCTCAAATTCTTGTAATTTTCAAGAAGTCGTCGAGCCTCGCTTTCTCTCCCCACCGCCTTCTTGAAGGGGCATCTTGCAGTCCATTCTCTCCTCTTCTGCTCTAGCCTTGGGCATCTTATTTTCTTATCTTTGATGCCATGCCACTGGCGGCATCACATCAAAGAGGGGAAAAATGTAGACACCTAAAAACCTTTAGAAAATAAAGTATTTTTATTTTCTGAAAAAATCCTGATGACATCATCATTTATTAATTAATTAATTTATTTTTATGCCATTAAATCCCTTTATCTTAATTAAAAATATTTAATTAAGGAATCCCTCCCAAAAATGTTTAAATCTTATTTAAACATTATTTCCTTATTTATTAATTATTTAATTAATAAATTGACCAAAAAACCCAAAATAAATTAAAAATTTATTTTTTGCCCAAAATTTGGCCAATTTTCTTAAGACCACTAACCTCTTCCAAAATCTTCTAATCCTTCTTTAATTTTGATTAAAGGCTAATCCCATCATTTCCTACCCCTAATCCCAACTCAAAATATTTAATTAAGATTAAATATTAATCCTCATGTTTATTAAATTTTTTTTAATAAATATCTCCTCAACCCAAACCCTTGAAATAAATAAAACTTTATTTATTTCCTAAAAATCTAATTTATCCTCATCCTAAGAAGTTCTAGACTCTTCTAGAAAGTCTTCATCCTCATCCTAGGAAATTCTAGACTATTCTAGAAAGTCTTTATCCTCATCCAAAGTCTAGACTCTTGTAGAAGATGTCTTTAAACCTAATCCTAATCCCCTCCTAACCTTGTCACATTCCTTAAACATGGGTTAAAACTTACTAACCCAAGCCAAAGTTAACAAATATCTCCTCCTTCACCCACCCTCATTAAATGCCATCCACTTGCTTATCCCTAAGCTAATCCTAAACCATCCTAATCCATCCTGTTGGGACTGAAAATTGCATGCTTCATTTTTAGTCACATTTTGAAAATTTTGGAAAATCATGTCCTCAAGTGCCTTTTATGCATGTGGTCAGTTGGTAGCTTGAGGCCTAGGTGGTGTTTGAGTGGCTTAACACCTTTCATTTGACATATGCGTATGATCCACAATGTTATTTTGCCATCCCGAATCATTCTGTGAAGTCCCATTTTGAGCTAGTGTCAAAATTTGCAATTCTACCAAGTGTCAGACAACAATAAGAGGCCTTGTTGGTGAGTGAATATCTCGCACCCAAAAATGTGTCATCACTTACCCCTTTGAGAGTGTCTAATATCCATGCCTAAGAATCTATGTTTTAGATTTTGAATCATTTCAAGTCCATCTGAATAGGTTTTGAATCCCTCAAAGTTGGTCAGTTACTGTTTTCATGCTTTTGCACTGTGCACCTAATTCTGGGAAGCCTTGTTTGACATGCAATAACTTTTGACCAGTTGACCCAAATGAGAAAATTCCTTTTGCATTGTATTTTAGATATCAGAGACTTGTTATGTTCCAAGTTTCAGCTTTTGACGAATCCGTTCGGCCAGTTTTCAAGCATGATTCCCGATGCAATTTATAAGTTTTGACTGGTGTCAGCATTTGCAGATTGTTTGGTACCCCTGTTCGTGGCATCATATCTCTTGGTTCATGATACGTGAGATCAAATGGATTATACCATTGTATTGCCCTCTGAAAGTAATACAAGTGTGCCATTTTTTAGAACTTGATGAATCCGTCTTCACACTTTACTACGGTCATTCCATTCACAAAAAATGATATGTTACTGATGTCCTTTGTCCTGCAAATCCAGATAGCCTACTTTGAACATCCGCCATTTGCGCCCAGTTATTCGTCATGAGCCAAAATTGCATAGTCACACTCACCTCATGACAGAGCTCCAATTTCCCAGTTTTCATCCTTCCAAATGTCAGTTTGCCCAGTTTTTGGAGCCAAATCCGAACCCAGTTTGTTGTTTTCTGATGTGTTTGCTTGCAGGTATTTCTGAGAAGACAACTTTGACAGCTAGTATCTTTTGACTGGGAATTCGTCATGAGACGAGATTCAACTGTTTGCAAGAATGCGGAGCAGAGATTCAGTGGGCCATTTTCCAGAGCCCGATCAGGTGTTTGGATAAGTTTTCAAAGGTAGTCAATGGACCTCCTGGCGCATGATTGAAAAGTTGTGAAATAATAGATGCAGAAGAACCTTATACGGAAATCAACAGGACTCTTGAGTTTCGAGTAAAACTTTGAGGATGCCAACCACTTAGATGAGAAGTTTTTAGCTATTTCACAAATAGAAGTTTCTCTAGAAAATATTAAATCTTTCTTGCCTTATGTTCGTTGGAAATGCTTGGCATCCACATATGTTGCAGGACACATTGATGCAGATTGTGAAGCAAGTTGAAGACAGAAAGCTTTTGATGATTGTTCAAAACAATCGACTTCCTTACTGGATACAGATTTCAAACATGTTTGGCATTAATCGAACACTTTCACAATGCTTGTCAAGATATCAATGCAGTCTCAATGTTCATATCATGCAGAAAGATTGGACAGATGAAGAAGGTGACCAACTTCAAGCAGTTGTTGAAATTTTTGGGAGAATGATTGGCAGATTGTTGCTGTCAATATGAAAGGATGGACATATTCTCAACGCTTAAACAGATGGTTCAAGTCTATTTTGCCAGATTAGAAAAAAGTGGGAAGATTGAACAAGTGCTCAACAGAGACCACGCAGTGAAAGGAGGAATCCCCACACATAATGCAAAGCAGGATGTACACATAGTAAAGAAAACCCACGCTTTCAAGGCAGAGCTCACGCATAAAAAATAAAAAATGCATCCACGTCTTAGAGCAATGAGATCCCAAGCAGCCGTAGGCACACTTGGAATGGGAGGCACTGCAATCCGCAGTCAAGCAATCTGCATGTCAAGGAAGAGGAGAAGACCATGTAGGCAGATAGAAGAAGTGGCTTAGATAAGGGCAGACACGTTAAAGCAAGGTAATCCACGTTTTAAAGTAGTAAATCCGCGCTCGAAGATGGTAGTTTAAGGGAATGTTTCAAATAAAAACCCTGGTGTTAAGAGAAGCCGCTGCCAGTAAGAAGAAATCCGCAGACTAGTAAAGACAAAAGCAAAACATCACGTGAATGGAGAGTAAGCTGCCTGTTAACGAGAAAAGCGCATGGAAAAGCATTTAGAGGTCATTGTCCCACATCGTCCATGGGAGACCTTCTTCATTTGTTTAAATGCAACTTTACATCTATAGTGTGATGTCTAAAAGACAACGGCCCTTTTGAAGGCAGTGCTTAGGCTTGTGGGGCCCGTGGTTGGATTAATGATGTCAAATTTGAAGCCTTAGCCAAATTTTGAATGGATATACAAAGTTGCTGATATGGCGATGAGTGCCAGATTTTTGACACGTGTCTTGATCTTGTGGCAGGTGCTATCTCACCATGCAAAGATGCACACCGGTTACCATAGCGAGATAGCGACCTCGCGACACGTGGCAGTAGGCCCGAGTCGATTGATGACATGGTGACTCTATCAACGTGCTGAATTGGCAATATAGGCCAATCAAAGAGTGACACGTGGCACTTGGTCAACAGAAGTTTGACCCTGGATTCAGAGGATAAGGGAAAATTTCAAAGGAATTAAAAAATATTTTTTATTTTTTATTTTCTAGTGGGTGTGCACGTTCAGAAATTTTTTTAAATTCAAGAGGTCTTTTCTTTACAAAGCCTAAACATTAGAGATTTTAAAATTTTGATTTTTAAAAAAAATTTGAGTTGCAGACCTAAGCATTTTATAGCCAGAGGGGACATTTTTCAAATGGCAATTTTAGGCACTTCTGGTAACCAAAATATGAAGTGTTATATATCGCTGGAATCGTGAGAAGATGAATTTTCCGATTCTGGAGTTAGTTTTTACACAGGTATCAGTTAGTTTGAGCTACATGAGGTTTTCTATCTGGTACCTAAAGTGTAACCATATTCATACCAGGAAGTTCAGATTTGTTTTTTGTCAAGATAATGACCTAGATATCAGTAGAAGGCAATGGAAATGCAGTTAGGGTCGAATTTGTTCTGATTTACTCAGTAAAAACTCATTTTCACTGGCTTTTTCATGGGGCAATCAGATTTTTTGGCAAGTAAAGGGTTTTCATCATTAGGCAAGGATATTTTGCAAGTTTGTTACAGATTAATGATGAAACAAAATCAGATCAGAAGGGATGAAGGAAGAAAGAAGTTTTTCAGTTGCACAGGATTGAATTTCAAGTGGACACTTGTCCTCTTCAAAACAGATCCGAGAATTCCTTCTTGCTATATCTATCTTTTTCTTCCACTTTGTAAGGGTTCCAGTTTTGGCACTGAGAAACCATTCTTCAACATTTCTTCTTGTATTGAACAGCATTTTAAGTTTTGCAGATAGTTCTTTTCTGTTAGGTGATCTATGAGTTATTTTCTGTACATTTCATGTATTTGATTTCAAGGAAAACAAATAAAGTGCAGCAAAAGTTTGAAGTTCAGTTTGAATCTTGTCTCCTAATTATGGCTCTGTTATTTCTTCTAATTTGTGATCAAAGAGCATGAATTAGGTTGCATTACATTTTGAAATGTATGTTGTTAAAATGTCTTGCTTATGGAACAAAGAACCATGTAATTGCTTGATATTTGTCACAGGGTTTGCAGATTTCATGATAGGATTTTCTGAGTATGAGATTCATTCTGTAGCAGATGTCTATTCACAAGGTGAAAGATAGATCAGGGATCTTAATGTAGAGATACGTTTGAGGTTTCCAAGAGATGTATGGTTATGATTCATTTAATTTCCCAATAGATAAGGCACTGGTCAGAGATAGGATCATTAAGTTCTATTGTTCATACTTGGGTCTTGCTATTATCAACATATTAAATCAATTTTCCCTTTTATGTTGAAAGCTACTCAATGTTAACCCACACTTAGCTTGCCAATTTCATGAGTTATGTTCTTAGCTAGTTCATGCTTATGATTCCTGGTTGAGTATAGAAGAAATAAGGGTTTTATCTGCTTCATATTAGATTCAATGTATGCTTTGACAACTGGTACCATATAAAGAATCTACAGGTCTACCTGCCTAGGTTTTGCAGAGCCTGAAGTAGAAGAAGGGTCATGCCTTATAGTTGGCCTAGTGTCTGAATGGATGCGTTGATAATGGGAGTTAGCTGCCCCTAGATGCATCTTGTTCTCATTAGGGTAATTGGAAATGGGTAATGTTTTCAAACTCCAACACATCCTCTAATCATTTGCACAAGCCTAAGCAAGCTTAAAACCTTCCTAATCAAGTCCAAGTCGAAATTTCTCTCATCACCCTCAAAATATCTCAACCATAAAACTTTATGAAGCCCACTAGGCCATAAATGACTCTTCCAAGCCCTTTTATTGCTCTTACAAGCCATTATGAGGGTCTTTATGAATATTTTATCCCTTGAGCCTCCTTTGTTGACTCATCCTTCCCCTTTCCTCCATCCTCTCACCATGTGACATGTGTCACTCTTTGATTGGCTATAAGGAAGCACAATCCATGTGCTCTCCTCTCATGCAATCTGAGCCCTCCATGAGCTTTTTCCCATCCTTGCATCTTAGCCCTCAATCCCTCAAGCCTCTTGCCTATAAATTGGATCCTCCCCCTTTGCAAAATAACACAATCCATGAAGTAAAGTCATAATGCCATTTTAAGAAGCCATTTTACATCAAAACCATACACTCACACCCAAATTTCAACTCCATTTGAAGCCATTTTTGAGGCATAAAGCTTGAGCATACATCCTATCTATTTAGACAAAGCTACTTAACAAGAGAGCTTCTCATTGAGAGAGCCCATTAATGGCTCATATTCTCAATTGAGAGCTCATCTTAGTCTATCTTGAAGTTTATGAATTTTTTCTAGTTTGTAGAAGCTTTATTTAAATTTGGTTTCTATTAGCATACTAACATTGCTCATATACACCTTTAATAGGGTGAGACCTAATATTCTTTGTAAGCCTTTAACATTGTAGACCCCTCATAGGGTAGACCATACTTTCTGGTCAAACTTATTGTAACCATAATTGGCTATACTTTACAACTATAATAGTGAAAATTTGTGGGTTTCATCCCCACCCTAATTTTACCTTCTCATTGGAGGGTTTCTAGGTAAAAAAATTATTATGTTATGTGTTACTTGTTTCATGCTATGGATGAACATGTGTATTTAGTTATTTTAGTTTACATGCTAAATTGTGAGATGGATGTGTGGTGAATGTTTTATGGTTAAAGTTTTAAAGTTTTGATTCAAATCCCCTATCTTTCATAGTTTACTTTCCCATTGTTATTTCCAACATTCACTTCCCAACCTTGTTCGTACAACGAAATCCCCAAAAAGGAGGGTTTTGAGGAATTTTTAGCATTTCTTGGTTGTAAACACTAAAAGGTTTTGTTATACTATAGAATCTTCCATTTTCCATGTAATAATATTTGAGAATTTCTCTTTCACCTGCATAAGAAATCTTGTCAAAATCTTTCTCCTTACACATTTGCCAAGCACATTTCTTCATTGATTTCTAGTTGGCTTCATATTAATCCAGCCTAGGGCTTGCTAGAAAAATTCATAAATTGGCTTTCAATGACTCCAACCTTTTCCATACTAAATTAAAGTGAATATTATCTTTTTTCCCAAAGTCTCATGAATTTTCAACCATGGAAATGAGATAATCATGCCATTTTTCCCAAATTGTCGAGTTATACAACAAAACTAGTAGGACTTTACAAATTGGAAGAAATATGTACAAAACTTAATGAACAAGAAAATAAATCTTGTACAAACACACCACTAACAACTATATCTAACTCTTATTTACAATAAACTCTCCATCAATCATGAAAATTGTGAACAATAGGCTAGAATGTAGTAAACTTGTTGGTAAAGCTTAGTTTTTAGATTTAATTTTTCAAAATTTTGTTTTTCCAACTACAAAATCTTTTTCTACCGACTTAGTTTTGAGTATAGGTAGCAGACCTCAAAATTGAGCATATAGATTATCATAATAGATCATATAATACCTTGTCCATTTTATTCCTTTCTTTTCATGATTTCCTACTAAATACTAGATGCATAGAAATGATCAGCTCTAAGAGTAATGTAGTAGATAGTGCACATGTAGATGATATGTACAAGGATGGAAAATTTTATAGTGAGATTAATCTTAGTGAAGTAACAAAATGAGACTATTCATTGATATTAAAGGAAAATCATTTACTTCAATTCTTTTTCATGGACATAATTAATTTTTGTTTCTTTGAAAATGCTCAATATTTGGAAAACATATATCATGACCTAATGAAGTTAGTCATCATGATTGATTAAGGAACACTATTTGGAATAGATTAACCAATGCTTTTGTATCACTCTTTTGAGAACACATTCTTTCTTGGGTTGTAAATAAATCCATGATTCCAAGAGGGAAATTCTCAAAGCCAAGAAGAGTTATCTCTTACCTTGACAATTGCACTGAATCATTCAAGAAGAGTAATTCCATCAGTAAATCCAAGAGATAATTTATTTCATTATCTAAATACATGTGCACAAGTTCCATTATATCCTTTAGTAAACACACAATAAAATCCTGGTTCTACTAGCAACAAAATTTTAGTAGTTTGATGGGTTCCTCTCGATCTACACAAGTTTCAATAAGAATATTTGTATAAACTTGATGCTTAAATATTTCCTCTTCTACATCCTTAGGTAAGGGAAAGGTTTTTCTTGGGAGGTAGTGGATCTAGAAGAACCATCCTCTGTTCAACATCATTGCTCAACCCTGATGTATTAGAACTTCATAACAGAAATGATACAATTGAATGTAAACATGAAATGTCTAACTTTTCAACTTGAAGATTAACTTTTGTAGTGAAACCTATTAAATGACTAAAAATCATTTTTTGCAACAAGTGCTTGCATTGATCTGGCCCATGTCTAGAATACTCCATTATGACTTCAAAATACTTGTGAAGATTACACTCTAGCATTCTCCATCTTTAAGAAATGCAAACAGAATATCAACCAATTCATCTATATGGAAACCATCTACCAATGACTCATAGAAATCTAAATACTATGGATCCTATAGAAATTTAATAGTACATCATAATGCTTATACTAGAAGATAAAAAAAACACATCTTTGATATCCTCAATGGGAAATTTCAAAGGTACTCAAATAGCCAATTTTTTTTCTTTATCATATTATAAATATAACTTTTAGAAGCAATAGGGTTGCATTCAATGGTTTAGATCATCTTGTAGATCTTGATGGGTGTGCATATATATATATATATATATAATTTGTGGCCAAAATTGTATTCAACTTAGCAACTTCATCTTGAATAAAATCTATCATAAGAACTAATCGTGTGTCATGTTGTCCATTCACTAGCTACTTTGCACAATTCCTTTTATCTATCATGTCAATATTGGTTTCAACAAGTCTCAAAAGAAACAAAAAATAGTCCTTGTCGAACAGATACATTGTTGGAAATATTCAAGACTATGCTAAGTTACTGAGAGGGGAGGGGTAATTAGTAGCTTCTAAAACTTTAACAATTTCAACCTTTAATCCAACCATTCAGTTAGCATTTAATCCATCATATAAATTCTTATCTAATTTCATGCATAAGTAACTAAAAACATGAAAGCATTCATAACACTAAGACACAAAGATTTGGTGACCCAAAAACTTTCCAAATAGAAAGTAAAACTAGGGTGGGGATGATACCCACAAACTTCAATATTGCAATATAAAGTTAGCCTGTTAAAGCTTACATTGATCACTTCTGATGATCTTCGCTATTAGGAGCAATAAGTATAGCTAGGTCCACCTTGTGAAAGGATTTACAAACATACAATTAAGTATGCACTCGGTCAAGAGATTTATGAAAGATTGTTAGGTATACCTTGTTAAAGGATTTAACTAGTACACCTGTTAGGATGAAGTAATAGTAGATCTTTGATCTACTATAGTGTCTGCCCTCGTTTACATCTTTTTTGGACATATTGTTGTTATCATTATCAAACTATGTTAGACTAGTTTTATGTTGATGGATTAGTGGTATTGTTTTGAGATTATCAGACATTATGTTATGGATTCAGTTGGTATATGATGAGATCATTTAGACTTTACATTTCATGTATGCATGATGATCATTACATTGCTTTCAGTTACTGTTGATGATTAGTTAGATGGTTTATTATCTTGTGTGTTTTATTATGGATACTTACCCCATACTTGCATGCGTATGGTGTGCGTGTTTTCTTATTGTATGGCATTTCTGATGTAGTTAAGGAAGGGAGTTGTAGTCACCTGCTTAGTCAAGATCCACATGATGCACCACTTCTTGCCATTGTTTGTTTAGCTTAGCATTATATATATTGTATGTACATGCATGGTTTTTTTGCAAGTTGCAAGTACCGGGTATCGACTTCCCTAAATTGCCAGGATGAGCATACCCTATTATACTATCTCAATGATAAGAGAAGGGAGATAAATTTTCAAGTCCAAAGCCCAAACCCTTAAACCATTTGTCCTAGTAAGGTAGGACAAGTATCTAGATATTTTACCCATTGAATGTGTTGGATGACATATTTCGTGATTTTTAACCCTTTAGACTAATTTAGTGAGAATTACTCTATGATAGGTTTTCATATTTTATTTTGGAGGTCTATGGTGAATTTTCTATTAATTAAGTCTTAATAAATAGATTTAATTAATAAATTAATTATTTGAGAAAAATTAATATAAAATATCATGATCGTTGATATTTTGATTATAATTAATTAAATGAGAATTAATTAAGGAAAAAGAATTAAATAAAAGAAAATTAGAAATTAAAATTAATAATATTTATTAAATAATAATAAATTAAAAAATAAATAATAATAATAAAAGTTATAAAAATTTAAATAGATATTATATAAAAAGTAAATTGGAGTTATAAGCTTGTCTGGGAGTTAACGCACCTTTTCTATTTCTCATATGTCAACAACATGTTGGAAATATTCAAGATATAATAGGTTACTAAGAGGGGAGGGGTGAATCAATAACCTTAAAATCAGTTGCCATTCCTTGATGTTCTTCTCATCAAGAAACCTGATGGTACCCTTGGTCGTCAAGTGTTTAGAAAGGCCATGCACACAGACTCATACATCCCAAAAATCAGTTGCCATTCCTTGATGTTCTTCTCATGGAATCTAAAAATTAGTTGACATTCCTTGATGTTCTTCTCATCAAGAAACCTGATGGTACCCTTGGTCATCAAGTGTTTAGAAAGGCCATGCACACAGACTCATACATCCACTCTTCCTCCCACCACCATCCCAACCAAAAATTTGGCATTCTTAAGACTCTTGCTCTGAGAGCATATAGAATTTTTGATGAGGACCACTTAAGCCTTGAACTCAACCACCTTCAACAAGTCTTTACGCTTAATGGTTACTCTCATAGACATATATCCAGAGCTTCCAACCAAGCCCAGTCCCTCCACCTTTCCTCGTGTGATACCAAAACCTCCCCTCGCCCTCCCGGTATGTTTGCCTCTCTCCCCTTTGTGGAAGGCATTTCGCAAAAAATCTCCAAGATCTTGACCAAAAAAGGTTTGTGAATAGCTTTCAAACCCTTATCCAAGCTTAGAAACCTTGTCCCGCCTTCAAAAGACTCTAGAGAGGCGTATTCTAACTCAGGAGTCTACAAAGTTGTTTGCTCTTGTGGGACACCGTATATTGGTGAAACGGGTCACTCTTTCCATACTAGGATCAAAGAGCACGTTGCAGACATTAGGCATGATAGGGTTTGCAAATCAGCCTTAGCTGAGCATTCTTTCTCTACCAAGCATCACATCTGTTTGGAAAACACGCAAATCCTAGCCAATGAGGACAACTATTTCAAAAGGAAGCTTAAAGAAGCCATTGAAATCGACAACCACCCCATCAACCTTAACCGTGATGATGGTTGGACCCTCAACCCCTCGTGGCAGCCAATGTTAACCTCTAGGTGCAGAGACCATCATTGCGAGTAGTAACCTCTCTCCTCCCACTCTCTCCCATCTTGTTTGGTCGCTCTTGCTCCACCGGTTGGGTTTCCTTCTTTCCCTCGATTGCCTCTTTTCTTTGTTTTTAGTAGCTTGCCTCCTTGCTTCTAGGGTTAGATTGCTATTGTGGGTGTGTGTTGGTGTGTGGGTACGTGTGTTAAATTCAACACATGCACACACAAACATTGGTCATTTAGCTGGTGCTTTGTTTTTAGTTATTTGGTTGGGTTTTTAAATATTTGTATGTTCAGTTTGACATTTGCGCACTCCATTATTTTTTAACAAATTCTTTTATAACGTGTGTGCGTGCACCGGTATATATATACTTACTTATTTTTATTTTTATTTTTCATTTTTCATTAGTTATTTTTTCCTCGTATTAGGTGTATATATTCTTTATATTTTTTCGTAATTTACTCGTTTATGTGTATGTATCTAGTTGATGCACTATTTGCATAGTTATATATAAATATAAATAATAATATATATATATTTGTTTGTTTACATCTATATAGATTGTTTTCCCTTCGCTGGTCCATATCTGCCCACATCTAATTCTCATTCATGTTTATGTATATGTGTCTATAAATATATCGTGTCTAAAATAACACACACACACGCGCATAACATTTTATATATATATATATATATATATATATCAAAAAATGATACACACATACACTCATTATGTACTATATTTGCATGTGTTCTACCCAACACGTTATATTTATTCATGTTTTTGTCTTTAGACATGTTTATTCCTATTCATATTTTCAATTTCTTTATTTTATTATCATTATTTATTTGTATTTTTATTTTTATTGGTATTTTTAATTTTAATTCTAATTTTTATGTGGTTTGTTCTCAAGGTGGATGTTCATTTATATATTTATTTAGCAGTTTGTTCTTGTGGGTTTTCTATGCTGTGTTATACGTATTTCCAACTTACTTTTTAGTAATTTATTTTCATTTTCATTCATTTTTTGACTCTTATTTTTGTTTTTTGTTTTTTCTTCTTTTTTTTTTTTTTTTTTTTTTTTTTTTTTCTTAGTGGGGACGTGCTTTTTTTGCCACATGCCCTACATCTGGCCATTTCTTTAGTTTCCTTTTCACTTCTCTTTTACTTGCTTCCCTTGTTGATTGGGAGTCTATCACTTAGGGTCTTCTATCCTACCATCTCCCCATTTGACTTTTTTGGTGTGCGTGCAATCCCCCTCCCTTAGTCCCTATATCTTTGAGTCTGTCTACTTCTGCAACCCATTTTGTTTGACATCTCTTGCTCTCTTCATCCTGATGATGGATCACTTGGTGTGATTCGAAACATTGATGGTAAAAAATCTTTACACAATCGAATCCAGAAATATATCAGTTTATTTAATAACCTTAAAATTTTTAAGTCAATTCAGAATAACCATACACAACATTCACTCATCTATCCTGCTGCATAAAAAAAACTATTAAACATTTAAACCATATATGCACAGAGATTTGGTGACCCAGAAACCTTCCAAAATAGAAAGTAAAACTAGGGTGGGAATGATTCCCACAAAGCTTCGTTACTGCAGTATGAAGTTGGCCGGTCAAGGCTTACAATGATCACTTCTGGTGATCTGCCCTGTTAGGAGCATAGAGGATTGCTAGATCCACCTTGTTAGAGGATTTACAAACATACTTTACAAGTATGCAGTCTATTAGGAGATTTGAATAAAGATGGTTAAGTCTACCTTGTTAAAGGATTTACAAGAATGATTCCCCTGTTAGGATGAAGCAACAGATCAACTTACAACTTGACTGAGTTCTTTATTGTAGATCACCTTCTATGATTGATGAAATCATTTCCACTCCTGGTAGACCTTGCTGAGTATTCTTTTTTGCTAATGAATTCGCATATCATATCTTATGTCCCTCCTTTTTGCAATATTCTATATCTTGTATATCTTTCTTGTATGTATCTATATATCTTTTTTTTGAATGATATAATACATTACATATATATATACCATTTCAATAATTATTTATGCAAGGTCGGCCAAACACAAGTAAACAAAATATAACTAAGTCGGCCAAATGGTAAAATAAACTCGGGTTCTTCAAACAAACTTGATGACCTTCTGATACGTGGCATCCACTACATTACTTGGCATCATCATGCACTCGGTAGAGGTAGGGGCTTAGTTCATACTAGTCATACAACATTGCCTAGAACTCGGTAACCATTGGTGACTCGGTAGATATAGTGTCACTCGGTAGAAACTAACTTCTTCGTTAACCTCCTGAGCTCAGTTACCACTAAGTGCTTCCTCACTCGGTTAATACTGAGTGCATCTTTACTCAGTTGACACTAAGTGAAACTTTAATCAGTTAATACTGAGTATATCTTTACTCAGTTGACACTAAGTGCAACTTCAATCGGTTAATACTGAGTGCATCTTTACTCGATTAACACTAAGTGCAACTTCACTTGGTTAGAACTATGTCTTCGATGCTCATTTTGAACTGTGTCTCCATCATTCGGTCTGCACTGTATTACTCGGTTTGAACTGTGAGTATTGTCACTAATGGCAAATAACTTTATGCCAACAATCTCCCCCTTTGGCATTAGTGACAAAAAAAATTATGATTCAAAGTTTATGTGCAAAAAATATATAGTTCTGAATTTTCAAAATTTCTCTTTGCAAGTCTTATTTACACATATTTTTCTTACATGTATCTCCCCCATACAATATGCACAATATTTACAAGTCATTACACATATTTTCATAATTATCTCTTGGAGTGTGCTATCTCCCCCTTTTTAAAAATAATGCCAAATTAAACAATATGTATTTACACAGAGAGTCCAAAATGAGAGATAAACTCAGAATGTACCTTGAGAATAAGAGCCAATGTCTTATCCCAATTTTCTTGCAAAAGTTTGCTGGTGGAGAGTGCTATTTGAACTTCTGCAGAGAGTTCAATCATATGATCTGCAATTGAGAAGTTTTTGTCATGAATCAATGTTTTGGAATGGGCAATATGTTTTTGCATTGTGTCCATGATAGGAAGGATCATATTTTGGATGTCAATCAGAGTACACCTGATCCTTGCTTCCTCTCTCAACAATTCTTCCTGTTTCTCTAACAAAAATCTTATTCTGAGATGATGGGATGAACTTGAATTGTGGTCAAGCTACAACATTTGTGCACTAGCCTTCATATCCTCATCAATTTTATTCAACTTTTCTTTGATTTCCTTAGTATACTCAATAAAATCACAAAGTTTTCCAAAAAGTGAAGTTACATTATTAAAAGAATGTTCAAAATTACTCAAAATTGTAGACAGTTCTACTTGTTTTAATGCAATATGTTGAGCAATGTGCTCAAGCACCTTATTGTCAAATTTCTTCTCTACCTTTTCAATCAATGTTTCTTGGTCGGAGATATCCTCATTGAATTTATATATAGCCTCTTATAACTGATTCAAAATGTGTTGAGTAGAATCTACTTCAACACCAATAGCTTCTGTTAGAATATTCTTAGCACTTTCAATAATACTATATTCCTGGTCTCTCTCATGCCTTAGTTGTTTTTGCCTTGCCTTCTGATCTAATAGCTGACTGATCATTCTCATTTCATCAACTGATGCATTATCCAGATCTATCTTAGGAATGAAAATATCCTTATCCAAGTCTATTTCCTCATCCACTGCTTTGCTAGAAATCATGTATCTTTTTTCTTTTCCTGCAGTGACTTCACCTTTTCCCTTTGAATCTGAAACAATAGTTGATGAGGCTAGATTGGTTGACAAAACTAGAATAGGACTAGCTAGAGGAAAACTGAGAGAAGTGTTAACAGTATCAAAAATTGATGTTCTTCCCAAGATTGATGTATAGGTTGGTATGGGAGAACTAACAGATGCAAAAATTGGAGCAGATGAAGTTGTCAAAATTGAAGTACTAGTGGGTACACTTACTGTACATTTTGCAGTAGAAGTTGATATGCCTGATGAACTTATTGTTGTAGCTGATGATGCCTCAGTCAATGAAGATGGCTGCAGCTCGGTTAATGAAGTGGTAGACACTTGCATAGATGGTGCTTGGAGCTGAGAGGAGACAGGTGAAGATTGAGCAATTGATGAAGTTGTTGTGCACACAATCTCACTAGTAGAGGCTATCTCCACAGTTGATGTAGTTGCTTTAGGTGGAGAGTGAGGAAGAGATGCAATGACTTTGGCTACAATTTTTACAGGATCATCTTCCTCCTTAGCTTGATCAGCTTCTTCTTCATCCATTTCATCTTCCTTGTCATCTTCCTCCATTTCATCTTCCTTGAATTCTTCCTCAACATTTATCATCATTGAATGCAGATCCCCTGGAATATCTTCAATGTCATCATCATCACTGCTGTCATTGTCCTTGATTTCAACAATATCCTCACTGGATTTATGTAGATGATAGACATGTTTCCACATGTTTGTTGCATCATTGACAACATGCTCAATGTCTTTGATTAGTATCAAACAAGTGTGGAATCTAATCATCATATTACCTTCATGATCTTTTAGTGATTTCTTCACTTCTGCAACAGTGAGACTCGGCAGGAGATTTTTCAAGGTTTGCTCAAAGATATCCTTGACAGTTTTGGTTGCAATTTCCCATCTTGGTTACAACCTCTCCAATAGCTCTTTAGGGATCTGAGAGGTAATCTCGTCCAGAGAGTATTTCCATCTTCCCATTTTATTCAATACCAACTCCTTAATCTGCATTTTCTCCTATTCTATTCTTGTCTCAAACTTCAATGCTTTGAAGGTTGTGAAGCTAGTACCTTCTTCTAATTGCTTCAACCTTGCCTCAAATGTGAGTGGAGGCTTGACAAGTACAAGTTCCTTCTTCCCCTATCTTGTTCTCCTAGAGAAGATTGCAGTAGCTTGCTTTTTAGGTTTGGTGATAATCACCTTACCTTTCTTCCGTTGAGGCTCCTCTTCTTTTTTTGACTCGGTTTCCTCTTCTTCTTCATCATCTTCTCCTTTCTCTTCAGTAATGATCAGAGGACCAAGTTCTATTTTTAGCTTTGCAATCTTTCTCTTTCCTTTGCTAATGACCTGAGAGATTTTGATTGAAAGCTCAATTTTGGCTTTAGCTTCATCATAAGTTTCAAAGACTGGTTGCTTTGGGTCTACTGGTTCATTCACCAGTGCTTCTATGAGATCTCTAGTTTCATCAATATTAACCTCATAAGGAAGAGGTTTCACCCATGCAACTTAGGGCCTGACTACCCGTATGTATACTTTGTCACAATCTACCATAAAGCATACATCTTCTTTATATTCCTCAACCAGTTTAGGTGGAATCTGGAACCTATTGTTCATTCTTTCCTTAAAATCTTCAAAGTAATTATCCAAAACACTGTCAAAATTTTCACCTAACTCTACAATGAACTCATTTATTTGATAAAGAATGGGAATATCTTTTCTCCATACTATTGATCATTTTGATGGAAAAGACTTTTGACCATAGAAAAATAAATAGATCAAAAGTGAACCAAATTTGTAGGAATTTTTCTTTGAAGTCCTTATGCTTTTCATATTTTTGTAAAATTGAGACAAAATCAATTCAGACAGATCAAACTCAACATTCTTCTTTACTACCTTATATGCTAAATCTACTGCTTCGCAAGGTACACTGTTTGGATGGCTAGAACTGTAAATTTTATGAGCAATGATGTGAATACCAAATCTTAATTCAGTGTCAGCTACTGTACTGAGCTTAAGTCCTCTACCATCCCATTCTTCTTGGGTTAGCCTTTTCAATTCTTCCCAACCTAGGGTTTTGGTAGTCTTAGCTTTGCTCAACATGGGAAGGCCAGTAATCTTGTTAATCATTTTCTTTGTGATAAGCACTAGTTTCTCTAACCACAATCGCCTGTTGTGAACTCGACTGAGTATATACCTAACCCATTTAATTTGAAAATTTCTTGGCAAATGTGAAATGTGGGTTAACCCTTTTGTTTCAAGATCCTTATGCTCGGGTTTCAAATTTCCATCTATGCTCATTTCTCCAAGGGCATTATCAATTTCTAGGTTTCCAAGTTCTTGAATGGAACATTTGAAATGAGAGCGAATGTCATTTATAAGGAATACCTTTGGAGGAATTCGAGAATGAGCACCGTTAGGGTCAAGTGATTCTATAATTTCTGGTGCCAATTTGAAATTTGGCGCCTTCCATTCCACACCTTTAACCAGCATTTCTGAGCCTCCCTTTGCCTTGGAGCTGCTACTTCTAGATGCCATTGTTGCTCAGTAAGTGAACAGAAATTCTGAACAGATTCTTCGACTTTTTTAAAATTTTCTTGAAATTGCTTTAAGCTTGCTCTAGAATCGCAGAAGATAACTTAGCTCAAAGTTTGTAGTGAAGAATGAGATCAAATTTTGCCCTTTTTCATGAAACATTCGTCATAAATTCTTGGTACGATGGTAGATGAAATGACAGGTTGTCATTCGCTTGCTCGATAGATACTATCAATTCGGTGATCAAAAGAAAACATTGATGTACCGACCTAACTTAGTAAGGTCACGAACCTACCTTGCTCAGTTGATATAACTTAGTAAATGAAACTTTATTGCACCCGACCAAACTCGGTTAAGACTAGGATCAAAGTGTATCTGAATACTATTCTGATCATCTTTCTTCTTGTGGAACTATTTAGGATAATTCTTGGAGGATGCAATTCCATACTTTCTTTTATGAATATTAATTGGAAATGGTGGAATCACTGATTTCTTGAGTGATATTGGCATTTCTTGACTTATCTTGTTCGGTAGATTTTGGAATCCACTGTTGCTTCATTTGCTTCTGAATGTTGTCTGCTTTGATTTTCTTCTCATCTTCAATTCTTTCTATATTCATGCAATTTCTATCTATATGACCAAGTTCTGCACATGTGTAGCACCTTACAGTAGTGTCCTTCTTCCTTAGGTGATGTCTTGCACAATTTATGCCAGTATGTCCATATTCTCCACAATAGTGACATCTGCACCACCAAGTGTTGTAGTCTCATCCAAATATGGCTTTGACAAGTTGTTCAGCTGGATTGAATGATTTGGATTTGCATTGGAAACCCTTGTGACCATTTTTTTTCATTTGTGACAGTTGCCTTCAAATTTTGGTTTTTCTTTGCACTCATTTTCTTTGTGACCATGTTGATTGCAATTGAAGCATTTACCATTGAATTTTGCTTTTCCATTGCTCCAGTATTTGTTTGATGTATGGCCTAACTTGCCACAGTGATTACAAGTGGGTTTTTTATTCCTTTGTTCACCTTTTTTGGGGGATACACCTTCTTCTTTGTATCCAAGACCAGCTTTACCTTTATGTCTATAAATATTTTCCTCATTTTGTTGATTTAATTGATTCATATCTGCTTGGGATTTTATCATTCTTCCATTGACTTTCCTTTCAGAGATTAGATCATTTTCCAAGCTTTCATTGATTTGTCTCTCAGTTCTTAAATCATTTTGTAAACTTTCATTTTGTACTCTGAGAATCCTAATTTCTTCATTTGCATTAGAGAGTTGGTCTATAAGGTCTTCATGCTGATGGGATTGATTATGACTTTTATCTTCCAATTCTTCTTGTGCTTTGTTTCTTTGTTCCAAAACTTCACATAGCCTAATTGATTGTATTTCTTGCTCTCTTTTAATCTTTCTTACCTCTTCTTGCAGAGATCCATTCTTTTCTAGAAGTTTTTTGATTGCCTTATCAGCTTCTTCTGAACTACTTGATGGTAACAAATCTTCAATCTTTTCTTCAACATAGTGATGGTCATTCATTTGTCTTGCAAGTTTCTTTCTTCTTTTTAGGGATTGAGAAAGATGCTCCTTTGCTTCTTTGAGTTGAACCATGGCCATTTTTAGATCTAACTTTTTATTTTCAATAACTTTCTCCAGTCTGAATATCTCCATAACTTATATCTTTGCTCAAGCTATCAAACTTTGTCCTGAGAACCAAAAGGCTTTGATACCAATTGTTGGAAATATTTAAGATATAATAGGTTATTGAGAGGGGAGGGGTGAATTAGTAACCTTAAAATTTTTAAGTCAATTCAGAATAACCATACACAACATTCACTCATCTATCCTGCTACATAAAAAAAACTATTAAACATTTAAACCATATATGCACAGAGATTTGGTGACCCAGAAACCTTCCAAAATAGAAAGTAAAACTAGGGTGGGGATGATACCCACAAAGCTTCGTTACTGTAGTATGAAGTTGGCCGATTAAGGCTTACAATGATCACTTCTGGTGATCTGCCCTGTTAGGAGCACAGAGGATTGCTAGATCCACCTTGTTAGAGGATTTACAAACATACTTTACAAGTATACACTCTGTTAGGAGATTTGAATAAAGACGGTTAAGTCTACCCTATTAAAAGATTTACAAGAATGATTCACCTGTTAGGATGAAGCAACAGATCAACTTACAACTTGACTAAGTTCTTTATTATAGATCACCTTCTGTGGTTGATGAAATCATTTTCGCTCCTGGTAGACCTTGCTGAGTATTCTTTTTTGCTGATGAATTTGCATATCATATCTTATGTCCCTCCTTTTTGCAATATTATATATCTTGTATGTATCTATATATCTTTTTTTTGAATGATATAATACATTACATATATATATACCATTTCAATAATTATTTATGCAAGGTCGGCCAAACACAAGTAAACAAAATATAACTGAGTCGGCCAAATGGTAAAATAAACTCAGGTTCTTCAGACAGACTTGATGACCTTTTGATACGCGGCATCCACTACGTTACTTGGCATCGTCATGCACTTGATAGAGGTAGGGGCTTGGTTCATACTAGTCATACAATGTTTCTTGGAACTCAGTAACCATTGGTGACTCGGTAGATATAGTGTCACTTGGTAGAAATTAACTTCTTCGTTAACCTCCTAAGCTCGGTTATCACTAAGTGCTTCCTCACTCGATTAATACTGAGTGCATCTTTACTCGGTTGACACTAAGTGCAATTTGAATCGGTTAATACTGAGTGTATCTTTACTCGGTTGACACTAAGTGCAACTTCACTAGGTTAATACTAAGTGAATCTTTACTCGGTTAACACTGAGTGCAACTTCACTCGGTTAGAACTGTGTCTTTGATGCTTGGTTTGAACTGTGTCTCCATCATTCAGTCTGTACTGTATTACTCAGTTTGAACTGTGAGTATTGTCACTAATGGAAAATAACTTTATGCCAACACAACACCGAGGTTAGTGCATCAATTAAGCACATGGTTTCTATAACCTTATGATTCATCTAGAAGGTTAGAAAAGACACATGCTTAGTTGGTGACACCTTCTAGCTGTCTCTAGAGACATTCTAGGTGTTTTCTGAGAGCTCTTTATATTCAGGCATTCCTAGAAGCTTAGACATAGCGTTGGGAGAGCATTTGGAGCATTGGAGGATTCGAAAACTTTGAAGAAGGGAGGAACTTGTTCTGCGAGTTTTCTGAGGAAGAGCGATTTAGCATCAAAATACGAGTAGATTCTTGTGATTTTTTATTTATGCTATTTTTGCATCTTGCACTTCTTGTCTTCTTTGTGTCTTCCATATGTCTTCTGAGGATTTTTCTTTTTTTAGATTATATGCATTCTCAATATGGGTAGTTAAAATTGATTATATGCATAGATCTGAGAAGAACACAGGGCTAGGGTTTAAATTGTAGCCAAATCTATTAGCAACTTATTGAGTAAATTTGGAGAAAAAAATATTTCATGGTTTCATTTAAATTGAAAGCCTTTAGAAAATTGCATTGTTATGAACATGCTAATTCAAATTTGCAAATCTATATATATATATATATATATATATATATATATATATATATATATATATATATATATATATATATATATATATATATATATATATATATATATATATATATATATTGTAGTGCCTACCCCTAGTTCTCATTTTGTTATCATTGCTGAACTCTTTTATAACTAATTTTATGTTGTTGGTTAGCAGTATTTTTTTGAAATTATCAGATATTGTGCTATGGATTCAATTTATTATGTGATGAAATTACTTAGACTCTACATTTCATGTATGTATGATGAATATTTTTAGTGTTCACAATTATTGATGATGATTATTACATTTCTTTCAATTATTAATGATGATTAGTAAGATGATTTATTATCATATGTGCTTTCTTATGGATACTTACCCCATACTTGCATGTGTATGGTGTGCGTGTTTGCCTTGCGTGTTTGCTTTTGTATGACATGTCTGATGTGGTTAAGGAAGGGAGTCGTAGTCACCTGTTAGTCGGGATCTACATGATGCACCACTTCCTACCATTTTCTGTTTAGTTTAGTATATATTGTGTTTGTACATGCATAGTTTTTATGCAGGTTGCAGGTACCAGGTATCGACTTTCCTGAATTGCCAAGATGAGCGTACCCTATCACATTATCTCAATGATAAAAGAGGGGAGATAAATTCTCAAGTCCAAATCCCAACCCTTTAAGCTATTTGCCCTAATTAGAAAATTAGGATAAGTATCTGAGTTAAGTACCCTTCGAATATGTTGGATGACATAATTCGTGATATTAACCCTTAGTTTGATTTTGGTATATATTTTGGCCATGATGAGTTTTCATATTTTTTACCCTTGTGAAGTCTTTGATATATTTTCTATTAATTAAGCCTAATTAAAAAGATTTTAATTAATGGTTTAATTAAATGAAAAATTAATATGGTATTTTAATATTTATTTTATTTAATTAATTGGAAAATTAATTAAATAAAATAATTAAATTTGAGAATAAAAGTTAAAAGTTTAAATTTGGAATGTGACAACATTTATTTTAATAATAATATATTTGGAGTTCATTTTTAAATAAATGACTAAATAATATTATTATTAAAGCTAATAAATATTTTAGCAATAAAGTTTTGGAAAATGAAATTTAAAAGTGAAAAATATATTTTAAATTATTAAAAGATTATAAATCTCATATGATTAAAATATAAATATATTAAGATTGAAAAGTGGAGATATTAAAGTTAGTGCATGAGACTTAATAAATAAATAAATTAAATTAAAAAGAGTAAAGTAAATTGGAGTTACAAGCTTGCATGAGAATTAGCATGTGTCAACAACACAGGGGTTAGTGCATCAATTAAGCACAAGGTGTCTACAATTCTATGACTCATCAAAAAGAATTGAAAAAGACCCATGCTTAGTTGGTGACACCTTTCAGCGGTTTCAAGAAGCATTCCAAAAGTTTCTTGAGAGCTCTTGATATTCAGGCATTCATAGAAGCTTAAATGAAAAGCTTAATGGAAGCTACAAGTTTAATGGAAGCTACAAGCTTAAGGGAAGCCATGAGCTACAAGCTAAAATAGAAGCTTCAAAGCTTACATGCATGAGAGAAGATTCATATGCTCATATATTTTTTACTTGCTTCTATGCTCCTTCTAGCACTTCTAATCACTTGGAGGATTCGATCGGCTTGGATTCTTGGAAGAATTGCAAATGATGGAGAAAGAAGAGATTTTCTATGGACTTCTGAGGCATGGCAAATTAGCATCAGTGTCCACGTGCACTCGTGATATTCTCATTTTTTTTTGCACTCTTTCTCTTCCTGTCTTCATCATATCTGTTTTATGTGTCTGAATACTCACTGTGATTGAATCTACTATTTGAAATTAGAATCTAGATATTTTATTTGGATGAGAAGAAAATAATAGAAAAACCCTCATTCCAAATGAGAAAGAAATTAGATTTTAATCGGGTTTGGGTTCGAATTTATATTAAATTAGAAAGTCAAGATTTGGAATTAAAATAGAAATTTTATGGTGAAATTTTGAATGATTAGATGTAATCTTTCTATCAATTATATTTTTAGATGCATATGAACAAACTCTTTTATGGTTAAATTTAGAGAACAATTATTTTAATAAAAAATTCTTAATTCTTCACAAATTGTCCTGTCGCTGCCCCTTGGATAGATCCGAACTCAGTCATTCATAACTTTTTATCGAGATCAAATTTATTCGATCGCTCCAATCAGATGTGGCGCAACTTAGCCCTCTCCAATATATTTAAATTTCAGCTCGATCCAACTGTTCATTAGGGAGATATGGCCGTCGTACTGAGACTGTTTTATTCAACGACAGATATTTTTCCATTTTTCATAACCAAGAAATCTTTATGCTTAAACTTCACAAAATAATATATCAAAGCATGGAATGGATTAAAGATATTATTGAAATCTTTTCTTATTAAAATGCATTAGTTTTATATAGTTTATTATCTAATCTAATTAAATTTAATTTAATTAAGAAAAGTTAATAGTAGAAGAAGTGTAATTAATTATTAATCAATCTAAGTAAATGAATTTTTAAATGAGAGAAAATTAAAAGAAAAGAGATTTTAATATAGTTTATATAGTGGACTTTTTATAATGTATATTGAATACTATTTAATATATATTAAACAATTTTAGAGTTGTTTAATGAAGACGATAATGTTAAGAATTTGGAGATTATTCATGTTAAAATCTACAATGAGTCTTATTGGTTTGTGATAGGAATCTTTATATAGACAAAATATTATTAGAACAATTAGAAAATAGAGTCTAATGGTTTATTTTAATATTGATTAAATAATTGTAAGACGATAATTTATATTATGTTGATTTAAATTTAAAAACTCTAAATGATATTGGATTAAGACTGAATTATTATGTTATTGGTTAATACATTTGAATACCTTAATGGAGTTAAGAGTTAGTCAAATATTAACTAATGAGTTTATGGAAGGATTCTATAGATTGGGTATTTATAGTTTCAGGAGTTTATTATTTATTAACATTTGTAAAGACTAGCAAACTATTAATAACTAATGGTGTAAATAGTTCGATTAGATTTAATCTAGTGAAGATTATTTAATAATTAAAATTTTGTAAAGATATTAGTTTTCGGATTTAAGGTATAATTGATTTTTAATCAATTGATATTCATTGAGTTGATATTATAACTATGATATTAATAATTAAGTTGTGTGATAGAGTCTTATTTAAAAAGATTAATGATAATACAAATTTGTCAAGGAAATGTTGGTATTCTTTGAAAGAAAATGAATGAGGACATTATAGATTTAGTCTCAATATAGCTTGCTAATAAATATTGACAAGTTATTATTATTGAATTATTAATATGAACATTTGAGTAATTGACTTTTATCTTACAGAATTCTAGTTAGTCATTAGTCAACTGATATTAATTGAAACATTGCTATGGTTATGCAATTATTAATTAAATAAATTAATGAGAGTTAATTAGATTTAATTAATAATTAAGTTATGTAATAGAGATTTAATTGATCTAATTCTCTTAATGAGATTTTAAAAATATTGATATCAAGTTGATAGGTCTTAATCTGATGACTTGAATAATGACTTTAGAAATTTTAATGGTGAAGACTTAGTAATATATAATTGAGAATTATTAGAATAATAAAAGATCAAGGATTGTGAATCGATGTTAATTGATCATTTTAATAAGTTATAATCTTCTTGTTTAAAGATTGATAATTGTCTCTCTTATAATTTATAACGAATAATGATCCTAGAAAAGATGAAAGGTTAATCAATTAGAATATGGATCATGGTTAAATATAGAACAATTTAATTAAATGTCAATGATGATCAGTTTAGTGAATATTTATCTTTAAGTTATTCTTAGAATGTAATTCTTAATAATGGAAGGATAATGCTATCGAGGAAAATGGGTTGACTTGTAGGTCAAATGATAAAACTTAAAACACTTGAAAATATACTTGCAAACAGAAAATTGAAAACCCCTACACATTATTCAACTATGTGAATTTAGTAAACCAAAACATGTGTTTGCATCGTGTATTCTATATGCTTCTTGTTTTGGATTTTGGGTTGACTAGTGTTGACTAGTCCTAGGATGTTACCAGAGGCTCGAGGGTTATGAGATATGATGGCATGTTGATCTTATTTGGTCTCGATCTTTATAAGCCCAACCATGGTAATGTGATCATATGCTCTATGAAATATTTGTATTTACTGATTGTTATTGTTCATCAGTCTTCATGTGTGAAGCTGAGAGGTATGTGTATGAGACGCTTGAGCTAATCATTTTTGAGTCATCGATCAATTATCCTTGGATTACTATCTAGTCACCATGATGGGACTGAAATGTTGATTTATTTTTTAATGATGTCATGTTGTGACATGTTTTGACTCAACCATTTTGGAGTCTTTGATTAGTATGATTTTGAGATATTCTTGGTTGCTTGTTGAGAAGCAATGGATATTGTGATCTATCTTGAGATATATTTTGGTTATTGAGAACCAATTGATACTTATGATTATAGTGATGCCTTCAATTGCCAATAGAGAACTGTTGTGGTCATGATTTTCTATGGATGCTTTTTCATATGCTCATGAAGATTTGATGATTCTTATCTTGAAGATTTGATGATTCTTATCTTGGATATTTGATGCTTTTATGCATATTTGATAATTTTATTATGGATTATTTTTTATGATTTTGAAATTTATGATTCCATGAGCTTAGGTTAAGTAATCTACTTGTAGTGTCAGAAAGTGGCTTGCAATGGGGGTTGGGGCCCTAAGTGGCTGCCAAGGTAACTCATTGTAAGTTTGGTTAATAAGTGATAATATTTACACACTAAATGGGGATTAAATGAGCCTAAAAAGATAATTGTTTTGATGTTCTCGCCCATGCCTTAAGCACTTGTACAGGCTAGGATGGGAGTAGTGAGAACACATGGTTGCAACCGTGCATTCCGTAGTATGCCTCGTCAGTATGAGAGGATACTAGTGGCTGCATGAGATTAGTATGGACCTGTGGAGTTTAGCTAATTGCCAGGGTAACTTGTACGTGATAATTGCGATGACACTTTTTCGCTTGCATAGTAGGTTTCCTACATGTCATTGTGTGCTTTTGAAAATTAGATGTCGATTTTGTGTGATGGAACCTTTGAGTTAGTATACTTTTGGGATTCTTGGACTTATAGAGATTTTTGCTTCGTGAATTGATATCTTGTTTGGGACTTGAGATTATCTCCTCAGCACGGTGGGAGTGGACCACTTAGGTTCCACGCAGTTGGGTGGTAGTGTATTTTCACTCTTATCATTTCTGATTCATCCGAGACACCGTGGCTAGAGTATCCTTGGTTGATATTTATTCTTCATTATGTTCTTGGAGCATTATGATAGATAATATACCTTATGATGGATGTATTTACTGGTATGTTTCTTATATTGATGATTTTCTTTACTTTGCATGTTAGTAGGATGTTTTAAGAGTGACATTCCTACCATGTTAATATCGATGATCTCTTCGATGCTTTGGAATGTTACGCATGAAGGGATGGCTAGGATCCACGATAGTCTAATGATGCTATTTACGGTTGGGAGGAACCGTGCACTTAGTTATTTATGTTTGTGACATATGGTTATCTCTTATAATGGATATTTATATCTTTATGATGATGATGTATCATGTATGATATGTGGTTTCATTTACTTTAATTACATCATGGATTAATATTGAATGATGATGTACTTTATTTACATGGATGCTTTATTCCTTTAAGCTTTTTCATACCCTGTGATATGTATGGAGGATGATTGAGCAATCTGAAATGTAGTTACAAAAAGGATATTTGTAATATTGTTTAAGTGTATTAGTTGTATCATTGTTATTTCATAAAGATGTGATGTTAGATGAATAGTTAATTTAGATGTAATTCAACGTTGAAAGAAGCCTGTTATGTATATATGTTATGTTTATTTTCATTTGAATTGTTGCTATTGCTTTCACAAATGTTATGAATGGTTTTATCGTTCATATTTAAAAAAAAATTATTTGGCAAATTTAGTAAAATTCTTTGGATCCCTTGGCGGGACATTACATTTGGTATCAGACTCTGAGTTTCAACATTGGGAGCTCTAGGTATATCTGAATGCCACTAGTTAACTAGTTGAACAAAATGAAAACTTGAAACTATCATGTGTATCTCTTTCAAACTGAAAACTTGAAACTAGGTGAACTAAAACAGAACTTAAAACTGTTACTTGCATATTTTCTTTATACTTCAACGCTTAGCTTTCAAAATTGAAAATTCTACTGAAAACTTAAACGAAGGAAAAACTAAAAATTGAAACTCATTCTAGCTGCAAAACATGTATCTTTTATCTATGTTGTAAGGTAGTATACCTTTGTCTATCTTTGCAAGCATTAAGTTGCTCTTGTTTAGAATGTATTAAGGGATATATTTTAGTAGTCGTTAAAGGAATGATGTTGGATCGATATAATTTTCGGTTTACTATTAAACCAGAATCATATTGCTCTAAGAGTGTTGTAATATTCTTAGTAGAAACATGTTTCCCTATAGAGGGAAAGGGTTCAATGGGACCCACATAGTGAGTAACTTAGTTTCTCATTTTTGTAGGCTTCCAGGAGTAAGCCTAATCCCAAGGGGGGTGGATGTAGTGCCTGCCTCTAGTTTGCATTTTGTTATCGTTGCTGAACTCTTTTAGAACTAGTTTTATGTTGTTGGTTAGCAGCATTCTTTTGAGATTATCAGATATTGTGCTATGGATTCAGTTTATTATGTGATGAGATTACTTAGACTCTATATTTCATGTATGTATGATGATTAGTTTTAGTGTTCACAATTATTGATGATGATTATTACATTGCTTTCAATTATTAATGATGATTAGTAAGATGATTTATAATCATATGTGCTTTTTTATGGATACTTACCCCATACTTGCATGTGTATGGTGTGCATGTTTGTCTTGCGTGTTTGCTTTTGTATGGCGTGTCTGATGTGGTTAAGGAAGGGAGTCATAGTCACCTGCTAATCGAGATCTACACGATGCACCACTTCCTACCATTGTCTATTTAGTTTAGTATATATTGTGTTTATACATGCATAATTTTTATGTAGGTTGCAGGTACCGGGTATCGACTTCCTTGAATTGCCAGAATGAGCGTACCCTATCACATTATCTCAATGATAAGAGAGGGGAGATAAATTCTCAAGTCCAAATCTCAACTCTTTAAGCCATTTTTCCTAATTGAAAAATTAAGAGAAGTATCTGAGTTGAGTACCCTTCGAATATGTCGGATGACATAATTCGTGATATTAACCCTTGGTTTGATTTTGTATGTATTTTGGCTATGATGGGTTTTCATATTTTTTACCCTTGTGAAGTCTTTGATGTATTTTCTATTAATTAAGCTTAATTAAAAAAAAATTAATTAATGGTTTAATTAAATGAAAAATTAATATAGTATTTTAATATTTATTTTATTTAATTAATTAGAAAATTAATTAAATAAAATAATTAAATTTGAGAATAAAAGTTAAAAGTTTAAATTTGGAATGTGACAACATTTATTTTAATAATAATATATTTGGAGTTCATTTTTAAATAAATGACTAAATAATATTATTATTAAAGCTAATAAATATTTTAGCAATAAAGTTTTGGAAAATGAAATTTAAAAGTGGAAAATATATTTTAAATTATTAAAAGATTCTAAATCTCATATGATTAAAATATAAATATATTAAGATTGAAAAGTGGAGATATTAAAGTTAGTGCATGAAACTTAATAAATAAATTAATTAAATTAGAAAGAGTAAAGTAAATTGGAGTTACAAGCTTGCATGGGAATTAACATGTGTCAACAACATGAGGGTTAGTGCATCAATTAAGCACAAGGTGTCTACAATTCTATGACTCATCAGAAAGAATTAGAAAAGACCCATGCTTAGTTGGTGACACCTTTCAGCGGTTTCAAGAAGCATTCCAAAAGTTTCTTGAGAGCTCTTGATATTCAGGCATTCATAGAAGCTTAAATGAAAAGCTTAATGGAAGCTACAAGTTTAATGGAAGCTACAAGCTTAAGGGAAGCCATGAGTTACAAGCTAAAATAGAAGCTTCAAAGCTTACATACATGAGAGAAGATTCATATGCTCATATATTTTCTATTTGCTTCTATACTCCTTCTAGCACTTCTAATCACTTAGAGGATTCGATCGGCTTGGATTCTTGGAAGAATTGCGAATGATAGAGAATGAAAAAATTTTCTATGGACTTCTGAGGCATGGTAAATTAGCATCAGTGTCCACGTGCACTCGTGATATTCTCATATTTCTTTTGCACTCTTTCTCTTCCCGTCTTTATCATATATGTTTTATGTGTCTGAATACTCTCTGTGATTGAATCTACTATTTGAAATTGGAATCTAGATATTTTATTTGGATGAGAAGAAAACAATAGAAAAACCCTCATTCCAAATGAGAAAGAAATTAGATTTTAATCGGGTTTGGGTTCGAATTTATATTAAATTAGAAAGTCAAGATTTGGAATTAAAATAAAAAATTTATGGTGAAAATTTGAATGATTAGATGTAATCTTTCTATCAATTATATTTTTAGATGCATATGAACAAAGCCTTTTATGGTTAAATTTAGAGAACAATTATTTTAACAAGAAATTCTTAATTTTTCACAAATTGTCTTGTTGCTGCCCCTTGGATAGACCCGAACTCAGTCATTCATAACTTTTTACCGAGATCAAAATTATTCGATCGCTCAAGTCAGAAATGGCGCAACTTGGCCCTCTCCAACATATTTAAATTTCAGTCCGATCCAACAGTTCATTAGGGAGATATGGCCATTGTATTGGGACTATTTTATTCAAAGACAGATATTTCTCCATTTTCCATAACTAAGAATTCTTTATGCTTAAACTTCACAAAATAATATATCAAAGCATGGAATGAATTAAATATATTATTGAAATCTTTTCTTATTAGAATCTTATTAAAATGCATTAGTTTTATATGGTTTATTATCTAATCTAATTAAATCAAATTTAATTAAGATTAGTTAATGGTAGAAAAAGTATAATTAATTATTAATCAATCTAAGTAAATGAATTTTTAAATGAGAGAAAATTAAAAGAAAATAGATTTTAATATAGTTTATATAGTGGACTTTTTATAATGTATATTGAATATTATTTAATATATATTAAACAATTTTAGAGTTGTTTAATGAAGATGATAATGTTAAGAATTTGGAGATTATTCATGTTAAAATCTACAATGAGTCTTATTGGTTTGTGATAGGGATCTTTATATAGACAAAATATTATTAGAACAATTAAAAAATGGAGTCTAATGGTTTATTTTAATATTGATTAAATAATTGTAAGATGATAATTTATATTATGTTGATTTAAATTTAGAAACTCTGAATGATATTGGATTAAGACTGAATTATTATGTTATTGGTTAATACGTTTGAATACCTTAATGGAGTTAAGAGTTAGCCAAATATTAACTAATGTGTTTATAGAAAAATTCTATAGATTGGTTATTTCTAGTTTGAGGAGTCTATTATTTATTAACATTTGTAAGGACTAGCAAACTATTAATAAATAATGGTGTAAATAGTTCTATTAGATTTAATCTAGTGAAGATTATTTAATGATTAAAGTTTTGTAAAGATATTAGTTTTCGGATTTGAGGTATAATTGATTTTTAATCAATTGATATTCATTGAGTTGATATTATAACTATGATATTAATAATTAAGTTGTGCGATAGAGTTTTATTTAAAAAGATTAATGATAATACGAATTTGTCAAGGGAATGTCGATATTCTTTGAAAGAAGACGAATGAAGTCATTATAGATTTATTCTCAATATAGCTTGCTAATAAATATTGACAAGTTATTATTATTGAATTATTAATATGAACATTTGAGTAATTGACTTTTATCTTACAGAATTCTAGTTAGTCATTAGTCAACTGATATTAATTGGAACATTGTTATGGTTATGCAGTTATTAATTAAATCAATTAATGAGAGTTAATTAGATTTAATTAATAATTAAGTTATGTAATAGAGATTTAATTGATTTAATTCTTTTAATGAGATTTTAAAAGTATTGATATCAAGTTGATAGGTCTTAATCTGATGACTTGAATAATGACTTTAAAAATTTTAATGGTGAAGACTTAGTAATATATAATTGAGAATTATTAGAATAATAAAAGGTCAAGGATTGTGAATCAATGTTAATTGATCATTTTAATAAGTTATAATCTTGTTCAAAGATTGATAATTGGCTCTCTTATAATTTATAACGAATAATGATCCTAGAAAAGTTGAAAGGTTAATCAATTAGAATATGGATCATGGTTAAATATAGAACAATTTAATTAAATGTCAATAATGGTTGGTTTAGTGAATATTTATGCTTAAGTTATTCTTAGAATGTAATTCTTAATAATGGAAGGATAATGCTATCGGAAAAAATGGGTTGACTTGTAGGTCAAATGATGAAACTTAAAACACTTGAAAATATACTTGCAAACAAAAAACTGAAAACCCCTACACATTATTCAACTATGTGAATTTAGTAAACCAAAACATGTGTTTGCATCGTGTATTCTATATGCTTCTTGTTTTGGGTTTTGGGTTGACTAGTGTTGACCAGTCCTAGGATGTTACCAGAAGCTCGGGGGTTATGAGATATGATTGCATGTTGATCTTATTTGGTCTCGATCTTTATAAGCCCAACTATGGTAATGTGATCGTATGCTCTATGAAATGTTTGTATTTACTGATTGTTATTATTCATCAGTCTTCATGTGTGAATCTGAGAGGTATGTGTATAAGACACTTGAGCTAATCATTTTTGAGTCATCGATCAGTTATCCTTGGATTACTATCTAGTGACCATGATGGGACTGAAATGTTGATTTATTTCTTAATGATGTCATGTTGTGACATATTTTGACTCAACCATTTTGGAGTCTTCGATCAGTATGATTTTGAGATATTCTTGGTTGCTTGTGTAGAACCAATGGATATTGTGATCTATCTTGAGAATCAATTGATATTTATGATTATCAATGATGCCTTCAGTTGCCAATAGAGAATTATTGTGGTCATGATTTTCTATGGATGCTTTTTCAGATGCTCATGGAGATTTGATGATTTTATTATGGATTATCTTTTATGATTTTGAGATTTATGATTCCATGAGCTTAGGGTAGGTAATCTACTTGTAGTGTCAGGAAGTGGCTTGCAATGGGGGTCGAGGCCCTAAGTGGCTGTCAAGGTAACTCGTTGTAAGTTTGGTTAATAAGTGATAACATTTACACACTAAATGGCGATTAAATGAATGTAAAAAGATAAGTGTTTTGATGTTCTCACCCATGCCTTGAGCACTTGTACAGGCTAGGATGGGAGTAGTGAGAACGCATGGTTGCGACCGTGCATTTCGTAGTATGCCTCGTCAGTATGAGAGGATACTAGTGGTCGCATGAGATCAGTATGGACCCGTGGAGTTTAGCTAATTGCCAGGGTAACTTGTGCGTGAGAATTACGATGACACTTTCTCGCTTGCATAGTAGGTTTCCTACATGTCATTATGTGCCTCTGGAAATTAGATGTCGATTTTGTGTGATGGAACCTTTGAGTTAGTATACTTTTAAGATTCTTGGACTTATAGAGATTTGTGCTTCATGAATTGATATCCTATTTGGGACTTGAGATTATCTCCTCAGCATGGTGGGAGTGGACCACTTAGGTTCCACGCGGTCGGGTGGTAGTGTATTTTCACTCTTATCATTTGAGATCCGTCTGAGACACCGTGGCTGGAGTATCCTTGGTTGGTATTTATTCTTCATTATGTTCTTGGAGCATTATGATAGATAATATACTTTATGATGGATGTATTTACTGGTATGTTTCTTATATTGATGATTTGCTCTACTTTGCATGTTAATAGGATGTTTTAGGAGTGACATTCCTACTATGTTAATACCGATGATCTCTTCGGTGCTTTGGAATGTTATGCACGGATGGATGGCTAGGATCCACGATGGTCTAATGATGCTATTTACGGTTGGAAGGAACCGTGCACTTAGTTATTTATGTTTGTGATATATGGTTATCTCTTATAATAGATATTTATATCTTTATGATGATGATGTATCATGTATGATATGTGGTTTCATTTACTTTAATTGCATCATGGATTAATATTGGATGATGATGTACTTTATTTATGTGGATGCTTTATTCCTTTAGGCTTTTTCATACCCTGTGATATGTATGGTGGATGATTGAGCAATCTGAAATGTAGTTACAAAAAGGACACTTGTAATATTGTTTAAGTACATTGGATGTATCATTGTTATTTCATAAGGATGTGATGTTAGATGAATAGTTAGTTTAGATGTAATTCAACATTAGGGGATCTTTAAAGAATGAAGCCTGTTATGTATATATGTTATGTTTATTTTCATTTGAATTGTTGCTATTGCTTCCGCAAATGTTATGAATGGTTTTATTTTTCATGTTTAAAAAAAAATTGTTTGGCAAACTTAGTAAAATTCTTTGGATCCCTTGGCGGGGCATTACATATATATATATATATATATATATATATATATATATATATATATATATATATATTATGCTTAATTTCTGCATATTTATATATATATACACACACACACACATATATATATATATATATATATATATATACATAAATAAAAATATTTATATATATGTTTATATATATACACATATATATTTTATTGGAGAATCGTATGTCATATCGCTTTGCAATTTTCTTTTTTTGCAAAATGCTTTAATTAAAATTGAATGTTAATCGCATCATGATTTACATTTTTAAAGAAAATGTTATAAAATTTCATAAAGAACGAATTGCATATTATATGTGGGCGGGGAGGGCCGAGCCCATACCCCCACCTCTGTACCTATGGCAGTGGCTGGTGGCACTACTGCCGCAGGCTCTGCGATCACTGTCGCAGGCCTGCATCAGCAGGCCTACACGACACCCCATTTCCTTTGATGTGTATTGTCATATGTATATGACATTGATATGATATCGTGGGTTAAAAAAAAATGTGATGCAGTTTGTAATTCTATTTTTATATGATATCAAATCGAAATTATTATAATTCAATTTTATATTTCATTTTTTTTTATATAATGTTAATAATTATTTATATATTTATATATGTATATATATATATATATATATTTAAATATAAATATGTATATATTTAATATGTAAATATGTTATTAATAAATTTGAATTAGTGTAGATAAATGATTTATATCAAAGGTCCATTTTTATAATGGTGAACTCTTTAATAATTTTCAAAGATTTAATTATTTTAAATTATTCAATAAAGTATATGAAATTTAATTGGTAGTTTTGTGGAGAACGTTTTCAAACAAATATTATAATTGGAAAATGGATTTTAGACCTATTAAGGAAAACTTGTATTCATCCAATATAGTACATGGAAAAATGTACAAAATGTTCCTCCATTCATTCTCCAAACTTGGAAACATAAACTAAGACCTCTACATTTAAATTCAAGTTCGTAAATTTAGCAAAACCAAAACATGTGTTTACATTGTGTATTCTTTATGCTATTGTTTTGGGTTTTGGGTTGACTAGTGTTGACCAGTTATAGGATGTCTACCAGAGGCTTGGGGGTTATGTGATTGTGATGTCATGATGATGTTTTTAATCTTGATCTTTATAAACCCAACCATAGTTATGTGATGGAATGCTCTATGTAATTTTTGTAAATTACTAATTGTTATAGTTGAGATTCTTATGTATGAGACACTTGACTTAACCATTTTTGGTTCATCGATCAGTTATCCTTGGTTGTTTTCTAGTCGCCATGATGGGACTGAAATGTGGATTTATTCTTGATGATGTCATATTGTAACATGTTTTGACTCAACAATTTTGGAGTCTTCGATCAGTATAATTGAGATATATTTTGGTTAATGAGAACCAATGGATACTTTTGATTATCAATGATACTCGAGTTGCCAAAAGAGAGTTGTTGTGATCATGATTTTCTATGGATGCTTGCTCATGGAGATTTGATGCTTTTATGCATATTTGATGATTTTTATTATAGATTATCTTTTGTAATTTTGAGATTTATGATTCCATGAGCTTAGGGTAGGATATTTGCATGTAGTTTCGGGAAGTGGCTTGCAATGTGGACTAGGGTCCTAAGAGGCTGCTAGGGTAACTCATTTTAAGTTGGATTAATAATTGAAAACATTCACACCTAATAATAACTAAATGAACCTAAAAAGATAAGAGTTTTTTTCTCGCCCCTGCCTTGAGTGCTTGTACAGACTAGGATGGGAGTAGAGAGAACGCATGGTTGCGACCTTGCATTCCATAGTATGCCTCATCAGTATGAGAGGATACTAGTGGCCGCATGAGATCAGTATGGACCCATGGAGTTTAGCTAACTGCGAGGGTAATTTGTACATGATATATGCGATAACACTTTCCCGCTTACACAGTAGGTTCCTACATGTCATTGTGTGCCTCTGGAATTAGATGTTGGTTTTGTGATGGAACCTTTGAGTTAGTATACTTTTAGGATTTGTGGACTTGTAAAGATTTATGCTATGTGTTTTCGATAGCCTATTTGGGACTTGAGATTATCACCTCAGCACGGTGGGAGTGGACCACTTAGGTACCACGCGGTCGGGTGGTAGTGTTTTTCCACTCTTATCATTTGAGATCTATTAAGACATTGTGGCTGATGCGTCCTTCGTGAAGATGGATATGTATCCTTTCATTAATGATTAGAATATTTTAGATGATGTTATCTTATGCTTTTATTTGCATGTTAGATTACTTTATGCATATGATATAGTATATATTAGGAGTGGCATTCCTACTATGTTAATACCGATGATCTCTTCGATGCTTTGGAATGTTATGCACAGAGGGATGGCTAGGGCCCATGATGGTCTAATGATGTTATTAACAGTTGGGAGGAACCATGCACTTAGTTTATTATGTTTGATCTTCTATGATGATGTATCATGGATTAGAATAGGATGATGTATCTTATTTCACATATGTATATTCTTTTAAGCTTTTCATACCCTGTGACATGTATAGTGGATGATTGAGCATTTGAAATATAATGTATAAATATTGGACTTATCATTATTATTTCATATGGTTGTTATATTAGATGAATTCAATAATGTTAAATGACTTAGATGTAATTCAACATTAAGGGATCCTTTAAGAATGTAATCTGTTATGTATGTTATGTTTACTTTTAGATGGACATTGTTATTGCTTCCGTTATTGTGCATTAGTTATATATGGTATTTACTTTCATGTTTTAAAAAAAAAAATGCTACCAAACTTAGTGAAATTCTAGGTTAATTCTTTGGATCCCTTGGCGGGGCATTACATCTACAAGTTGGTTTGCTAAATAAGATTCCTTTGTGTAGTGATCACCTTGCTATGATAGATATGACTTTGCTGCTCCTTATATTGTTATAGCCTTTGTAATTCACTCTTTTTTCTTTTCTCTAATTTAATTCACATTCACATCTTTATATTTTCACACACACACACACACATAGATATTGGATATGATACAATGCATTACATATATATCAATCCAATTATACAAATTACAAAGTTGACCATAATACAAGTTACCACAAGTATTAAAAAGTTGGCCCACATGAAGATATTTGGGCTTTGAAGACTATCTCGATGAGGTTCTAATATTCAAAATCCACTATTAATACTTAGCATCATCACGTACTCAGTAGATGTAGAAGCTCAGTCCATACTAATCACTCTCGAGTAGTCTAAACTCAGTCTATGTTGGTGACTCGATAGACATTGTAAAACTCATCATATAAATTGAGTCTTTTGATTTACATTGTATGATTTGGTAAACATTCTCACGTTGAGCTTGGTATAAACTGAGTCACTTGATTATCACTAGGAAGCTTGGTCAACACTTGAATCTCATCACATACACTATGAACTCACTAAACACTGCACTGCTTGGTTACTACTGATAAACTTGGCATCAACTAAAATGTATAGTTTACACTATTGGACTTCACATTATCTAAATCTACTCAGTAATCATTGGGATTTGTACAAAGAACTCAGTAGAAATTGAAATGCTTGGCAACAACTGAAAATGGTACAATGAGCTTGGTAACCATATATAATCTAAATAGGTGTGTGTCACTAATAACAAACTTAACTGATATGTCAACATACATATCATGTACAAACTTCAAATATTCTCTCCAAACATTATAATGAATTGATGGTGGCATCTCTATATAGGTAATCTTTCTTAGGGGTCCCATTTGTTGCATCTCCATCTTCATCAGATGTAATGCTCCCTGTAGGAGAATTTAAGGTAGCCTTAGATTGACTTTGCTCATAAAAAAACTACTTTGAGGCCATGAAGTATGAAGATCTTCTCTTGCTTTACTTCACTAATATTGTAAATTGGTTTTAAAGTTGGGAAAGAAAAGAGTGTGCTATCAATTAACTCCCTAAGTTGTTGGGCTACAAAATTCTCAAACATAGTGATGGGGACACAACCCAAGAACAGAATGGACACAAAAAAAAAAGGAAAATTGTATTAACTAAAAAATAAGCTAGTACATTCAGTACAGAGAAAATAAACTTCAAAACATGCCCTAAGGGCTTACAATAGCATAAATGTGGAGATAATTTCTCTTTTTAGTACCTCCTCTCAAACTCCACTCCGAACTGCCTTCTACAATGCCAGCAATCTCCTTAAATAGACCTCGGAGGGTTAAGGACTAGGAATACATTCTAGAAAGTGCTATTAGGCATCCACCGAACAAATAGAAGGCTCCAAAAGCTGCGTTAGAAGTCGGCGCAAATCTAGAAGAATCCAAAAACGGTAACCAAACTTCTGGGAGGCATAACTTTTGAACCGTAGCTTCGATTGACGAATCGTTTACATTTTCAAAAAGCTCTTGAAGTGCTCTATAGCCCTATGGACAAGATTTTCTCATCCTCCATTTTTTGGCCCTTTTTGAGGTCATTTAATGCCCCTAACCTAACTTTGAAGCATTCTTAGGAGGTCTCCAAAACTTGAAAAATTGCAATAACTTTCAAACCGTGGGCCTTTTGACCTGATTCTTTTTTTGGAATGCTCTAAATCACAATTACATTCATCTGGACAATTCACACCTTCTAGTTTACCAAAATGATGGCCCAATTACATACTCCTATTTTTTTCAGGATTTACTAGCACACTGATAGTGGAACTCTGAGAGTTGGTACCTTTACTTGACCCAAATGGGTGTCCCAAAATGAAAACACATGAAACAGAAACTAAGTCTAAGTACATTTTTTTGGGTGACATAGGATTGCCCTTATACCTCTGGATGCTCTTACATCAGACACCCAGGGTAGATTGAAAAGTGACCTTGTCACTTTATGAATGGTAGAGGAAATCCCAAATGGGAAACCTCAGCTACTGAAATCCAAGTTGAGTCCTCAATCGGTCGTCCTTTCCATTTGACAAAATACTCTTCATACTGCCTGTTTCTGGTACTCCTACCCACATGATGATCTAGAATGTCTTCTATCTCCTCCTTCTTAGAAGCAGGAATTGAACATGGCTCTAACACCAGCTCCTCATCTGCACCATCATCATGATACTCTGTTAAATCTGCAATGTTGAAAATGGGAGAAATGTGAATACCATCTGGCAGCTCCACCTCATATGCATTGCTTGAGTCATGTTTTTTCAAAACTTTGCAAGGGCCAAATTTGTTCATTTTTAGCTTGTTGTAAGTACCAGCTAGAAATATTTCTTTTCATAAGTGCACCATGACTAGATCCCCTACTTGGAATTCCTTATGTCTTCTCATTTGATCAGCCCTAGCTTTATACTCTTGATTCATCTTGGTAATGTGTACCTAAACCTTCTCATGTAGATGCTTGATATGTTCAGCAAATTCTTTCACTTCAGCACTTGTCCTCTCCCATTGCTCTATCTTCCTCAATTCTGGTGCAGTCCTTGGGCTATTCCCATATACAATTTGGAATGGTGATTTTTCAGTACTCCTATTTATAGAGTTATTGTAAGAAAACTCTTCTTGTAGTAGAATCAAATGCCATCCCTTGGGCTTATCCCCATCTAAACATCTCAGCAAATTGCTCAGACTTCTGTTTACCACTTCTGTTTGGCCATCAGTTTGTGGGTGATGCATGGAACTAAATTTTAAGTCAGTTCTTAACTTTTTCCACAATGTCCTTTAGAAATACCCCACAAATTTAGTATCTCTATCAAAAACTATGCTCCTTGGAAGACCATGTAGTCTTACCACCTCTTTGAAAAACAAGTTTGCAATATGGATAGCATCATGAGTTTTGTGGCATGGAATGAAATGTGCCATTTTGGAGAACCTATCAACCACCATGAATACTGAGTCATTACCCCTTTGTGTCCTTGGAAATCCAAGAACAAAATCCATACTTATGTCCTCCCATGGCCTTGATGGAACAGGAAATGGCTGATATAGGCCAGTATTGTGACCAAACCCCTTGGCAACTTGACAAACCTGGCAACTCTATACAAACTTCTTCACATCCTATGAAATTTGAGGCCAAAAATAATGTTCTCTAAGAATGGAAATGGTCTTATCTCGACCAAAATGTCATGCTATCCCTCCATTGTGTTTCTCCTTAATCATATTTTCCCTCATGGATCTCCTTGGAATGCACAATTGACTACCTTTGAACAACATGCCATCCTGAATCAAATAGTCTAACCACTTGGTTCTATCTACAGCAACAGGTTCTTTACAAGCTTTCCATGCTTCAGCAAAATCAGGATCCTTGGGGTAAAAATTTTTGAGTTCATCAAACCCAACTACTTCAACCTGCATTACTATAAGCAACAACTGTCTCCTACTTAGTGCATCTGCAACCCTGTTAGATTTTCCACTTCTATGCTTCAACACAAATGTATAACTCTGCAAGAACTCTACCCGTTTCATATGCCTCTGATTCAACTTACCTTGGCTATTTAGGTACTGTAATGCCTGATGATCAATATACAAAATAAATTCCTTTGGCAATAAATAATGCCTCCATTTCTTTAAGGCCTGAACTATTGCATAGAACTCTTGATCATAAACAGAATACTTCTTCTTTGCATCATTCAATTATTCACTAAAATATGCAATAGGCTTACCTTCTTGGCTTAATAAAGCCCCAATAGCACTGCCACTGGCATCACAATCCACCTGAAAAACTTTTCTAAAATTTGGAAGTGCCAACACAGGTTGTTCTATTACCTTCTTCTTCAGCAATTCAAAACTTCTCGTTGCTACTGTAGTCCATTTGAACTATTTTCTATCCCCTCTTATTGTATCAGTTAGGGGTGCACATATGCCACTAAAATTCTTAATAAACTTCCTGCAAAAACTAGCTAGACCATGAAATGATCTTACCTTAGTAGCAGACCTTGGAGTAGGCCATTCCAAGATGGCTTTTACCTTCTCCGGATCCATTTTGAGACCTTCGTGTAATATGACAAACCCCAAATAGACTAACTCCCTTTTTGCAAAGATACACTTCTTCAGATTAATTAACAATTTCTCTTCACTTAGCCTTTCAAGGACACTACGAATATGTAGTAAATGTTCTTCCAAAGTCTTGCTGAAAATTAAAATATCATCCAAATAGATAATAACAAATTTTTTGAAGAACTTCTTAAGTACCTCATTCATGAGCCGCATGAAGGTGCTTGGGGCATTCGTCAATCCAAAGGGCATGACTAACCACTCATAAAGACCCTCCTTGGTCTTGAAGGCTATTTTCCACTCATCTCCTTCTCAAATCCATATCTGATGATAGCCACTCTTTAGATCTATCTTTGTGAAGTACTAAGCTCCACTCAAGCAGTCCATAAGATCATCCATCCTTGGCAAAGGAAATTGGTACTTGATGGTTATCCTATTTATAGCTCAAGAATCTGTACACATCCTCCACTCTCCATCCTTCTTTGGTGCAAGTACTATAGGTACTACACATGGACTCAGGCTCTCTCGAATCAAGCCCTTCCTCAATAGCTTCTAAACCTATCTATTTAGCTCCTTTGTTTCAATAGGAGTCATCCTGTGAGTAGCCTTTTTAGGCAAACTAGCTCTTGGAATCAGATATATCTGATGACTGATTTGCCTTACTGGTGGCAATCCATCTGGAACATTATCAGAGATAATATCTCCAAACTCCCCTAGTAAATTTGAAACTTCAAGTGGTATTTCACTACTACCATCTTTTTCTCTCCTAGGAATCAAACCATAGCACATATGCTGATGTTTCATGCCATCTAAAAACTTCCTTTCATCAACAAGACAAATCCTAGCACTGCTACTCACCTTTTCACCTTCCTTTTTCATGGGCTTCAATTTGTGGTGAACTCTATCCTTTGTCAGAGAGTATGTGTTTGCATGTCCAGCATGTACTACATGTCTATCAAACTGCCATGGTCTACCCAACAATAGATGGCAAACATCCATCGGAATAACATCCAAGAGAACTTCATCATGGTAACTCCCAATTTTGAATTTCATTAAACATTGGTCACTTACCAAGACCTTATGATCATTGTTTACCCAAGCAATCCGATAGGGCTGGGGATGTTTCTCCCTCTTGAGCTTCAGCTTAGAGACCATCTCTTTTGATACCAAGTTATTAGTGCTACCACCATCAAAGATCACGTCACAACATTTATCCTCACACTTGGATTTGGTATGGAACAAACTCCTCCGTTGTCCTAGTTCAATCTCACCTATTAGTAGGACTCTTTCATTTACCAAGGTCTCTCCTCTTTCTACATCCTCTGAATGTGGTGATTGTGCATCTTTATCCACATGAGAAACCCTAGCTTGGCCCTCAGCTCTCCTATCTATCCTTCCTTTTTGTTGAGGGCATTCAAAGGCACAATGACCTTCTTCATTGCAATGTAAATAGGTACCACAGAATCTTCCTCTTCCTTGTCCATGTCCTCTACCTCTTCCTCTCTGATTTCTAAACTTTTGATCATAGGAGCAGTTGAAACCCTCATTCCTCTGGTTCTTGCTAGTACCCACATCTTCATTTGTCTTTTTGGTTTCTTTGCAGCCTCCAGATGATCTACCACTTCCCCTTCCTCCTTGACCACACCCTCTTTGTCTTCCTTCAAACCTTTTATTCAGCTTCTCTTCAACTCATAGGGAAAACTAGTATGCCTCTTCAACACTGGTCATTCTTACCAGACTTAATTCCTCCTGGATGCTAGGTCGCAACCCATTGATATAACGAGCAACCTTCTCCTTATTTGCTTCTGCATGCCCCGCTCTAATCAAGAGCTGGTAAAATTCCTCTATATATTCTTGGACTGATCTTCTTGCTTTCTTTAACCCATGCATCTTCTTAAACAAATCAAGCCCATAGTCCACAGGAATGAACTGCTTTTTCAATTTGTCCACCATGCGATCCCATCTTGTGATCTTCTCCTTTCCTCTTCTATTTCTTTCCAATTGAACCTCTTGCCACTAGATTTTGGCATGGCCTTTTAGTTTGGCCTTTGCAAACTTAACCCTATCTGGGTCCCTGATATCCTCATACTCAAAGTATTCTTCCAGTTCATTGATCCAATCGATCAACTCATCTAGTTTCAGATTTCCTTAAAATACACCCACTTCAATTGTGGGTCTTTTCCCAAACTTAGTAATGGCCCTAAAAAGCCTTTCCTCTGCATGATTCAAAACTTCCTCATCAAATTCCCCTTCTGGTCCCATTTCTTCTTCTTCATTGTCATCCTCACTATCGTCACTTGCGGCAACATTTGCTCCTCTACGGAGCTCCTCTTGCAATGCCTGTGCTTGCCTTTGGAGGGCTCTAACGTCCTTAGTATTAATAGCTCTGGCCCTTCCACCATGCTCTCTTCATGGAGGCATCTTCTAACTCAAACCCACAACCATACAGTCCTGATGCAAACTGCCTCATAGTCGGCGCTCTGTCTACACACTCAAGAAAACCAGCTCTAATACCACTTGATGGGGACACAATCCAAGAACAGAATGGACACAACAGAAAAAGGGAAATTGTATTAACTGAAAAATAAGCTAGTACATTCAATAGAGAGAAAATAAACTTCAAAACATGCCCTAAGGGCTTACAATAGCATAAATGTGGAGATAATTTCTCTTTTCAGTACCTCCTCTCAAACTCCACTCTGAACTGCCTTCTACAATGCAAGGAATATCCTTAAATAGACCCTGGAGGGTTAAGGACTAGGAATACATTCTAGAAAGTGCTAGTAGGCATCCACCGACCAAATAGAAGGCTCTAGAAGCTACGTTAGAAGTCGGCGCAAATCGAGAAGAATCCAGAAACGGTAACCGAACTTTCAGGAGGCATAACTTTTGAACTGTAGCTCTGATTGACGAATCGTTTACATTTTTGGAAAGCTCTCAAAGTGCTCTATAGCCCTATGGACCAGCTCCACTCATCCCCCATTTTTTAGCCCTTTTCAAGGTCATTTAATGCCCCTAACCTAACTTTGAAGCATTCTTAGGAGGTCTCCAAAACTCAAAAAATTGAAATAACTTTCAAATCATAGGGCCTTTTGACCTGATTCTTTTTCTGGAATGCTCTAAATCACAATTACATTCATCTGGCCAATTCACACCTTCTAGTTTACCAAAATGATGGCCCAATTACATACTCCTATTTTTTCAAGATTTACTAGCACACTAATAGTGGAACTCTGAGAGTTGGAACCTTTACTTGACCCAAATGGGTGTCCAAAAATGAAAACACATGAAACAAAAACTAAGTCTAAGTACATTTTTTTGGGTGACACAGGATTGCCCTTATACCTCTGGATGCTCCTGCATCAGATAGATTCCCTCTCCTTGCATGTTCATATGTTCCATGATTTTCATATTATTATATTTTCATGCTACAATAAATTTGATTAATGGAATTTGCTAATATATACAAATGAGATAAATTACCCTATGGGAAATTTAGTTGAATTTTATGTTGTCTACATGTTCAGTAGTTATCATCTCTTAACTAATTCCTGCTGAGAACTACATTTTCTAATGAAAAGGAAATATAAATAAACTAGGTATTAGACATATGATATATCTACCAATGCTATTCCAGTTAATTATTTTCATTTTCATGCCTATATAGGAGGCCTAACCTTGTACCATACTAAGGTGGAGTTGGTCATCAAAAACTATTATTTTATATTCCTTTGGCATTTGTTTTTAGCATTCTAAGATATTGTTTTAGTTCTAAAAATCAATTGTGTACACTTTTTGGATCACATTCCATGTATATATCTTTTGGGTCAATATTTTAGATTACATTACATGTATTCAATTTTTTCTTTGATGTTTTAGATCATACTATATGTATACAATATTTGAATTGATATTTTAGATTCTTTTTAGATCACACTCTATATATAAACCACACTACCTAATTTTCCTAGCTTGTCGTTGTTTAGAATATATTATTTAGCATGCATATACCCATGGAAAGACTCTTAAACAAAGAAAATTAAGTCCACCATAGAATTTTCATTGGTATGAAGCCTATCTACAACTAGAATTTATTTCAAGGATAAATGGTTCTTGGTGTGTTCTAACATGAAGCCTTATTTAAAGATGTTGAATCATGATATTCACATTTGATTAGATCTCAACTTGGAGGAGTTCCATGAGCTACATTAATTTATAGCTTGTACAAAAAATTTCTATGACAACACCTCTTCATTAGCTTTCTAAGAATATGTTGACAGAATGTCATATTGAAGAGATTTATTATTTTTCAAATTCATCCCAATTTCTTTGTTAGTTAGAGCTCTATCTATGCATTGGAATACTAGAGGATATTCTTTAATGTAGACGTGTTTTCATACATCAACTTATTTCCCCACATTGCAAACAATAAAAATTTGATAATCCAATACATTCCCAAGTGTCTTTTGGACAACTTGATTTGACAAGTTCAATATTGGTTGAATTCGAAAAAAATCCAATTAATAGAAAATTCTTGTGGTTTGTTAATGGTTAGATGGTTCCTAAAAAAGTTAAATAAAAAACAACTTTGAATAAAAGATAGAATGTGATTGTATTATGCTTCCATTTTGAAGTAACTTTCTCTTTAAAGTTGAATACGAAGGCAAAAATTCTTCCCCAAAATATTGGAATTTGGTGTTTTATTAATTTTTCTTCATTATTGTAGTAATTTATCTAGGTGTATTTTATGTAGTTTTGTAAAAAAATATGATATTATAATATCACATCAGCTTGTAGATTTTGTAGAGGGCATATCCAAAAGAGAGGAGGATGAAACATTTATTACTACTCTAGTCAATAATTTGATCATACTTTTAATTAACAAGATATGTTTTGCTACAAAATACAATGGTATTGTTCCCCTATCTCACTTTCTCCCATTCAAGTACTGGATGAAGCTTGATATTCTATATTATATATTAAAGTTTGTGTGAATTGGTGAACAAAGATAGTAATTGCTAGTAGTGTTAGATATAGAGTTGCAGACAAATTAGACTTGAAACCTATAATTATTATGCCATTGATTGGCGTCCATTGTATGAATTTAAAAGTGAATTTCTATTGCAATGCTTTTTTATTTATCTATTTATTATTTATAGTGCTTTCTATTTGGCATTTGTTTCATTTTCTTAATCAAATTTCACCCATGAAAAGGTGCAACTGAGTCACTATGCAAACACCAATTCATCTAGAGGGAATGCTAGAATCAATTTTTTTTACTTCAATGGCATTTTAGGGGAAACAAAAGCCACATTTTTTAATATATTTTCATTAGGATAAACCAAAAAATTAATTAAATATTTCACCCCTAGATAAGTCTCACCTTGAATCATTTATCTCATTAAAAGGATAAACAAAGAAAAAATGATGTTACATGAATAAAAAAAATTCAATTCGAGGACTTGCACATGTAGATGATGCTTTTTGGCTTCATCAAATATTCATGGAATCCTTTTACATTCAACATCCTTAGACACAGGCATCCAATATTGTAAAATTATTAAGTATAAAATTGCTATTCAACTTCTAAATCATATAGAGATCACATAGAATGATTCATAAGAAAAAAAACACATAGTAGAGATATCCTAATTTCTAACTTCAATAGAACCAAACTTGATAATATTTGAATATGAGCTATCATGTTACAGTGCACTTCTGGGCATTGAATTCATACACATTAAATTTTAATGCCTCTCAAATAGTGACAATATTGATTTTTTTTTGTTATCTTGGAAGCCCATGAATCTTCTACTATGTAAGGTTGCTTCAATTGTCTGACCAAGAGGACATTCCTTCACCGATGAAATGCAACATTTAAAGGTGATGTCAATTAATGTTTCTCCATATCGCAAAGAGTTTGGGAGAACTATTGTGAAAGACATAGGCTGTAGAAAATACCATGCTTAAGGGCCCAGTTAAGCCATAAAGAGTCTTCACTAGTCTGCATACCTAGTGATCTTTCTGTAATTGGTGCTCTTTACCTACAACTTTGAAGTCTTAAGGTTGGTTCATGTATGCTTATTCCTCCAAATAATCATTCACCTACAATATCATTTGATTAAGAGTATTCTTAAGTAGGACAAACATAGTACCAAGGGAGAAATTGAAATTTCATAGGAATTATCTTGGCAATGTCAAGCTCTAACAATAGGCCTAAAGTGGGAAAATGTCTCCAAAGGTTTGTAGCAATGGTTATGTTTCAAGTGGTATATTATTAGATAATAAAATCCAAAAGTTCTCAAACTTTGAGGGAAACATGGTCCAATGGTTATTTTACAATAATATGAGTCATTGTAAGTTTGGCATTGTTTCTAGAGGTCAATAGTTTGCATAATGATTTCTCTTTAGGACAAGCACTATGAAGTTGTCAAGATTAGAAATTGATTTGGGTAACATGAAGTTGTGTAGGTGAAGAATTTCTAGTTGGATCATGAGTGATAGGTAGTCAAGAAGGAAAATGAGTGTATGATTTATGGATGGCTTAAGCATCACACATTTAAAACCATAAAGCTGACTTACTTTTTTCATACTTAATTTATCATTAACATGTGATATTTATGAATGGCCAATGAACAAATTCAACATCTAATTAAAGATGCCCTTGATAAGACCTTAAGAATTTCAAAAGTATTAACTTTGCAATAGACCTTGACAATGAGTTGATGGATTTTTGTCTCATTTCTAAATTCTCAAATGTCTCAAACATCCAAATGTCATATTAATAAGGTACAATTGTGGAATTTAATCATAAAAAGTGAAGAGAAAGTATGCCAAGAAACTTTGACCCTCCCATGAAAGAAGAAAGGTACTATGATACAAGTATACATTTACATATGGAAAGAAGCTTTTCCATCTAGTCCACACACATCAAAAAATGGACTTATTCATTGGGCGTGTATAAAAGATTAATGATGATAACAAAATCTTCTCATGTCACAGACACCATTGAACTATGTACTACTCTAATTGATGAGGAGAAGACCACCTTTCAAAAAAATGTAATATACAAATCTTTTCATTTAGCATGGGATGTTATCCAACTGATACCCATCCAAATTGAAATCACCATCTAGTAGACCCACCCCTTCATGTTGCTTTGCATTTACATAATCCAACCCCTAGAATTATCTATACAATAATTTGACAAATAAATGAAAAACAAGATTTAATTTCATCAATGATAAAATACCAAATATTGATAGATTTTAGTACTATCCCTATCCATAAATAATGAGACCATGTTGTTTATCTCATTATGCATCATTTTAGTGATTAAGTGCATCTAAACCTTCTGCACACGCTATTTTTTGTCAATAAAATCATGAGTACATATATGAATAATCACAAAAAGTGTCTCCATAATGCCTTCAACCAAATTTAATCTATTAACAAAGAGGAGTAAAATTAAATTAACCATGTTAAATGATCCCTTATTGAAAGCTAGGTAAATTAATCACTGATCTCATCACTGACCAAAATAGTAGACAACATTGAACCTCAATAGTTTGTAGCATTACTTTCCATTACTATGGGTAGATTATAAAGAAATCCTAGAAAAGGACATTGAAGAAATACAATGAATAAAATCTGAGATAGTGAACAAGGATTGTCAAACCACTAGACTACATTCATAATAATCTATTAATAGTTCATTTTATATAACATCATATCTATTTCATATCTTTAATAGGAAAAAACATATGTAGACCCCCTAATTAGGAGGCTTGTACTCTGTAATAGTGGTTGCATAGATCCATTCATTTAATTGTTTAATCAGAGGTAGAAATAGAGGATATATTCTCTCTTACATAGGTAATCAAAATCTATGTCCAAATTTAGATCAAAAATCTTCTAGGAATGAGCATCAACATTTATATAGACATCATTGTACATATAAGTAGATTTCAAAACCATTATTATTGAAACATTATCTTAATTTCAAATTTGGTATTTAGATATCTATAATTTCTTGTTAGTTCAAAACTCCTATTCTTTCATTTAATCAGCAAGACCTTCCATCTCTTAGGTGTGCACAATTACACTAAAGATCATACACTCATTCATGATAATTGAAGAGAATCTAACTCTCCTAGTGGTGGGTCTCATATCATTTATTGTTCTATGCATGAGGGAAATAATGATAATATAATACAATTACATCAATTGAGTTTGTTCACTTAAAAACATTTTTAATAATCTTACTAGAGAAGAATTATATTAGTATTATGTACCAATCTCTCAAGCAGGACATCAAAACTAGAATCACAATTACCATTTCAATGCAAAAAAGTTGTAACATATCAATTTCTTGAGTCTAAATTAACAACTATCAACTCAAAGAGTATAGTTATTACTCTATTTCATAGGAAGACAATTATATCACTCTTGTTCATATTAATAGGATTTACCATTAAAAATAGTTAGACAAAATTTCTTATCTAAAAACTTGAAATGACATCAATTGAAATCACTATAGATTTTGATACCAAATACCTCAAAAAACTGAGAGCAAAAACAAACTAATGATGCATCTTAAGTTCATTTAGAGCTTTTGATAGCATTTTCTCACTTAGGGTTTCTGCTACCATGGATTCAACTAGGGCTTCCGATACTGCTATCTCACTTAGGGCTTCCAATACCATAAATTCATTTTAGGGCTTTCAAAACCACAGATTCATTTTAGGGCTCCCACAATGATGGATTTAATTTAGGGCTCCTGTGACCATGGATTCATTTTAGGGCTTCCACTATGATAGATTAAATATAGGTCTTCAGATTCCTTTCCTTTTGATTGCTTAAATGTGATAGTAACTCAAGGTTAGAATTATACTTATATTTGATATCCATATAAATGAAAAAAAATCCATGATTCTATAATAGTAACAATAAATTAAATCATTTTAATCTTACCTCCTCATAAATAAAATGATAATACCTAATTTCGATAATCAAATGAATGCATAGCTTATCTTTGTCTGATGCATGTTCAACATTTGGAGAAGAGGTGAACATTGCTAGGGGCTTAACCACCCAACCTCTTGACACAACATATCCCCACATGATCTCTAATGAGAAAGACCCTCCCTACCTAGAATTGACAGGGAACATCTTACCATCCACTTGGCATCATGATATATAACACAACATATGACTTGGCAGCAAGAGATCACCATACAGGAATAAGCATGAGCTATTAATTAATTCATATTAAATGATATATATTGAAATGTCATAATTGATACTGATTCCAATTATTGGTGATTCCTTTCTCACACCTCATCACCCATCTTCTTAGCTACATAGTTGGGTGAGTTCAAGTAATCAAAATTCTCAGATCAGACAACTCTATCAACTATACAAGGTTGCATCCAGCAATTCACATCTATGATTACATAAATATGTTCTTTTAAGATTCTAGAATTTTTATTGTTTAGTTCTAATATCCAAATTAGGTAACGGTTATGGATCTGTACAATGTTTTTCTTGGCTTCAATCTAAGATTCATAATTTTTGTTTTTCATAAGAACACAGATACATTCTATATTCACAACTATAGTGTGTCCAACCTAGGTCTATGGCTTAGCAAAGAATACAATTTCTTTTCTAAATTATTTGTTGGTTCTTCTTGAGAGCACTATCCCTTATCTCATAGACATATGAAAATACTTTATATAGGCTTGCTTTGATATGACATCTTTTTAACAAAGATTTGATATAAATTCCATATTCTATTATGGTATCAATATTCTGATTTATTTCAAACTATTCAACACTTAAGCTTATGTGTAACCATAATAAGGAACAAAAGATACCTCTAAAGGAAACATGGAGTAAATCAACTAATGAATACTATAAACCTATCTCAATCTATAGGAATAATTAGCTAAGGATGGATACTCAAACCAAATTTTGAAAGGAGTTATGCCCTTAATAACATATTTGTTTCAATCTCAACCAACTGCCAATAGGCTTTATATCATTGTAACATTATCACAAAGAAAAGACATCAACTATTAATGTTTTTCAATAGACTTCAAGCATTTATCATTGTCAAAGTACCACATAAGGAAACAATAAATTTGCAAAGGAAATATGGCAGGCTTTCAAAGATCATGACAACTTTAAATGAAAGATGACAAGATTCAAGATTTGATCATAGTCATAAACCATAAATGAAAATTGATTATATCTATATTGGAAATAAACACCCTTAAATACAAGTTGAGTTTTACTAATATGAAACTAAGAAATGATCTGTAAGCACATGGACTAAACTATGCATTTGTAATATAAAAAGGGAAGTAAAAATGACCATACATATTGAATTTAAATTCCTTACGTGACCCAATCGCTATCACCAATTGTTAAGAAGGCCACGCTTGTTTAACCCATCTATCTCTTTGAGTAACTAGCAGGAGTTGGTATTGATGTAACATAAAAATGTTAATATCAGAACTAGTTCTATCTTTATTGTTTTTAGGGAACTTGACTACTACAGAAAATAGAAAAGCCAATGAAGTATATGAAGAAGAATGCTGAAAGACCATAAGAAATCCATAATATAGAATGAGGCCCAACCTTTTGGCTACCATCAGTTACAAGATTCAATTCAAATACCCTCAAATTGAGTTAAAAGAAAATAAAGAAAGAAAGGAGGAAAAAGAAAGAAAGAAGATGAAAGGTTTTTAAGGTTATTATAATCATAAAAATCTAATATGTACATCACTTATTTGATTATAAATTATAATGGTACTAAATGATTAAATATATAAATTGTACGTAATAAATAATTATGAAGAACAATATAAGAAAATATAAATTAAAATCCTTTAAGATACATTTTATATTTCAACTCAATTATTTTAATTAAATTATTAAATAACTCATGCAAGTCCCACAAATGTATTCTATTTCAAATCATTGGGTTCTTTACCTATCTACCTAGTGATGGTGATGGCCTGCCTAATTCTTTTCTAACAATGTTTCCACCCCTTCAACATGCTCCCTGCAAGGAATTTATCTATAATTAAATTATAAATTATATAATCATAAATAATCATAATAGTTAACCTTTCATCTTAATTCCATGAATTTGTGATTAACTATTAACTAACATGTCATCTGCACTTGAATCATAATGACCAACTATCTTACCATTTTCTGAAATCAAATTAAATTGCCAACTAACTTCATGTGAACCTCAATGGCTATATTTCAAGCTAGGTTGAAATTTTGGATGTAACATACCATTCCCCTTGCGGTTCATTATCCTCAATGAACTTGAGAAATGAACATTATAAAGGAGTATTTTAAAATTGGAATGTAATGCACCATTCCCCTTGCGGTTCATTGTCCTCAATGATCTCTACAATTTTTGACACTAAAGAATATTCCACATACAATATATATAACATTGTGATATCATTTTTTTCCTCAATTGGGTTAGAATCAAAATCATAATCGAAACTCAAGCTCCATTTTTTTTTCACTTTAAAGTTTCTAGAAAAAAAATACTTGCATGGTAACATAAAATTAAACATGTACTCACCTGAGTTCTCTTTACCTTAGTTGGGGTTTTCTTAGCATCATTTGAGTTGATTCTATTTCATGTTCCTATCATAGTCATGTAGGCACTCATCATATCATTAATTTCAATTCCATATTGATATGTTTATTTAAGAGGACTTTCAAGATTCAATTATTGAAAGTAAGATAAGTATTCAAAAGTTGAAATTCTTCAACCAGCAAGCTCTAGATCATAACTTGATCATAATTTAAATCACTCATATGTGCCATCTAGAATATAGCCCTCATTAATAGATAGATCTTTATAGATTACCTACAATAGGTTAGTGAATTCCATGTTTTTCCATTGCAACCTTGGGCTTCAAGCCAAATATTTCATCAGATTAATCATTTTATGATAGGATATCTCCAAAACAATATACAATAGCTCAATAAGTAAAGTCAACATCGCATGTGTATTATACATGTATAACAATGTGTCAAAGGGTAAAATCATGATATACTATGCAAAATAATCATAAATCTAATCAAGATCATAGGCATCTAAAACAATTCATAAGATTTTCATCATTCATTTGTAAATACTTGAAAATTCATCTTTCCCATTTCTATGATTCAGGCTTCCATGCCCATTTCATCAAGAGTTTACATCTATAAAGAAACATTGATAGTTCAAATTATGCAAGTGTGTTTACTCCTTACTAGAGCACATAATGATCTTGTTGTTTAGCCAACATCAGAAAGGATCATGGTTCATAGTTCTGTTTTCATTCATTTCAAGTTCAAATAGGTAACAATTTATTTTTGTCATTAATTTGGGTTGACAAACCCGATCATGATGGATTTAGATAACATTTTATTGAGATTATAAACTATTTTTGGATTGTCCAAGTCTCGAAATCTGGACCCATTTTAATCTTTTTATTCTCGACAAAGAATGGCCCTCTCTCCAGGGATAAGGCATATGTATCATTCTAGTCCTACCATCTGAGTATTCAGATGGGTTGAAGTCCCAATAGTTATTTGACAAAATAACTAAAGCATCTCAACAACAACAAGATCAATTGTTCTAGAAAATCTGCCTAATTAAAGTCCCAACAATTATTGGAAAAAATAATAGAAGCATCTGGTCAATCCACCCTAGCCAAGAATTTCAAAATTTGGGTTGTCAAACCTGATCTCCACCACTCAACTTGCCAATCCTTTTTATCTTTTAATTACATTTTTCCTTTATGATATCACAGTTTATACATTTGTCCATTTTATATCATTTTAGCCTTCCTGTCTATTCTGAATGATTTTTCCAATGTGTTTTTTTCTAGTTTTGATTGCAATATCCATTATGCAAAATAAATCTTTCTTAACATTTACATTTTTAGTTTCTCAGAAATAGTGCTAGACCCAAGGTTTCAGCATTGAACCTAATGCTCTGATACCATATGTAACATACCATTTTCCCAAGTCTAAATTAACAACTATCAACTCAAAGAGTATAGTTATTACTTTATTTCATAGGAAGACAATTATATCATTCTTGTTCATATGAATAGGATTTACCATTAAAAATAATTAGAAAAAAATTCTTATCTAAAAATTTAAAATTCCATCAATTGAAATCACTATAGAAGTTGAAAACCACATACCTCAAAAATTGAGATCAAAATTAAACTAATGATGCTTCTTCAGTTCATTTAGGGCTTTTGATACCATTGTCTCACTTAGGGCATCTTCTACCATGGATTCAACTAGGGCTTTCGATAATACATAGGATCTTCTGGAACCTGATGCTAAATTTTTTTGACACAATCAGGTTCTAGAAGATCCTATGTATTACTAATGGATTGTGGAAATCAAATGACATTAATTAGGGCTTACAATAAAATGGATTCATTTTAGGGCTTCCATGACCATGAATTAATTTTAGGGCTTCCATGATGATGGATTCAATTTAGGTTTTCCTTTACCATGAATTCATTTTAGGGCTTCTGCAATGGCGGATTCAATTTAGGGCTTCAGATTCCTTTCCTTCCGATTGCTTAACTGTGATAGTAACTCAAGGTTAGAATTATACTTATATTTGATATCCATATAAATGAAAACAATCCATGATTCTATAATAGTAACAATAATTAACTCATTTTAATCTTACCTCCTTATAAATAAAAATGATAATACCTAATTTTGATAATTAAATGAATGCATAGCTTATCTCTGTCTGATGCATGTTTGACATCTAGAGAAGAGATGAACATTTTTAGGGGCTTAAATGACAAACCTTGGACCAAAACATATCCCCACATGACCTCTAATGAGAAAGGACCTCCCTACCTAGAATTTACAGGGAACATCTTACCATCCATTGGGCATCATGATATATAACACACCATACAACTTGGTAGCAAGAGATCACCATATAGGAATAAGCATGAGATATTAATTAATTCATATTAAAAGATAAATATTGAAATGTCATAACTGATATTGATTCCAATTATTGGTGATTCCTTTCTCACACCTCATCACCCATCTTCTTAGCTACATAGTCTAGTGAGTTCAGGTAATCAAAATTCTCAGATCAAATGGCTCTATCAAGTATACAAGAAGGTTACATGCATCCAAAAATTCATAATCTATGATTACATAAACATGTTCTTTTATGATTCTAGAATTTTGATTGTTTAAGTCTAATATTTGATTGAGGTAACGGTCATGGATCCATACAATGTTTTCTTGGCTTCAATCTAAGATTCATAATTTATTTTTTTTATAAGAACACATAAACATTCTATATTCATAGCTATAGTGTGTCTAACCTAGGTCTATGGCTTAGCAAAGAATACAGTTAATTTTCTAAATTATTTACTGGTTCTTCTTGAGAGCACTATCCCTTATCTCATAGACATATGAAAATAGTTTGTCTAGGCTTGCTTTGAAATGACTTCTTTTTAACAAAGATATGATATAAATTCTATATTCTATTATGGTATCGATATTCTGATTTATTTCAAACTATTCAATGTTGAAGCGTATGTGCAACCATAATAAGGAACAAAAGATACCTCTATAGAATGCATGGAGTAAATCAAGTAATGTAATACCATAAACCTATCTCAATCCATAGGAATAATCAGCTAAGGATGGATACTCAAATCAAATTTTGAAAGGAGTTATGCCCTTAATAACATATTTGTTTCAATCTCAACTGACTGCCAACAAGAATTATATCATTGTAACATTATCACAAAGAAAAGACATCGGCTGTCAATGGTTTTCAATAGACTTCAAGCATTTAACATTGTTAGAGTACTACATAAGGAAACAAAAAATTTGCAAAGGAAATATGGCAGGCTTTCAAAGATCATGACAACTTTAAAAGAGAGATGATAGGATTCAAGCTTTGATCACAATCATAAACCATAAATGAAAAATGATTATATCTAGATTGGAAATTGGCAACCTTAAATACAAGTCGAGTTTTACTAATATGAAATTAACAAAATGATCTATTGATAGATGGACTAAACTCTGCAATTGTAATATAAAAATGGAAGTACAAATGACCATACCTATTGAATTTAAATTCCTTACATGACCCAATCTCTATCACCAATTGTTGAGAAGGCCGCACTTGTTTAACCCATCTATCTCTTTTAGTAACCCATGAGAGTTGGTATTGATGTAAGGAAAAAATGTTAATATCATAACTAGTTCTGTCTCTATTATTTTTAGGGAACTTGACTACTAGAGAAAATAGAAAAGTTGATGAAGTATATGAAAAAGAATGCCAAAAGACCATAAGAAATCCATAATATAGAAGGGGGCTAGACCTTTTGGCTACCATCGGTTACAAGATTCAATTCAAATACCCTCAAATAAACTTAAGAGAAAATAAAGTAAATAAGAGGAAAAAGAAAGAAAGAAGATGAAAGGTTTTAAAGGTTATTATAATCATTAAAATCTAGTATGTACATCACTTATTTGATTATAAATTATAATGGTACTAAATGATTTAATATTTGAAATGTAGACAATAAATGATTATTAAGAACAATATAATGAAAGATAAATTAAAATCCTTTAAGATATGTTTTATATTTTAACTCAAAATTTTTAAATAAAATTATTAAATAACTCATGCAAGTCTCGCAAATGTATTCTATTTCAAATTGTTGGGTCCTTTACCCATCTGCCTAGTGATGGTGATGCCCTGCCTAATTCTTTTTTGACAATGTTTCCACCCCTTCGACATGTTCCCTACAAGGAATTTATTTGAAATTAAATTATAAATTATATAATCATAAATAATCATAATAGTTAACCTTTCATCTTAATTTCATGAATTTGTTAACGATCAACTAACATGTCATCTGCACTCAAAATCATAATGACCAATTATCTTACCATTTTGCCAAATCAAATTAAACTGCCAACTGACTTCATGTGAACCTCAATGGCTATATTTCAAGCTAGGTCAAAAATTGGGATGTAACACAAGTAGACCAACTTATCTCTTCATAATAAGCAAAATCCTAAGAGGATGATCAAGGATACTATAGATGTAGGGACCATTTCATGGAAACTCCTTCAATTATTGGTGTTGATCACAAATTTAGATATGATAAGTCTTTATGGCATGAACCTTCCAATATTGATTCATACAACATATTCTCATTGGATTCTAGATGTAATACTACAATATTATTCTCTGAAATGAAAAAAAAAAAAAAAAAGCATTTTTGGGGGTGTATACTCAAAAAAAAAATTCATCAAGGGAAAGTCATAATATTGGGACTATTGGATCACAAACCCCTAGCTTTTCTCATGGTAAAGACATGCAATCAAATAATTAATGGAATCAAAATTGTTGGACCAAAAAAAATTCCACTAATGTCAAAAGAATGATGTTTGGGCAGCACAAGTGTAAAAAAATCTCCTCGATTATTTGTGTTTACTTAGTAAATCAAAACAATCTTAGGCTTTTAGCAGGCTGCAACCAAAAAAAAACACTCCTGCACAAGTAGCCTTCATAATACACCAATAAGAATTGCATATGCTCATTTTATGTTAGGTATCCTTTTTTTAATCATAATCCTTTTTTTCTAGTGGAATTCATTTGAATTAAATGTAACATAAAAATTATTACTTAACAGAATTCTTGAATTATATGTAACATACACTTACATTGCACACATTGTCCCTATTGTTTATGCTTGTACCCATCCTTAGACTCTCTTTATATTGATCATTGATTTCCTAATTTTTTATCTTTCTATAAGTCTTCCTTTTTTGTGTGTGTGCATATTAATGATAGTCATTCTTGGTTCTTCACTATTACTATATGAATCATTAAGTGATAACTACTTATATTGTCCCTTCAATTTGTTTGGTTGAATTCTCTTTCCTCTTACTAGGGTTATTAAGAGTGACATGTGATCTTTGTCACATTCATCCATGCCCATGTCTTTGATATACATCCTAATTACTTAATCTCATGGTATGAGTACCATGACAAATTTTCCATTCTTTAAATCCCCTTCTTTTTTTCCTTATCAAAATGAGTATTTCTACTTAGAGAAGAAATAATTTCTAATAGTAACAATTTTTATGCTAGTTAGATATGTGGAAGAATTCTAAAATCCTTTATTCAACATACCTTGACAACAGTTGAGTAATTGGGTACTTCATTAACCTATTTTTCCCATCCCCCATTTCTATAGTAGAACAAAGAAGCATCGATAGAAAATATTGTGTTTTCTTTCTCTTCACTAGTCCCAACAAATAATTCCTAAGTTGTTCCCTTCCCACTTCTAGTTCTTGGAATGATGCCAGCTTATGCTGATCCAAATAGATGGAGAGGACTATAACTATTACCCATGATGGGACATACAAAATCTTCCAGCTCCTTGTGATTTTTATGATTATTGATGAAGGAATAGTGAGAAGAGATATGTCTATTTCTTAAGTTCTTTTGATTTTTTACAGTAGCTTACACTAATTATATATAGAAACTAGGTATAAATGACTAAAGAAATTATTGGAAAAAACTCAAAAGATAAGAACCAAGACAACATAGAAAATTGCACATTCAATGATCATTTTTTAAAGGGTGCTAGCTCAATAGAAGAGCACTTGATTTACAAGAAGATGAATGGTGGTTTGATTCCATCACACCCTATCATGACCAAATACACTATTAAATATTCTACTAAGTATACTACTAAATATGTGACAAAATCAACTATCAAATATAAAACTAAATATGTGATTAAATGTACTACTAAGTATGTGACAAGCCACATGATTGAATATACTACTAAATCAATTACTAAATATACTACTAAATATACCATAATATATACCACTAAATCAATGATCAAAACTAGTGATCAAATACATGACTAAAATTTCCTAGTAGTAAATTTTGTAGTCTTATAAATGACTGGATATTAATTACTATTACTCACATGACTAAGTTTAGTCACATATATACAAATTTTAGTGGATTTTTAGTCACATATTCTTATTTTTGTACTGGTGAGTCAAAGTCTAAATGTCAAGGAAACATTTCTCAAACACATTATTTGAGTTGACCAAAGAGGTTTGGAAAATACAAATCCTAATCAGGTACCTAATCCAAGATCAGGTACTAGATATAAAATAGAGTACCCAAAATGTGGTGACAAAACACAAAATTTTTAATTTGATATAGTGGGAACCAATTGTACATTTTAACCCAAAAGTCTTACAAACATTTTAAAATAGGTTTTTAAATTTAAGATATAATGATATCTGAATATTTTGTTTTTAAATTTTATTGTTATAATATTATATATGATTAGGTAGTATATTAGGATCATATTACTATTGGAAATGATTGAAAAGATCATGAATGAAGAATAGTGGAACTGGTAAAGAATGATTTCAATCATTTTTTTGTCATTGATATCAAACTTGCTACTTGCAAGAATTACAATTGCTTTAGTGATCCAAATACTATCAATTGGTTGATTGACAAGGAGGAGGCAATCAATAAGATGTAACTAATGCACCTTGAGAAAGGTTGAAGTTATGATGTTGTAATGAAGTATAAGGATCAGCTAAGCCATTGATGAAATAGTGTGTTGATGACATACTCTAAGACATAGGGAATGGACACATTAAGAGACATCAAAGATGCAAGGTTTAACTAAGTCATTTGTAAAGCCTAACTAAGTTCATTAGAGAGAACCGAGCAAGCTAGTTAGTGTTGAGCAAATTCTTAGTTGAAGCTGAGCAAGTTCAACTTTAGTGTGCGCTGAGCAATCCTTTAGGTGCTAAGTAACACAAGAATGTTCAAGTGCTGAGTAATTATTTAAGTTTCGAGTAATTGTTCAAGTGTCGAGTAACTCAGGAAAAGACTTCAGGTGCTAAACATCAGTAAACCAATGATCTCGAGTTGCTACATTATTTGTTAAGACAAAAGATTCACCAGATTAGTAATGATAAGTTTGTTATATTGAATTTTTTGAATTAGTTGGATGATAAGGATGATGAGTAGATGTCACAAAATTTTATGTAAACCATGCAAACCAATTCAAGGCAAATGCTGATGGATTTATCATGAAGTTTCTAGAAGAAACAAATTTGAGGGAAAACAATATCATTTTCTCAAGATTAAATCAAATTGATGAGTGGGAAATGAAGAAGAAAACTTCTTTATAAGGAGTTACAAGTCAAAGATCAAGTATGAGAGAGAGTTGGTCACAAGTATGGTCATGCAAAAAAGCCAAGAGTAGGCTAGTGTGAAGTGTCAAGAAGAGGATATAGTGAGGAGTAAGCACAGAGCATCAAGACTCTGAGTTGATCAAGTGACCATAGAGTGCATTGGCATAACAAGTGGAAAAACTCAAGGAGATAGATCTTCAAGGGTGGACAAGCTGTCAGCACTGCAAGGAAGAAAAGCCAAGCAAAGAAAAGAATTGAAGAGTAATCTGAAATCTGCAGGGTTAGAGTTGTCATCTTTATTAGGTAAAAACCCTTCTAATACTTTCTTACCATTGTATTAGATATTGAAATCTTAAATTTCTATGTTAGCTAAATAACTAGGTGGATAAGCCTCAGGAAAAGGATAGAAGATCCCTAGGAGAAGGATAAGATATCCTCAGGAGAAGGATAAGAGATTCTTAGGAGAAGGATAGGAGATCCTTAAAGAGGGATAAAATATTCTTTTGAGAAGGTGACTGTAAATCCCATGGACTTGAGTGGGCCTAACAGCTCCATGTAAATCCTTTAACAAGGTGACATTCTAATTTGAATGTTCTTAAGTCCTCTAATAGGGCACACTCCTAATAGGGTGTAGAAATCCTTTAATAGGGTCACATTTGACAGTGTGTAAAGCCTTTAACAGGGCAGGCTTTTAACAGGGCAAACCATCAAAAGTGGTTGAAATCAATTGCACTATTATTTTGTGGGTTTCATCCCCACCCCAGTTTTACCTTCTTATTCTTGGAGGGTTTTTGGATCATCAAAATTCTTTGTGTTATGTGGTGATGCATGTTTACTTTTCATTATTGTTTAATGTTTAATTGCATGCATGATAATTTCAGTTATATGCCATTAAGGATTTGACAAGAAAGTAAAAGGGCTAGTACTTCTAATTCACCCCTTTTTTATTAAAAAAATTGTATTGAACATTATTGGACCTTGACTAACTAATTTACCCCCCTCTCAGTTATTCTAAAGAATTCTAACAATTGGTATCAGAGCCCACTGCTGATTTGTTTCAAGGTACTAGTAGTAGGAAGATCAAGATGTCCAAGAGAGAAGTTCCCAAGCTAAACAAAAACAACTTTGTTGCATGGAAAATTATAATGAAGCTACACCTTGGATCAAAAGGTGACTACGCATAGACCTCAATCATAGTTGATCATGTAGACCCTGTAGGACCCCTCACTGCAGATGACATGAGAAAGAACAAGGAGCACAATCAAGCGATGTTAGATATTTCTTCAGCACTAAGCTATGCTGAGTATGATGACATCAAAGAATGTGATACTACACATCAGATGTGTGAAACATTATCAAGAATCTATGGAGGAGATGATAATGTCAAGAGAGAAAAAGGAGAGAGCCTAAGAGGAAATTTTGATGACATGAAAATGAAGGAAGGAGAGAATGTTGCTCAATATGGTGCAAGGATGAAAAAAGTGGTAAGTTCCATGGACACTTATCAGAAGAAATAGTATGTAGAAAATACTAGAAAAAGAGTGGAAAAGGAAAGCATGTATCCAATGATAGCAGCACTGATGAAGATGATGTAGACCAATTGGAGGTATTACTAGCAAGAAGATTTCATAGAGGAAGAGGCAAATTCAAAGGTAAGCTACCAATCATTTGTTTCAACTGTAATGAAGTTGGTCACATTGTAGCCAGATGCACACAAAAGAAAAATAACAAGGATGGAGGCAACTTCAAGAACAAGAAAGAGGACAACAAGGACTACAGAGGTAAAGGCAAAAGATGCTACATTGTTGAAGAAGACTCTGATGAGAATGATGATGAAGTAGTCTATGTGGCTATGAAAGATGAATTAAATGAAGTTGAAGCAACTACCCTGATAACCTACATGAACAAGAATAAAAAATGGATCATAGACAGCGGATGCTCTCATCACATTATTGGAGATAAAAATAAGTTCATTTCCTTTACTCAATATGAAAGAAATAGTGTTAGATTTGGTAACAATGCACCATGTCAGATCAAAGGGAAAGGTAGTATCAAGCTTATTGAAAAGATATCATGTGATAATGCATACTATGTTGAAGGCTTGAATTATAACTTGTTAAGTGTCTCATAGTTAGGCAACATAGGTTGTAAGGTTGAATTTGAAAATAGAGTTGCCAAGATCTATGATTCTCAAGGAAGTCTAATAGGAAAAGGTGACCAAACTACGAGTAATTTTTTCTACCTAGACATGGAAGATGCTTCTTGTCTCATTGTTCAAACCGCTGATGTATGGTTATGGCACAAGAGGCTATGTCATGTAAATTTTGACAGTCTGATAAGCATCAGCAAAATGAAGAAAGCCAAAGGTCTACCAAAGTTGAAGAAGCCTGATAACACCATGTGCAAACAATGCCAACTAGGGAAGATGACCAAGTCAACTTTCAAAACCAAGGCTTATACTTCTAATGAAGTATTAGAGCTAGTTCATACTGACTTGTGTGGCCCTACTGAAGTGCAAAGCTACAAAGGTGATAGATACATAATGCTATTTGTAGATGACTATTCAAGGATGATGACTTTCATTTTCCTGAAACAAAAATCAGATGCATTCCAAATTTTTAAATGGTACTTGGCTAGAGTTGAGAAAGAGACTAGGAAGAGCCTAAAATGTCTCAGATTTGATAGAGGAGGTGAATTCACATCAAGAGAATTTGAAGAATTCTGTAATGAAAGAGGAATCAAAAGGTAGACATCAGCACCCAGGACTCCACCTCAGAATGGTATAGCAGAAAGAAGGAATAGATCAGTTATTGTCTATGTTAAGACCTTAATGATGGAGAAAAATGTTGCACTCAAGTACTAGAGAGAAGCTATAAGTATTGCACTCTACACACTCAACAGAGTTCAAGTCAAGAAAGGTACAAATGCAACACCTTTTGAATTATGGTATGGGCATTCTCCTAATGTAAAACATTTCAAAATATTTTAATGCAAATTCTATATTTATAAAGAGTCTAGAAATGGAAAATTTGATGCAAAGAGTAAGGAAGGCACATTTCTTGGTTATTCTACTAGAAGCAAAGCTTATAAGTGCTTGAATGATAACACTAATAAAGTAGTAGAAAGCACAAATATGAAATTTGATGAGCTTGCAGAAGATCAAAGTGTTGAGAACACCAAGAAAGTAGAAGAATACAAGACCTTTGTATACTTTTATGAAGGTATACCTAATAATGGTGAAGTTACAACTCAGAATAAAAATCAACAACAAAATCTAGTATCTGTCAAGTCACAGACAGTGAATGCCGAGCAGCAGACACATTTAGGAGCCAAGCTATAGAATACCAAGAATGTTTATTCAGATTTTGAGAACTACCAACATGAAGGAAATGAAGAAATATTTGATGAAAATACACATGAAGATTCAAATTCTAAAAGAGACAACATGCAAATAAGCAGAGAACCAGTATTAGCAAAGTATGTAAGAAGACATCATCCTACAAATCAAATTATTGGAAACAAAGAGGCATGACCAATGACAAGGAATAGACTCAGAAGTGAGACATGTTTGCGCAACAAAATGGAACCAAAAATAATAAGTGAAGCCATAAAAGATGATGACTGGTACAATGCTATGAGAGAAGAAATAGAAGAAATTGAGAAGAACAAGACATGAACCTTAGTCTCAAGACCATCCAACAAGAATGTAATTGGAACCAAGTGGGTGTTTAGAAACAAGTTAGATGAGAATGGTGAAATCACAAGGAACAAGGCAAGACTAGTCTATAAAGGGTATGCATAAGAAGAAGGACTAGACTATGAAGAAACTTTTGCTGTAGTTGCCAAAATGGAAGGAGTAAGGACCTTACTAGCATATGTAGCCTTCAAAGGATTTAAAGTCTATCAAATGGATGTTAAGTCTACATTTCTGAATGGTATACTTGAAGAGGAAGTGTACATAGAGCAACCAGAAGGATTTGTTGATGAAAATAACAAAAACAAGGTATGTAAATTGCATAAGGCTCTATATGGATTAAAGCAAGCCCCTAGAGCTTGGTATGAGAGACTTCACAAGTATCTAGTGCAAATAGGATTTGAAAGAATTGATGATAATAGAAACATGTACATCAAATTAGAAGAAGGTAAGGATATCCTTGTATCTAAAATATTTGTGGATGACATAGTATTTGGAGGAAAGGAAGCACTTTGTAAAATTTGTGCTGACAGAATGAAACATGAGTTTGAGATGTCTATGTTTGGAGAAATCAAGTTCTTTGTTGGATTGCAAGCACACCAACTAAAACATGGTATATTTGTGACACAATCAAAGTACATCAAAGAGATACTCAAGATGTTTGGATTGGAAGACTCCAAACCTGTCAGCACACCAATGGAAATAAGACTTAAGCTATCCAAAAATGATGAATTAGCTGAAGTCAATCAAACAATGTATAGATCCATGATAGGAAAACTACAATATGTTGTACATAGCAGACCAGACATAGCATTAGTAGTTGGAATAGTGGCTAGATTCTCTGCTAATCCTAGAGAAAATCATCTCATGGGAGTAAAAAGGATAATGAGGTATCTCAAAGGAACTGATGATTTTGGCATGTACTACAAAAAGAATGAGAATTTTGAGCTCAATGCATACACGGATGCAGATTGGGGAGGCAACATTAATGATAGGAAAAGCACAAATGGAGGAGCATTATTCTTAGGTAAAAGGCTAGTTACTTGGACTAGCAAGAAACAAACATGCACATCTCAGTCCACTACAGAAGTAAAATATGTGGCAATAGCAATCAATTGCACAAAAATTGTGTGGCTCAAACATCTATTGAAAGGAATGAAAGAAGAGGTAACCAAACTTGTAATATTGTATTGTGATAATACAAGTGCGATAAACATATCCACGAATCGAGTAATGCATGCAAAAACCAAGCATATTGCAATCAAGTATCACTATGTTAGAGATTTGGTGGATGACAAACAAGTGAAGATGGAGTACATTCACACAAAGGAAAAAATTGCAAATATCTTTACCAAACTATTGCCCAAGGATACTTATGAATATCTTAGAGGAAAGTTGGTGGTAATGTCCATAACTCAAGCAGTCTAAAGCAACAAAGAAGCTGCCCTGCATCAACAGGAGTAGATCCTTGTAATATCAAAAGAATGATGCAGAGGATGACAACAAGAATAGAAATTCTAGATCAGTCACAAGCATGGTGACAAAGGGAGAAAACATGAGATGCAAAGCTTATATTTAGCATGTTGAAGATGCTACATCTTTGGCATTTATGTCAAAGAGGGAGATTTATGAAAAACTAATCAATGAAAGGTAAAGATATGGAGATGTATGAGAATGTATGAAAGGAGAGATGAAAGAGGGAGATTAAGAAGAGATAATAAACTTTTCAGCAAGCAACTATGAAGAAAGGATCAAGAATATAGAGTAAGGACGCAGCAATCAAGAGGGAGAAGCAAAACAAAGGATTCACTTTGTATCAGCAAAAGAGGGAGACATGATACAAAGAGGAAGATATGTAATGAAAACAAGTTTTTCTATTTGGTATATAATTTTGGTGGTAACTAAGTTGATCATCTCAATCAATTGATTAGTTTGGTTTGCCATCAATGCCAAAGAGGGAGATTGTTGGAAATGATTGAAAAGATCATGAATGAAGAATAGTGGAACTGGTAAAGAATGCTTTCAATCATTTTTTTGTCATTGATGTCAAACTTGCTACCTATAGGAATGAAAATTTCTTTAGTGATCAAAATACTATCAATTGGTTGATTGACAAGGAGGAGGCAATCAATAAGATGTAACTAGTGCACCTAGATAAAGGTTGAAGTTATGATGTTGTAATGAAGTATAAGGATCAACTAAGCCATTGATGAAATAGTGTATTGATGACATACACTAAGAGATAGGGAATGGACATACTAAGACACATTAAAGATGTAAGGTTTAACTAAGTCATTTGTAAATCCTAGCTAAGTTCATTCGAGAGAGCCGAGCAAGCTAGTTAGTGTCGAGCAAATTCTTAGTTGAAGCTGAGCAAGTTCAATGTCAATGTGTGCTGAGCAATCCTTCAAGTTTTGAGTAACATAGGAATGTTTAGGTGCCGAGTAATTGTTCAGGTGCCGAGTAATTGCTCAGGTGCCAACTAATTTTTCAAGTGCCGAGTAACTCAGGAAAAGACTTCAAGTATCGAGCATCAGTAAACCAATGATGTCAAGTTGCTGCATTATTTGTTAAGACAAAATATTTGCCAAATTAGTAATGATAAGTTTGTTACATTGAATTTTTTGAATTTTTTGGATCATAAGGATGATGAGTAGATGTCATAGAATTTTATGTAAACCATGCAAACCAATTTAAGGCGAATGCTGATGGATTTATCATGAAGTTTCTAGAAGAAAAAATTTGGAGGGAAAATAATATTATTTTCTCAAGATTAAATCAAATTGATGACTGGGAAGCTTTAAGAGGGAAATGAAGAACATAAATTCTTTATAAGGAGTTACAGGTCTGAGATCAAGTGCATGTTGGAGGAAGTTGGTCATAAGTATGGTCATGCGAAAAAGCCAAGAGGAGACTAGTGTGAAATGTCAAGAAGAGGACACAGTGAGGAGTAACCATAGAGCATCAAGACTCTAAGTTGATCAAGTGGCCATAGAGTGCATTGGCATAACGAGTGGAAGAACTCAAGGAGATAGATCTTGAAGGGTGGACAAGATGTCAGTACTGCAAGGAAGAAAAGCCAAGCAAAGAAAAGAACTAAAGAGTGATCTGAAATTTGCAAGGTTAGAGTTGAAATCTTTATCATGTCAAAACCCTTATAATACTTTCTTACCATTGTATTAGATATTGAAATCATACATTACTATGTTAGCTTAATAGCTAGGTGGATAAGCCTCAAGAAAAGGATAGAAGATCCCCAAGAGAAGGATGAGAGATCCTCAAGAGAAGGATAAGAGATCCTTAGGAGAAGGATAGGAGATCCTTAGGGAGGGATAAAAGATTCTTTTGAGAAGGTGACTGTAAATCCCATGGACTTGGCTGGGCCTAACAGCTCTATGTAAATCCTTTAACAAGGTGGCATTCTAAGTTGAATGTTCTTAAGCCCTCTAATAGGGCACACTCCTAACAGGGTGTAGAAATCCTTTAACAAGGTCACATCTGATAGTGTGTAAAGCCTTTAATAGGGCTAGCCTTTAACAAGGAAAACCATTAGAAGTAGTTGAAATCAATTGGGCAGTTATTTTGTGGGTGGCATCCCCACCCCAGTTTTACCTTCTTATTCTTGGAGGGTTTTCGGGTCATCAAAATCCTTTGTGTTATGTGGTGATGCATGTTTACTTTTCATGATTTTTTAATGTTTAATCGCATGCATCATAATTTCAATTATATGCCATTAAGGATTTGACAAGAAAGTAAAAGGGCTAGTACTTCTGATTCACCCTTGTTTATTAAAAAAATTATATTGGACATTATTGGACCTTGAATAACTAATTCACCCCCCTCTCAGTTATTCTAAAGAATTCTAACAAGTACTATATATTATTATATAGTATTCTATATTATATATAATATTCTAAATATTATCCTTTAATTATTAATATATTATATTAAATATATACTATTTTATATACTACTATATAATATATATATTAATATAGTATTAAAAATTATTGCATAGTATTATATAGTTTATTAAATTATAATATCATCAATTATCATATGTCCCTAGGGGTCTTAGGACCCATAGGGATACATGTCATGATGAATGGGTAGAAGGGGGTTGTAGGTTAGCCTATGACCCCATTCAACCAATATGATCAATTACATTATGTCCCTAAGGGCCATAGGGCCTCTAGGGACACATGACACAATGAAATACTTTGAAGGCCTACAACCCTCTTTGACCCATATGATCAATTACAATATGTCCCTAGGGGTCCTAGGATCCCTAGGGACACATGTCATGATGAAATAGGTTGAAGGGGGGCATAGGTTAACCTAGAAACCCACTCAACCCATATGATTGATTACAATGTCCCTAAGAGTCTTAAAACCCCTAAGGACACATGTCATGATGAAATGGGTTGTAGGTTAGCCTAAAAACCCCTTAGACCCTTAGGATGGATTATGATATGTCCCTAGGACTCCAAGGACCCCTAAGGACACATGTCATGATAAAGTGGGTCAAAGGGGGTCAAAGATTAGCCTATAGACCCATTTGACCCTTAAGATGAATTAATTTTTTTCTTTTAGGGTCCTAAGACCCCTAGGGACATATTTCATGATGAAATGGGTCAAAGGGGGTTGTAGGTTAGCCTATGACCCAATTCAACCTATATGATTGATCACCATATCACTCTAGAGATATATTTAGTGATCAAATGGGTTGAAAGGGGTTATAGGTTAGATTGTGACCCCCTTCAACCCATACAATCAATTACCATATGTCCCTAGGTATACTAGGACCCCTAGAGATACATGTCATGATGAAATGAGTCAAAGGGGGTTGTAGTATAACCTATAACTCTCTTTGACCCTTATGATAGATTACAATATGTCCCTAGGGATTCTAGCACCACTAGGGACACATATCATGATGAAATGGGTCGAAGGGGGTTGCAAGTTAGCCTATGACTCCATTCGACCCATATGTCACTAGGGATCCTAGGACCCCTAGGGACACATGTAAGAATGAAATGGGTCTAAGGGGGTCGTAAGTTAGCCTACAACCCTCTTCGACCTATATGATCGATTAGCATATGTCCCTAGGGGTCTTAAGACCCCTAAGGACACATGTCGTGATGAAATGGGTCAAAGGAGGTTGTAGGTTAGCCTACAACCCCATTCGACCCATATGATTGATTACATTATGTCCTTAGGGTTGTATGACCCCTAGTGATACATGTCATGATGAAATGAGTCGAAGGGTTTGCTTGATAGCCTAAAACTACTGTAGACCCATATGATTGATTACAATATGTCCCTGGGGTTATAAGACCCCTAGGGATACATGCTAAGATGAAATGGGTCAAAGGGGGTCATAGGTTAGCCTATGACCACCTTCAATCCATATGATCAATTACCATGTCCCTAGGGATCGTAGGACCCCTAGGGACACATGTCATCATGAAATGGGTCAAAGGGGGGTCATAGGTTAGCCTACAACCACCTTCAACCCTTATGATAGATTAGGATATATCCCTAAGGGTCCTAGGACCCCTAGGCACACATGTTGCAATGAAATGGGTTAAAGGGTCATAGATTAGCCTACGACCCCCTTCAATGCATATGATCAATTACAATATATCCCTAGGGATCCTAGGACCTCTAGGGACATATATTGCAATAAAATGGGTATAAGGGGGTCATAGGCTAGCCTACAACCCAATTCAACCCATATGATCAATTACCATATGTCCCTAGAGGTCCTAGCACCCTTAATGACACATATCATGATGAAATGGATCAAATGGGGTCATAGGTCTTTGACACACATGATCAATTATCATATGTCCTTATAGGTCCTAGGACCTCTAGGGACATATGTCATGATGAAATGGGTCCTATGACCCATATGTCCCTAGGGGTCTTAGGATCCCTAGGGATACATGTCATGATGAAATGGGTCAAAGGGGGTAGCCTACAACCCTCTTTGACTCATTTCATCATCACATGCATCCCTAGGGATCCTAGGACTCTTACGGACATATGGTAATTGATCATATGGGTTGTAAGGCATCATAGGAGGACCCCTAAGGAAATATCATAATTGATCATTAGGGTCAAATGGGGTTGTAGGTTACCCTAGGACCCTATTTGACCCATATGATCGATTATAATACATCTTAGGACCCCTAGGAACATATGTCCTAATGAAATGGGTTGAAGGGGGTTGTAACTTAGCCTACAATCCCATTTGACTCATATTATTGATTACCATATGTCCCTAGGGGCCCTAGGAACCCAAGTGACACATGTCATCATGAATGGGTTGAAGGGTGTCATAGATTAGCCTATGACCCCCTTGGACTCATATGATCACTTACCATATATCCCTATGAGTCCTAGGACCCTTAGGGAAACATGTCATGATGAAATGGGTTGAAGGGGGTTGTAGGTTAGCCTATGAAACCATTTGTAACGCCCTACCAAGGGATCCAAAGAATTAACCCAGAGTTTCACTAAGTTTGGTAACATTTTATTTATTTATTTTTTAAACATGAAAGTAAATACCACATATAACTTATTCATAATAATGGAAGCAATAGAAATGTCCATCTAAAAATAAACATAACATACATAACAGATTACATTCTTTAAAGATCCCTTAACATGAATTACATACATGAATTCATCTAGTACAACATCCACATGAAATAATAATGATACATCCAATATACAAATGTCTTTTCTGAATTACATTCCAGAATGCACAATCATCCACTGTACATGTCACAGGGTATGAAGGCTCAAAGAATATACATATGTAGAATAAGGTACATCATCCTTTTCTAATCCATGATACATCAAAGTAGAGATAATCACATGATACATCATCATAGAAGACATACATCCATCATAAAGATCAAAAACATAATAAACTAAGTGCACGGTTCCTCCCAACTATCAATAGCATCATTAGACCATCGTGGGCCCTAGCCATCCCTCCGTGCGCAACATCCCAAATCATCGAAGAGATCATCGATATTAACATAGTAGGAATGTCACTCCTAATATATACAACATCATATGTAGAAAGTAATCTAACATGCAAATATAAGCATAAGATAACATCATCTAACATATGCTATCATCAATGAAAAAGGATACATATCCACCATCATGAAGGACGCATCAACCATGATGTCTCAATGAGTCTCAAATGATAAGACTGAAAATACACTACCACCCGACCACGTGGTACCTAAGTGGTCCACTCCCACCTTGCTGAGGAGATAATCTCAAGTCCCAAATAGGCTATCCATAACAGATAGCGCATATCTTTATAAGTCCAAGAATCCTTAAGGTATACTAACTCAAAGGTTCCAATCAAAAAACTGACATCTACTTCCCAGAGGCACACAATGACATGTAGGAACCTACTATGCAAGCGGGAAAGTGTCATCGCATTTATCACATAAAAGTTACCCTAGCAGTTAGCTAAACTCCACGGGTCCATACTGATCTCATGCAGCCACTAGTATCCTCTCATACGGACAAGGCATACTATGGAATGCAAGGTCACAACCATGCATCTCACTACTCCCATCCTAGCCTGTACAAGCACTCAAGGCATTGGTGAGAACAAAACACTTATCTTTTTAGATTCATTTAGTTAGTATTAGGTGTGAATGTTATCACTTATTAATCCAACTTACAATGAGTAACCCTGGCAGCCTCTTAGGACCCCGACCCCCATTGCAAGCCATTTCTCGTCACTACATGCAGATATCCTACCCTAATGCTCATGGACTCATAAATCTCAAAATTACAAAAGATAATCCATAATAAAATCATCAAATATGCATAAAAGCATCAAATCTCCATGAGCAAACATCTATAGAAAATCATGAACACAACAGCTCTCTATTGGCAACTGAAGTATCACTGATAATCAAAAGTATCCAATGGTTCTCAATAACCAAAATATATCTCAATCATACTGATCGAAGACTCCAAAAATGGTTGAGTCAAACATGTCACAACATGACATCATCAAGAATAAATCCACATCTCAGTCCCATCATGGCGACTAAAAAATAACCAAGGATAACTGATCGATGACCAAAATAATGGTTAGGTCAAGAGTCTCATAAATAAAAAATCTCAACTATAACAATCAGTATTCACATCCAATACATAGAGCATTCCATCACATAACCATGGTTGGGTTTATAAAGATCGAGATTAAAACATCATCATGACATCACAATCACATAACTCCCAGCCTCTGGTAGACGTCCTATAGCTGGTCAACACTAGTCAACCCAAAACCCAAAATAATAGCATAAAGAATACACAATGTAAACACATGTTTTGGTTTTGCTAAGTTTTCAAATTTGAATGCAAATGCAAAAGTCTCAGTTTACGTTTCCAAGTTTAGTGAAAGAATTAGAAAAACATTTTGTACGTTTTTCCATGTATTGTTTTTGGATGGATAAAAGTTTTCCTTTATAAGTCTAAAATCTGATTCCCAATTATAATATTTTATTGAAATCATTCTCCACCAACCTTTTAATTAAATTTCATATACTTTATATATTTTATAATTTAAAACTATTAATTAAATCTTAAATTATAAAATTATAAAATGATTCTTTATTATAAAAGATGTGCCCTTGAATATTCTATCAAACAATAATAATTCAAATTTATTAATTACATATATATATATATATATATATATATATATATATATATACATACATATATAATATATAAATAATTATTATCGCATTTTATAAAATTGATTAATATTAATTTTTATTTATATCATATAACATATGAAAATATAATACAATAAAAGTTGAATTCCATAACATTCTTTCCTTTTAACAAAACAAAGCCAAATTATAATATACAAACACTGGCCGAAATCGTATAACATTAAACATATAACATTCGGCAGTTTTTTTTTTTTTTTTAAATGAAGTCATCTGCTTGATATGATGTGGTAGCAAGTGTTTGGTACTCTGCTGTCACAGAGTACTATGGTGATAGCGGGTACAAAGTACCCCTATCATCGCAATACCTGCGATGGCAGGTACTCTGCCGGCCCGCGTGGCTCAAAACACAATATTATATATATATATATAAATTTTAATAACATTTTTAATAAAATGTTTCCCCATTGATGCGGTTCAAAATTGAAATAAAATTCATTGCTGCGAATAATAAAATGCCCTTGTTCAGTATATATATATATATACATGTATATATATATATACATGTATATATATATACATGTATATATATATATGTATATATATATATACATGTATATATATATACATGTATATATATATACATATATATATACATATATATATATACATCTATATATATATACATGTATATATATATACATGTATATACATATATATATATATATACATGTATATATATATACATGTATATATATATACATGTATATATATATACATGTATATATATATACATGTATATATATATATACATATATATATATGTATATATATATGTATATATATATGTATGTATATATATGTATATATATATATATATGTATGTATGTATTTGTATGTATGCATTCGCAGACTTTAATCAAGTTTTACAGCATATATATATATATATATAAATGTTTTCTGTGTGCAGATTTGACCAATATAAACATGTATATACACAGTTTATTAAAAATCTCTAATTTTCAGAATTCCCCCATAGACCTTTGATCTCCAAAATTTCCAATAATTAATTCTAATGGGTTTGACTATGAATTTCAACCCTAGCCCCGTTTTCCTTTTTGATCTATGCATATAAAATTCTCAAATAAATTTATATGCCCAAATTGAAAATGCATACAATAAAAATATGAAATTCCTCAGAAGACAAATGGAAGACACGAAGAAGACAGGGAAAGCAAGATGCGAAAATAGCATAAGTAAAATCACAAGAATCTACCCGGATTCTGATGCTAAATCGCTCTTCCTCAGAAAACTCGCAGAGCAAGCTCCCTTCTTCAAAACTCTCGAATCCTCCAATGCTCCAATTGCACTCCAAACGCTATGTCTAATCTTCTAGGGATGCCTGAATATAAAGAACTCTCAGGAAACCTCTAGAATTCTTCTAGAAACAGCTAGAAAGTGTCACCAACTAAGCATGTGTCTTTTCCAACCTTTTTGATGAGCCATAGGGTTGTAGACACCATGTGCTTAATTGATGCACTAACCCCCATGTTGTTGACACAAGAGAAATAGAAAATGTGTTAATTCCCATGCAAGCTTATAACTCCAATTTACTTTTTTAAATAATTTCTATTTAAATTTTATAACTTTCATTTTAATTTTTATAAATTTTATTATTATTATTTTATTTATAACTTTATTATTATTTTATAATTATTATTAATTTTAATTTACTAATTTTCTTTTATTTAATTCTTTTTCCTCAATTTAATTCTCATTTAATTAATTATAATCACAATATCAAAAATCATGATATTTTATTAATTTTCTCAAATAATTAATTTATTAATTAAATCTATTTATTAAGACTTAATTAATAGAAAATTCACCATAGACCTCCAAGATAAAATATGAAAACCCATCATAGAACAAATCATACAAAATCAGTCTAAAGGGTTAAAAATCATGAATTATGTCATCTAACACATTCGGTGGGTACTCAACTCTGATACTTGTCCTAACTCACTAGGACAAATGGTTTTAGGGTTTGGGATTTGGACTTGAGAATTTATCTCCCTTCTCTTATCATTGAGATAGTATAATAGGTTACGCTCATCCTGGCAATTCAGTGAAGTCGATACCTGGTACCTGCAACCTGCAGAAAAACCATGCATGTACATACAATATATAATGCTAAGCTAAACAGACAATGGTAGGAAGTGGTGCATCGTGTAGATCCCGACTAAGCAGGTGACTACGACTCCCTCCTTAACTACATCAGAATGCCATACAATAAGAAAACACGCACACCATACACATGTAAGTATGGGGTAAGTATCCATAATAAAACACATGAGATAATAAACCATCTAACTAATCATCATTAATAACTAAAAACAATATAATGATCATCATGTATGCATGAAATGTAAAGTTTAAATGATCACATCATATAACCACTGAATCCATAACATAATGTCTGATAGTCTCAAAATAATACCACTAATCCATCAACATAATACTAGTCCATCAAAGTCTGATAATAATAGCAACAATAAGTCTAGAAAAGATGTGAATGAGGATAGGCACTACATCCACCCCCCCTTGGATTAGGCTTACTCCTAGAAGCCTACAAACAAGTAGGGATATAACTCTTGTAATCTAGCTGCATCCTCCCAAGTAGCTGAAGAATCATCAATAGGGTCCCATTGGACCCTTACCTGATCGATGGTTTGACCCCTTGAGGGTCAACCCCCACTACTCTAGAATACGAACTAGCTCCAAAGCCAGTTGCCCGTCCTCTACCTACAATGCATTCCAATCAAGAACATGTACAACATCAGGAATATACTGCCTAAGCATTGAAACATGGAAAACATCATGAATGCGAGCTAAGCTGGGTGGTAGAGCAAGATGATAAGCAACCGAGCCAATCCTCTCCAAAATCTTGAATGGTCCCACAAAGCGAGGTGCTAGCTTAGAACCCTTTCCATATCGGATCGGACTCTTTCGCAGTTGCACTCTCAATAAAACCTTATCTCCCATTGCAAACTGATTATCTTTCCTATGAGCATCAACATACTTCTTCGGCCTATCCTGTGCCGTAGTCAAATGGTCACGGATAAGCACTACCTATTGCTCCATATCACGAAGCATCACAGGACCCAATAGAATGCAATCCTCGAGGCTATCCCAACTCAATGGTGTACGACAAGGATGTCCATATAATGCCTGAAAAGGTGCCATGCCAATAGAACTATGATACCCATTGTTCTAATCAAACTCCACTAGGTAGAGATAGTCCTCCTAATGTGTCTGCCTATCCATCACATACATCCGTAACATATCCTCCAAAACCTGGTTCACCCTCTCTGTCTGACCATCAGTCTCTGGATGATATGCCAAACTGAAGTTTAGCTGCACTCCAAGCTCATGCTGCAACAATGTCCAGAATGTGGATGTGAATACAGGATCCCTGTCAGAAATGATCTTTCCAGGAATACCATGTAATCTCACAATGTCACGCATGAAGACATTCGCTACAGAAGCTGTTGTATAGGAAGACCTGATAGGTGAAAAATGCACCACCTTAGTCAATCGATCAACGGTAACCATGATAGCATCATGACATCAAACTGTCATAGGTAATCCTACTATAAAATCCATGGAGATGATATCCCACTTCCAAGAAGGAATGAGATTTGGCTGCAAAAGTCCAGCTGGGTGCTGATGTTCTGCTTTGACTCTCTGACACTTAAGACACCTAGCCACAAAATCAGCAATATCTTACTTCATCCCAGACCAAAAGAAAAAACATCTCAAATCAGCATGCATCTTCCAAGTGTCTTCCTGAATCAATCTCTCTACACACTTCCTGATACCAGGAATCTGTAGGAAGTGCTTGAAGAATCTGACTCCTCAAATCCACACTAAGAGTCATCGATGATACCACATGTCTCTTGCAACTCAAAGCATCCGCCATCACATTCTCCTTACCCTAAATGTACTTAACCTCAAAATCATACTCGCATAAAAATTCCATCCATCGTCTCTGGGGAGAATTCAAATTAGGCTTAGTAAAAATATACTGAAGACTATGATGATTGCTATGTAGCTCAAACCTGTGCCCCAACAAGAAATGTCTCCATCTTGTCAAAGCATGAACTACTGCTGCTAACTAAAGATCATGCGTAGGGTAATTTAGCTCATGATCCTTGAGCTTGCGTAATTCATATGCAATCACCCATCCATTCTGCATCAACACTGCTCCAATCCCTTCAAGAGAAGCATCTGTACACACCATGAAATCACCTTCTGGATAAGGTACAGCTAAAATTCATGCACTGGTCAAAAGCTCCTTGAGCCTCTAAAAAGCTTCCTCACATTTCTCTGTCCACACAAGGTTCTTACCTTTCCTTTGAAGAGAAGTGATAGGGTGTGCTATCCTAGAGAAGTTCTGGAAAAATTTGCGATAATAACCAGCTAGGCCCATGAAACTACGAATCTCTGACACATTAGTCAGGGTAAGCCAATCTATTATTGCTTGAATCTTTGCAAGATCCACTGAAATACCATCACCTGAGATGACATGCCCTAAATACTGAATCTCTGATTTGAAGAATTCACACTTAGTTGCATTGGCATAAAGTTGATTATCTCTTAAACACTGCAAAACCAACCGCAGGTGTTCCTCATGCTCCTTCTGAGTCTTAGAATATATCAATATGTCATCAAGAAACACAAGAAGAAACCTATCAAGATATGATCGAAAAACACCATTCATCAAACTCATGAACACTGATGGAGCATTAGTCAACCCAAAAGGTACCACTGTTCCCTGATGATCTGCCTAACGCTGATCAACTGTTGCAAAAACTCTATCAGCTCTACTTGCATCACCAACTGTGGGTTCTGAAGCTATAGGCCTAAGTCCTAAAAACTGAGGTGCTCCCTATGGACACTGAGCTACATAATGTCCAATCTGCCCACATGAAAAACATTTTGTATTCTTGCCAGATCCTCTTCCCATAGGTGGTACATTAGATTTCTAGCGATTGTTCCTACTAACAAAAGACTGGCTACTCTAAGCTGGCTGATTGGGTTGATTTTGTTTATTGCATTGAGCATTGCAGTTGTTCTTAAAGTTATAACCTTTACCACCACCTTGAGCCTGAGAATTCGATCATTTATGCTGCTGCGTCTGCTAAGACTGTTGTTGATACTATTTTCCCTTAGAAAAGAAAGGCTTCTTGTTACCACCTGAATTGAAGTTTCCTTTAGATCTTGATGCTGCTGGTGCTCCTACAAAACCACCTTGACCAAGGTTGACACTTTTGTCAACAAGGATTGCTCGATGTACCGCATCTTTGAGAGTTTTTGCCTCAACTACCTTGACACCCCCAATTATATGGTTATTCAAACCCCTAATAAAGTGTTGTGTCAACTGAGCTGAATTTTCACTGAACCCTGAAAAAGACATGAGCTCATAAAACTTATGCTCATACTCGATCATTGACAAGGTGTACTATCTGAGATTATGAAATTCATCTGCCCTTTGCTGCTTCCATTCCTTTGGTAGGAATCGTTCACGGAAACTCTCTAAGAATAGTTCCCATGTGACATTGCTCATATCGATTCCCAGCTTCTTCTCCTCAATTGTCCACCAAGCGGCCCCAAAATTCTCTAAATTGGTAATCGCAAATCTTGCCTTAACATTGCTATCAAAATCCTGCATAGCAAAAATCCTGTCGAGGGAAATAAGCCACTACTCAGCGACATAACCAGAACCTTTCCCATTGAAAGGCTTGACCTTGGATCTTGAAAGATCCTTCATCTAAGTGGACATAATGGACCTCTGATGATCCTTCCGAGGACTTCTAGATCTGGGTCTATGCTCTTGTTCTATCTGATGCACTTTAGGCTATTCTTGAATAGGAGGTAGACGTTCCAGAATAGTCTGCATCATCTGTCTCAAACCAACCTCTTCAGACTCAGCTTGGTCCTCTCTATGGCTCTCTTCCCGCTGCCTATTAGAGTGCTCTTCCCTGCTCTCTACACGAGCTGATCCCTCATGGGCAGACTCATGGGCACTGATAGCTCTGCCATGACCACGGCTTCTTCCATGGCCTCTACCATGGCCTCTACCATGGCTTCTAACAGAAGACCTAGTCCCAGATACCATCCTACAACAATACAAAGTACTATTAAAATCAAAAGATGCATGTTTGCAATAGAATAAGTTCAATTCTATGTTTAGGTTTAAGTAAAATTTCCAATTTTGAAAACTAAGTGTTGAAGTATGAAAAATATTCAAGTAATAGTTCAGGTTCTATTTTAGTTCACCTAGTTTCAATGTTGAAGAGATACACTTTATAGTTCAAAGTTCTAGTTGTTCCAAAATACCCAAAGCTCCCAATGTAGAAACTTGGGCTCTGATACCAAATGTAATGCCCCGCCAAGGGATCCAAAGAATTAACTTAGAGTTTCACTAAGTTTGGTAACATGTTTTTTTTTTTTTTTTTAAAATGTTACCAAACTTAGTGAAACTCTAGGTTAATTCTTTGGATCCCTTGGCGGGGTGTTACACCATTAAACTCATATGATTTATTAACATGTGTCCCTTGGAGTCCTAAGAACACTACGGACACATATCACAATGAAATGGATCAAAGGGGGTCATAAGTTAGCCTATGACCCCCTTTGACCCATATGTTTGATTATCATATGCACATAGGGGTCATAGGACCCCTAAGGATACATGTCACGATGAAATGGGTTGAAGGGGGTCATTGGTTAGCTTGTGACCCCATTTGACCCATGTGATCAATTACTATATGTCCCTAGGGATCTTAGGACACCTAGGCACACATGTCACCATAAAATGGGTTTCTTGTTACCACCTGAATTGAAGTTGCCTTTAGATCCTGATGCTGTTGGTGCTCCTACAAAACCACCTTGACCAAGGTTGACACTTTTCTCAACAAGGATTGCTCGATGTACCGCATCCTTGAGAGTTTTTGGCTCAAATACCTTAACACCCCCAATTATACAGTTATTCAAACCCCTAATAAAGTGTTGTTTCAACTGAGCTAAATTTTCACTGAACCCTGAAAAAGACATGAGGTCATAAAACTTATGCTCATACTCGATCACTGACAAGGTGTACTGTCTAAGATTATGAAATTCATCTGCCCTTTGCTGCTTCCATTCCTCTGGTAGGAATCATTCACGGAAACTCTCTAAGAATAGTTCCCATGTGACACTGCTCATATTGATTCCCAACTTCTTCTCCTCAATCGTCCACCAAGTGGCCCCAAAATTCTCTAAATTCGTAATCGCAAATCTTGCCTTAAAATTGCTATCGAAATCCTGCATAGCAAAAATCCTGTCGAGGGAAATAAGCCACTACTCGGCCACATAACCAGAACCTTGCCCATTGAAAGGCTTGACCTTGGATCTTGAAAGATCCTTCATCTGAGTGGACACAATGGATCTCTGATGATCCTTCTGAGGACTTCTAGATCTAGGTCTATGCTCTTGTTCTGTCTGATGCACTTTAGGCTGTTCTTGAATACGAGGTAGACGTTCCAGAATAGTCTGCATCATCTGTCTCAAACCAACCTCTTTAGACTCAGCTTGGTCCTCTCTACGGCTCTCCTCCTGCTGCCTATTAGAGTGCTCTTCCCTGCTCTCTACACGAGCTAATCCCTCATGGGCAGACTCATGGGCACTGACAGCTCTGCCATGACCACGGCTTCTTCCATGGCCTCTACCATGGCCTCTAATAGAAGACCTAGTCCAAGATACCATCCTACAATAGTACAAAGTACTATTAAAATCAAAAGACGCACATTTGCAATAGAATAAGTTCAATTCTATGTTTAGGTTTAAGTAAAATTTTCAGTTTTGAAAACTAAGTGTTGAAGTATGAAAAATATTCAAGTAACAGTACAGGTTCTGTTTCAGTTCACCTAGTTTCAATGTTGAAGAGATACACTTTATAGTTCAAAGTTCTAGTTGTTCCAAAATGCCCAGAGCTCCCAATGTAGAAACTTGGGCTCTGATACCAAATGTAACACCCTTCCAAGGGATCCAAAGAATTAACCTAGAGTTTCACTAAGTTTGGTAACATGTTTTTATTTTTGTTTTTTTTTTATTTTTTAAATATTACCAAACTTAGTGAAACTCTAGGTTAATTCTTTGGATCCCTTGGTAGGGCGTTACACCATTAAACTCATATGATTTATTAACATGTGTCCCTTGGAGTCCTAAGAACACTAGGGACACATATCACAATGAAATGGATCAAAGGGGGTCATAGGTTAGCCTATAACCCCCTTTGACCCATATGTTTGATTATCATATGCACATAGGGGTCATAGGACCCCTAAGGATACATGTCATGATGAAATGGGTTGACAGGGTCATTGGTTAGCTTGTGACCCCATTTTACCCATATGATCAATTACTATATGTCCCTAGGGATCCTAAGACACCTAGGCACACGTCACCATAAAATGGGTTGAAGGGGGTCATAGGTTAATATACTACCCAATGCGGCCCAAATGATAGATTAATATATGTTCATAGGAGTCCTAGGACCCCCAAGGACACATGTCCAATGTAATAGGTCAAAGGGGGTTGTAGGTTAGCCTAAAGACCCTTATGATCAATTACCATATGTCCTTAGGTATCTTACGTCCCCTAGGAACACATGTCTCAATGAAATGGGTTGAAGGGGGTTGTAGGTTAGCCTATGATCCCATTTGACCCATATGATCGATTACCATATTTCCTTAGGGGTACTAGGACCCTTGAAAACCTATGTCGGATGAAGTAGGTCAAAATGGGTTGTAGGTTAGCCTATAACCCCATTCACCCATATGATCGATTACCATATGTACCTAGGTGTCCTAGGACCCCTAGGGATACATGTCATGATGAAATGGGTCAAAGGGTGTTGTAGGTTATCCTACAACCCCCTTTAACCCTTATGATCAATTATTGTATGTTCCTAGGTGTCCTAGGACCCCTAGGGACACATGTTACAATGAAATGTATGGAAGGGGGTTGTAGGTTAGCCTACGATCTCATTTGACCCATATGTCCCTAGGGGTCCTAGGACCCCTAGTAATACATGTTGCAATGAAATAGGTCAAAGGGGTTCATAAGTTAGACTACAACCCCCTTTAACCCATATGATCGATTAACATATATCTTGAGGCCTAGGATCCCTGGAGACACATGTCACCATGAAATGGGTTAAAGAGTGTCGTAGATTAGCCTAAGACCCCATTCGACCCATATGCTTGATTACCATATGTTCTTAGGAATCTTATGACCACTAGGGATATAGGTCATGATGAAATGGATTGAAGGGGATTGTAGGTAAGCCTATGACCCCCTTTGATCTAGATGATTGATTACCATATGTGTCATGATAAAATGGGTTGAAGGGGGTTGTATCCTAGCTTACAATCCTCTTTGACCCTCATGATTGATTACCATATGTCCCTAAGGGTTGTAGGACTCCTAGGTACTTATGTCATGATATAATGGGTTAAACAGGGTTGTAGGTTAGCCTATGACTTCACTTCACACATATGATTGATTACCATTTGTTTCTAGGGGTCTTAGGAGCCCTAAGAACACATGTCATGATGAAATGAGTCAAAGTGGGTTGTAGGCTAGTGTACGACCCCATTCAACCCATATGATTGGTTATCATATGTTGTTAGGGGTCCTAGGACCCTTAGGTACACATGTCGTGATGAAATGGGTCAAAGGGGGTCATAGGTTAGCTTACCACCCTACTTGAATCATATGATCAATATGTCCCTAGGGAAAATAGGACCCCTAGTGAAATATGTCATGGTGAAATGGGTCGAAGAGGGTTGTAGGTTTTCTTACAACCCCCTTTGACCCATATGATTGATTACCATATGTTCCTAGGCATCCTAGGACCTCTAGGGACACATGTCACAATCAAATGGGTTGAAGGGGGTTGTAGGTTAGCCTACAACCCCCTTTCAACCCTTATGATCGATTACCATATATCACTAGGGGTCCTAGGATCCCAAGGGAAAAATGTGATGACATTGGTTGAAGGGGCTCGTATGTTAGCCTACGATCCCATTCAACCCATATGATTGAATACCATATGTGTTAGCATGAATGCTGATGATACTACTTTTGGGGGAGTATCTTGATTATTGGAGAGTATTGACATGTTGCATTCATGACTATGTTTTTTAATGATGTCAGCATAGCATGTTTCTGTAAAGATTGGCTGAGTAGCAAACAGAGATCTTGACGTTATGGATAATTATTTCATTTTTTGGTGATGTGTAGTTACGAACATGTTTGGCATGGTGTCGTGATAAAGTGGTCAAGTGTGTAGAGTCTAAGCTGAAGTAGTACAAAATTTGTACCTAATTTAAGGAGAGTAGTTTAAAGAAAAAGGATTGGGAAAGAAATTCTTGATATTTGTTGGTTGTCTTACATTTGAGATGTAATGAAGAGATGCATAGTCAAATAGTCACAAAGGATAATAAGATGGTGACATTATGGAGTCCACAAGCCCTAGTATTGCACATGTGAAGTTTTGTATAGACTGTGAGCTGATAGTGCTGTTGTAATTGTAATTAATTAATCATCTTATTATAATTAATTGAGAAATCCTCAAGGCCGACTCAAGGAATTGTTATTAAAATATGGTATAAAGGAAAGACATTTCCCTTGATTGTAAACAATGTAGAAGTATTGTGACCATTATATGAAGTATGAAGTGCAAAAAGTAGCAGAGTGCTTATTGAATGTGTGTAAGTGATCCAAGGGATTATTGGATGTAAGATTTTTGATTTAGTTACAAGATTAGAAGGAACAGAGGTCTGATTGATAGGACAAAGAAAGAGGAAGGAATAATACAATACCATTCTATTATTCTACAAGGAATAACACAAAGATCATTTGGATAGTGGGTCAAATGGTCTTTCCCTTGAAGTTGTTTGGGCAGTGGGTCCAACTATCTTCCACAACTTCTAATAAGGTTGAAACAACTCTTAATAGGGTTGGAATCTCCTAACATGGATGCAAATTCTTCTAACAGGGACTCATGTGTACTAAATGTATTCATATATTCTTAACAAAGTCTATCATCTAACAAGGAATATTTATATTAGTACATCATCTTGTGAGGACCATCTCTACTAGGGTTTTCCCTCTAATCAAGAGTTTCTCTAGTTAACATATCTAGTGTTATTGTGTATGAGTATCTTGTTGTGGTTTCAGTTTATATTATTCATATGGATAAGTTTTTTTAAGGTTTATAATTGTGATAATAGTTGGATAACTGATTTATCCTGCCTCTTAGTTATATCAGTGGACTATATATTCTAACATTATATCCATAGGGATCCTAGGACTTCTAGTGACACATGTGTTGACCCAAATGATCATTTACCATATGTCCCTATGGATCCTATGACCCCTAGGGACACATGTCACATGAAATGGGTTGAAAGGGGTCATAAGTTAGCCTACAACCCCCTTTGACCCTTATGATTGACTACGATATTTCACTAAGGGTCCTAGAACCCCTAGGGACAAATTTCTTCTTGAAATGGGTCAAAGGGGGTCGTGTGTTAGCCTAAGATCCCATTCAACCAATATGATCAATTACTATATGTCCCTAGGGATCCTAGGACCCCTAGTGACATGTCGCATTGAAATGGGTCAAAGGGGGTCATAGGTTAGCCTACAACCCCCTTTGACCCATATGATTGATTACCATAAGTACCTAGGGGTTCTAGTGAAATATTTGAGAAATACAAATCCACAAAGCCTAAAGAATACCTGCATCTAGAAACCTGTCACAGAGGAGAAAAAGACAAGAAGGGGCAAGGGTTTTCTCTTAAAATATAAAAACTGAATTTTCAAAAATGAAAAAGATTCATAATTTATTTTGTATCTATAGGTTATAAAATAGTACATGCTATGAGAGCTAGGTTTTTATATACATGTATTTTTCGGGCTTTGTGAATTTGTATTTCTCAAATCCTTCATGGTATCAGAGCTAGATCTATTGTAGCTTGTTTGATATTTGGAGAAAAATGTGAACAAGGGTTTGACAAAATAAATCTAACATTTTTTGGACATTTTCTTTGATTTTTGGAAGTGCAACAATGACAATTTAGAAAAATAATTACAAAGGTGATTTTCAAACAATGATATTGCACTCATACAGACTCCTTTTTTCAAGAATTTTTTTTTGTTTTGGGGGTAGAATTTTATGATCTACATATTGTTGCAAGTTGTTTGTAATTTATTTTCCTATTTTTTTCTAAAAATTTCAAATCCCAATTTTTTCAACTTCAAAGGCTTCATTCAAGCTCATATGGACACATATTCAAGTGTTATTTTTTAAGTGCATTTTTGTCTACTTTATAGATCTAGTATTAGTTTGGAGTAATATTAAGTGGACATAGTACTTTGAGAATTTTTTATTTTTTTTCTGGTGAAAAATAATCCAACGCCTTCTAAAACAATGATAGAGACCTCTTATCTAGAACTTCTAACCCCTCATAACTATCACACATGGAAGACCTTGATGACATGGCTTCTCTAGTCAAAAGGGTTGTGGTCTTGTTTAGATGTCAAGCAACCATTTTTATAAAGGCCTTTTGAGGTCATGTAGCATAGGAACAAGATGGATGAGGCAATAGGATTGATTTCTCTATAGGTCTCTGATAGTCTAATGTTTCATCTTGATGTGTGCAATACCCCTCTAGCTATGTGGACCAAGCTTGAAAGCTTGTTTGGTACAATGAATAAGTTCAAGGAACTTTAGATTAAGGTAGAGCATACCTCTCTTGTACAAGATTATTTTCCTTCCATTTAGGACTTTGTGATGAAGTTAAATTTATAAAGATTTTTATTGAAGGTTTGTGGAAAGACCAAGATTGATACTGAGTGCATCTACTTGATTCTTTCTAAGCTTCATGGAAACTTTCAAAATTTTGCTTCTACCTTCTATTCCACCAAAGTTGCTTTGGGTAATAGATTTAACCATGCCATCCTTTGAGGTTTTTTTTTATTGTTTGACTTGAGAGAAATCGAAGCTCTCTCAATTGGATTCTCTCATAGGCTCATGGACTTATGCATTGGTAGCTCAGTCATCTTCAAGGACAAAGGAGAAGACACATAAATCTCAGTCTACAAAGTCTTAGATTGATTCTAGCACTCACAGTTCATCAGGTCCACCTCCTTCTAAAGAAGGTAAACCAAAGCTAGAAAGACTGAAGTGTTCTAATTGTAATAAGCCTAATCATGATGATTCATATTGCTATGAGAAGAAGTTAGATAGCTATTCCAAATAGGTTTTAGATTTGACAACTCTCCTTCAAAAGAGCAACATTGATATTCCTTCTACTTCTAACATATATTCTTATCATCATCATTTTAGTTAGATGGTAAAGATATAGGAAAGTGTCATGCACTATGTGCAACTATTATTCCTCATTCTTCTAGATCATTACTAGATTTAGATGCTTGACACCATATTCCATCTTCTCAAGATTTGTTCTCTTCTTTTGAGGCTTCTCCTACTCCTTATATTTTGATGAGCAATAACAATATTATGACTATATGTGGGAAAGGTTCTATTGACATTGATGATCATACATTTCATGATGTACTTTTAGTTCCATCTTTGTCCTCTAACCTTCTCTTTATTTATTAGATTACACATAGTGGGCCAGGGAAGATAATTGAGTTTGTACAAGATTTAATGCACAATAGAGATAGTAAAATAGATAAGATTATTGCTATAGGGACTGTTGATCATGCTTCTCACCTATATTCTTTCTAGCATTTTGGTCCACAATGTCCACTATCAAAGACTCACTCTCTATTTTCACGAGAGTTTACTAAGGTGAAGTTAGGTCACTTGAACATATGTATTGTTCCTGAGACCACTATTGTGACTTCTACACCTCCACCTCCTATTTATATTCCATCTCTTGTATAGGATTACTCTTCAAAATTTCCTACTATTGCAGCTCCAATGATCAAGTCACGTACTAGAAGTTGTTGAGTATATATCAGAGGATATCGATCTCCTCCTAGATGACAAATTCAACACACCTATTATCTCACCTCCATTGAAGATTCCATTTTAGGATTCTCATGCTTTCTTCTTTAAGAATCAGCTAGGACTTCTAGCTACACCTTACATATATGGGTTTTATCATCCTTTTCCACTACCTTTATTTCCTTCAAATTGGAGCCACATTGGTATGTTCATTGACACAGGAGTTCTGTCATTCTAAGGGAGCTATGTAGTCTCAAGCTTCTATGATGGAGGCTTTCATTGTACTTATGGTCTTGAGAGATTCTCTTGAGATGTTTCATTTGTGCATCCTTTTCTATCTCATTTTGGAGTAGGGTTTTTCCCACTAGGTTTTCTCCATTTATCTACTTCATTGAGATTTTTTGTTTTAGCATCTCTATTTACTCTTCTTTTTTGATATGCAATTTGGCTTCATTCTTTTAGTAGATTCTTAATTTATTTTTTATCTTTAGGTTACCAAATCTTACATCTAGGACTACTAGGGACACATGTCACAAAGAAGTGGGTAACCTACGCCACCTTCAACCCATATGATTGATTACCATATGTCCCTAGTTGTTGTAGGACCACTGGGACACATGTTATGATGAAATGGGTCAAAGGGGGTCATAGGATAGCCTACAACCCACTTCAACCTATATGATCAATTATTGTATGTCCCTAGGTGTCTTAGGACCCCTAGGTATACATGTCATGATAAAATGGGTCAAACAGGGTCATAGGATATTCAACCCATATGATCAGTTATCATATGTTCCTAGGAGTCCTAAGACCCCTAGTGACACATGTTATGATTAAATGGGTCAAAAGAGATTGTAGGTTAGTCTACAACCCCCTTTGACATGTATTATTGATTACCATATGTCCACAGGAGTCCTAAGACCCCTAAGGATGCATGTCGAGATGAGATGGGTTGAAGGGGGTCATAGGTTAGCCTATAACCCCCTTCAAACTGTATGAGTGATTACAATATGTCCGTAGAAGTCCTAAGACCTTATGAAATTGGTCAAAGGGGGTCATAGGTTAGCCTACAACCCCATTTGACTCATATTATCGATGACCATATATCCCTAGGGAACCTAGGACCCTTGGGATACATGTCACATTGAAATGGGTTGAATGGGATTGTAGGTTAGCCTATGACCCCATTCAACCCATATAATCAATTACCATATGTCCCTAGGGGTCTTAGGATCCCTAGTGGCACATGTCACAATGAAATGGGTCGAAGGGGGTCATAAGTTAGCCTACAACCCCTTTGACCCATATGATTGATTACCATATGTCCTTGGGGGTCCTAGGACCCTAGGGACACATGTCATGATGAAATGGGTTGAAGGGGGTTGTAGATTAGCCTAACACCTTATTTGACCTATATGATCGATTACCATATGTCCCTATGTCCCTAGGGGTCCTAGGACACTTAGTGACACATGTCATGATGAAATGGGTCAAAGGGGGTCATAGGTTAGCCTATGAGCCCCTTCGACCCATATGATCGATTATTATATGTCACTAGGGGTCCTGGGACCCCTAGGGACACATGTCGTCATGAAATGGTTTAAAGGGGGTTGTGGATTAGCTTATGACCCCATTCAGCCCTTATGATTGATTACCATATGTAACTTAATTCTTTGGTGCATCACTACGTAACTTTGAAACCACTCACCTTGGCATCGAATCACCAGCACCATTAGGTTTGGATGAGTGGGTGAACCCTAGTGACACCCTTTTTTTGACCAAAAAGAGCCTACAACATCCATGGCCACCCTATGCCAAAGAGTCTCCAAGATGCTCTAAATTTATTTGGAGGTTGATCTTCTGATGGTCATAAATCAGAGATGATGGGGGCTATCACTGAAGTTATAGGATGATCATTTTGAGGTCTACAATAACCTATCCCATTTTGGAGAGATCTCATTCCATTTGGATTTGGCACAATGATCTCACTCGATGCCAAAACTTGGAGTATGCCTTAGTTCATTGGCACATCACTGCATAACTTTGAAACCACTGATCTTGGCATCAAATCATCAATGCCATTAGCTCTAGATGAGTAGGTGACCCTTCATGACACCCTTGTTCTAACCACAAAGAGCCTACAATGTTCACAGCCATCTCATATAGAAGAGTCTTCAAAATGCTCTAATTGAGTTTGGAGATTGATCTTCTTAGGATCGTAACTCAGATCTTGTGGGGGCTATCGATGAAATGTCAAAAGCTACAGGACAGTTATGTTGAGGTCTACAATAACCTAGTGACACCCATATTTTTTATTATAGAGCCCCTATAACATTTGTGACGAGTACGTACTGAAATGTCTTGTAAGACCAAAGATGGGATCCTAAGACCAAATTGGCCATGGATTTGGTTAATTGTAGACATCTTAAGGGATTGTAAAGAGAATTCCAAATTAAACATGTATGAAATAATTTTAAATTAAATATTGCATCAAAATTTGATAATAAATGTTGTTAAAATGTTCTTCACAAATTATTTCATTTGAATCAAATATTTTTAAAAAATGATCAAAATGACTGATATTCCATAAACACGAATAATACACATGATCCATGATAAATTTAAAAGTGTTATACTAAATTAATATGTATATCCTTGTGCACATAAATAAATAAGTAAATATATCAAATTTCATGTATCCATGGACAAATTATGTAGAATATCAATGTTCCCGTATACAATGTGGCACATGCCATCTCAAAATGTCTTATGACACATCCTATGATAACTATACTATCATATGTTGTTGATGGATCATTAATATGTAGCCTCTTTAGTGAACTAAATGGATCGGACGCCTTCTACATAAACAAAAAAAGAAAACCCATAGTTACACTACTAAATTTATATGATTATGTGTACCTAATGTTGAATTACTCAAATTAGAATGATCCTTTTTTAATGAAGATTTATAGTTTTAAACTTCCATCATAAATACCTCTCTCATTGACCTCTTGTGGTGGTCAAGAGTCCTCTCATATGTCCTTGGTAATGCTTGAACCTCATTGATTATGAAATGTATATGTTCAAGTATAGTTGTCACATGGAACTACAACTTAAATTATAATATTATAAATCATAGCATACTAAATTTGTAACATATAATCAAGAATTCAAACTAAAACTTACCTCCATCAACTACTCCTCTAGATATAATGGTTGTGTGAGGAAAAATGCAAAACTTTGACATCTAGCTTCTTGCGCACTAGGTGTTTCCTCTGAGATAAAAAATCCTAGTTTTTAATATCATGGAAATTAATTTTGAATTTTTTTTTGAATATAAGGAAAATAAAAAATAAATGAGACTTATACATATTATGGGGCACTTACTGTGAATGGAAATTCCAAAGGGTTTGCGATGTCAAATCTTCCTACACTCATCACCAGTAGCCATGCCCTATACAATAAAGAATATAATTAAATTTCATTAGCACAAATTTTTTTACTAGAATGCATCAATACTTAATCACTTTAAAAGCATTTCATTACCTTTCCCTTGTCAATTGGTTGTGCCTCACCCCCTGCACTCTGCCCCCCACTAACCAATGATACCTACAAGAGAAAAGAAAGATTAGAAACCACATATGTTCCAATATCAAATATAAAAACAATGAGAACACAATATAATATAATGTAGATGTCTCAAGGCCAAATGAAATAGTTGAGACTATGACATCATCAACTTGTCTGAGCTCCTCCTTAGACATCAACTAAATATGAAAGAAGATCACATACATGTATAAGTCAGTATGGGTTAAAATTATTCTATTATAAAGATTAACTTTAAATCACATATGTTGTAACAAAAAAATGTAGACACATACCGATACAGAAAAATTTCATGGCTCTGCACGCCCCTCCTCTCTCATGTCAAGGTTTGTAGTCTCTCTAGGTGTGTCTATTGCATCATCCTCATCAAATAGAAACTAATACTCAAAAAGATCACCAATGGAACCTAGGAAAATATTCTTCCATGTTATGCAAGTATGGGGTACACAAACATATGATGAGATCATTGATGATGAACTCACACCAACATCATCAACATAGGGAGGCAACACTGACCTAGCCTAGGTTATCAATAGGCTACTTAATCTATGGATGGCTTTAATAGTCTAAGAGCTAGCCTCTGCAATGATATCAAGATGTTGCATAAGAGGAGGGGGGAAGACATTAGTAGGGGACAAAAGTGCCAACTTTCTTTCGTTGGTCAAAGGGTCTATCCTAAGGAGCTCCTCCTCCTACACCTATGTTGGGTCTCATGCTCTAGTAGTTCACCTTGAGGCCCAACATAAATTTAGCATTCAGTTTCCCAATGAAATAGAATGGCACCTCTAAAATATTGTGTGGACTTTTTTCAAAAACCATCCACCAATGATATCAAAACTTCACATGCATAGCTTCATTTTTGCACCATTTAATTGATAATTTGGGCTTTGTGCAGTCTACTTTTTTACTAGTTTTTGAGTTCACAAAAAGGTTAACTATATCATCTTTACTTATGTTTAGGGCTGCAACCTCATCATAATCCAACCCATCATTAAACATGGCATGCATTTTCTCATGCTAGTGAAGAGCAAAATTTTTTTCATCGATAAGTGTCTAAAAATTATCCACTATGGTGTTTAGCATGGACAAAATGGGAGCCAAAGCAGGTATGGGGTTATATGTGGTTTTCAAACCCCTCGATTCAGTAATTTTACTTGTATCAAATCTTCAATTCAAGGAGGGTTTTGAGGGGGTAGGGAATCATTTGCTGGAAGGTTTTTAGGGGGTACAAGATCATTTGGTGGAAGGTTTCAAGGAACATTGTTTCATGGCTCAATGTTGTCAATATCATCTAGTTCAACCCTACCTATTAAATTGCAAAACCACATTTTAAGATTTTAATTAAAATAAAACAAATCAACAATTTCTATTTAAAAAACCTAATTTTAAATATAATTCATTGAAAACCATCAAATAAAACCTAATTTTAGATATAATTCATCGAAAATCATCAAATAAACAAAAAAGTTAACTTACTTCAATCATATACCAATTTTCATATTAGGTACCCAAAGTGGGGAGCAAAAACAATGCCAAATGATTGAAAACCATTGATTGATCTCAAGTTTTTTAAATTTTATTTCTAGTCACAAGTTTCAGGTATCTAATCTCAAATCAAATACTTGATAAGGGTTATTCTAACCTTTTCTCCTTGGTATTAGGATGGGTGGGAAAAATTCGGAGTAAATTTCGTAATGATTTTAGATGTTTTAAAACTCCACTTTTTCACATCACCACTTTTTGGCACACCATGATCCTGCACATACCCATAAATAAGAGGAAGGAGTACATGCCCCCATAGCGGTGTGACTCTACATGGACAATGGCCATGTAGGGTCATGTCCCTACATGGGCATGTAATTAGTAAAGTCTAAACTCATTACTTGCTAACCAATTCTTAGTATCGATCAACTTTTGAATATGACATTACACTATATATATATATATGTATGTATGTATGTATGTATGTATGTATGTATGTATGTATGTGTATGTGTATGTGTATGTGTATGTGTATGTGTATGTGTATGTGTATGTGTATGTGTATGTGTATGTGTATGTGTATGTGTATGTGTATGTGTATGTGTATGTGTATGTATATGTGTATGTATATGTATATACATATGTATATGTATATGTATATATGTATATATATATATATATGTATATGTATATGCATATATATATATATATATATATATATATATATGTATATGTATATATATACATATAAATATGTATATATATATACATATATATGTATATGTATATATATATATCTATATGCATATATGTATATATGTATATATATTCATATATATACATACAAACATATATATACATTTATTTATTTATTTATTTATTTATATGTTTATATCTATATCTATATATATTAGTGTATAAACATATATATCTAGATTTGATGTAACAAATATGAATGACTCCTCCAACATAGAAATAATCATATACATACGTGTGTGTGTGTATAGAGAGTCATACACAAAAAAACTTCTCCTAAGGCTATATATTTAACATTAACAAGATAGAGTACATCCATTTGTACAATATTCTAGAAGCTCTAAAAAATAACATTAAAAAATAGTTATGACTAAAACACTATTATGTTCAAATGAAAAGATAACACCTTTGATATTCTTAGTGAAAAATATGTTAGTCATGATTCTAATCTCCTATCAACTAAGAATCATAGGGATGAACTCAAAAACTATAAAGATGACACTCTTGTTCTCTATACCATTTATAATTCTTTCCACCTATAAAATATGTTGGAGTCCCCACATCTTCCCTTAGCCTCTTCCTCTATAAACTCCTTCATGAGGGATAAATTGGATTCCCTTCTTCATTTCCACTAGTGATAAGGAGCCAACATCCTCAATATCAATATATAAACATTTTTTCTTTTCTTTTTTTCCTCCCCTAAATCACTTCCTTTGCATTTCTCACCATTCCAAACAAATGTTGGTTTCACATTGATATTGTGTATTTCTAAGGATGATGGTAAATCATCAAGTGGGGAAAAAGCTAAACAGTACACATGATAATATATGGTGACCTCTTAGTATGGTTTAGTAGCACCCACATTGCAAACCTGAGACCCAAGAATATTACTATCCTTTCTAGCATATTACAAGGGTGAAGAAAATTGTAGTCCTTAATTCATCCCGTCAAATATTTCACCACTTTCCAAAAAAAAAAAGGCCTTGAAGGGAAAGGGTTACATATACTCACATCAACCATCATTTCTAAGTCTAGCTCTAGATGAGGACCTCCAATCACTTTTTGTTTCTATTCATTTTGAACCTTCCCTTGACCCAAGTCACCTACAAATTAGTATTGTTAGGATCACTACCTTGATTCATTTTACTATTTTTCTAATACATCCAAAAATATCTTGAAACCTTCTTTATAGTGACTACTTAATGGTTTCTTGACTTATTTACTTTTTGCAAACACTTATTTCCCCATTGCCTAGATTTCTTACATAGAAAACACATAAAAGGTAAAAATCCAATTTCAATGGGTTAGACCCATTTTCTCTTCTTGCAAACAATATCTAAAGAGCTAAGAATATTTTTGTATTAAGGGGCACTAACAAAGATTCTTACATTAATTATTCTCTTTCTAGTAGTTATCATAGAATCTATTGACAAAAGATCACAAAAAAAGTACTTTCTATGGACCCCTTATAATATATCGATACAAGTAGTGCTATGACAAATGAGGAATGCTAACCCAAAAAGGAACAAATTCAAGCATAGAGTCATTCATATCAAGATTCAAGGACCATTTGTTAAGAGCCATAAATAATATCCTACTCACCCATGGTTGATCTGCCACACAAAACATTGATCACATCTTCTTTGTAAGAAAAAGTGCAATGAAAAATTGTCCTTTTTGAAAAGATGAAATTTCACCTTGTACCTCCAAACACCACTTCTTTGCAGTGAAATCTCTAACAATCAATGTTGGGTATAGAACCCATGAACTTTCCCTCTATTAAAAGACCCATAAAGGATATATTACGGTCAATCAATACATAGGGTACATATATAGTATACCTTGCTGAAGTAGGGTTTAAAATTTTATTGAGTCAAGGAAACACCAACTACCCACTAGTTTTAACCTCGAAGAGGAAGGACCAGGGCATTTTTTAAGTCTTAATAGGATCACAACTAGAGGCCCCTAGCGAGAAAACTCTCACATGAGGCTCGTTGCATGGATTACTAGTACCACTTGAATCAGCAAGGATCTCACACCTACCATTAAGTCCCTATCTTAGGAATGTGTAGCTCCCTAGTGATCAATTCTCTATTTTGCATCTAGTCTAGCATTCTATACACCTACTAGAAAACCTCTAGCATTAAGGACCACAAGATTCCCCATCCTATCTCCTTGTGTAGAGTTTCCACCTCAACTTTCCATTCAATTTTGTTTGTACCATGTCATCTATGATATTTTTTCTCGTAACCTTTTCAATTTTTAGTTATAAGATTTTGACATTGAATTCTCTAATAAATAAAATTTATATGAAGTTTATATTTCTAATTATAAATTTTCTAGAAAGCTTTTACTAGTTACTAATAATTGATAAAGATGCTTGCCTTATTATAGATAGTAGGTGATATACAAGTTGTCATTTTTCATCCTTCTATGAACTGTATATATAAAACAACTCTCTAGTTTTTATCATAAGAAATTAATGAATAATTGTTTTATTGCTAGATCCTATGTGATGTAGTATTTAGTGCTTATCTACCTACTCCTTAATATCAACCTTCTATGTAGAAAATGTTGGCAAATCTGATAGTTAATCTAATTAGATGAATGCTTGGTTTGGTTTATCATGGAATTGTTGGTTACAATAATATATTACATACATTTTCTAGTCAACATGTTGAAAAAAAATAAGTTAGACAACGATTGAAGGATAATTATAAGACTAGTCTGCCAGGTATATAAGATCAGGTGTTTGTAGGTGGTAGACCAATTTGACTTTGAAATTTTGACAGTTTTTGGTGGGACTCCTTTGATGTTTGTTATCAAAAATTCTTCAATGCAACTTCTTAGTGTTTGTGAGTAAATTGAGATTCATCGTATGCATTATGTGGATTTCTTGTAAGTATTTCAAATTTCTTGACTCCATCTATGTTGGTGGTAGAATTCATGGAAATGTTAATAGAATTAATGATTTTTAAGCCTTTATGAAGTATGTGAGGATTCTCTTCTTTTGAATCTATGGAGAAGAAGGAATGTTGGTGCCATATATCTAGAATAAATTACAACAAGAGCTCTATCTGAGCTTGAGTCCCTATCTTAGAATGTAAAGTAGGTTTTGAAATAAAATAAAATATCAAACAAATAGATTGGCAGTGGTAGAAATAATATTTTATCATGAATAGAAAAAAGAGGGAGGTGCATACAAGCAATATTGAATGCATGCATACCAACAATATTGAATGCATACACATTTATGCAAATCTTTATTTGTAAGATTTAAGACAAAGACATGCAATTTATAGAAATTATAGACATTCAACTTTTTTGTTAAAATATTGTTTTAAAGTAGGTTTTTGCTTTAAACAATGGGAATATAACCAAAGATTTGTGCATCTAAATATCACGGTAGTAATGGTTGTATAATAAACAAATTAGAAGGGCATTCTTTTTTTGCTAAAGGTAAAGAGCTTACTAAGATGAGATTTAAATCATGGTATGCTAGATTGTAGATCACAACACACTTATAAAATGTAATCCATTCATTTTCTTGTGAAATGCATAGTTTATACCCCACACTTAGAAACATATTGATTGATATTCTCTCTTTATACATTGATACACCATTCACTAGAAATTTTATAATTGCATAAACTTCTAAAGGGTTTACAATGCTCTTGCCAATGTCATTAACTATAACAGTTGAAGATATCCCAAGAATAGCTATGAAAATTTTACCATAAGTAAAACAAAATAAGCCATGAAATATAAGCTATGAAATTTGATCTACATGTAAGCTTATATTATGATTGGATACTATAGAGGCTTTGTTTCTCCAAACTATTTCAAAATCAATTAGCAACAAGTGTAACTAGAGTGCCTTTTTTTAACATTATTCATTGGGTTAATTAGATTTGACATCATACTTTTTTTATTTCAATAATTTTTCAAATATATTAAATTTCATAATTTAAAAAACAAAATAAAGAACATTAAAATAAAAGTATCAATATCTTAATGAATTGATTTAATATGTTATGTGACTTGAAACATAGAACTTGGAACATAATAGTAATTCACCCTAATATATAATAAAGTTAATTAAATTTATGTTATATTTTTATTTCAATAAATTTATTTTTAAATAGAAGAAAAATATATATAAAGAACATGTTAAAAATAGAAATATAAATCCAAATCATCGATGCTCAAAGTTAATTCAATTTGAAATAGAAATATATAGAAGTTAGGTGATTTGATTTAATATTGAAACATTTCTGAATTTTCACCTAAAATAGAATTTGTTAAATTCAAATAAAAGAATTATAAAACTTTGTAGTTTCCTAGAAAAGTGGTTGCAAAGAAGATTTATTTAAATTTAAATCAAATTATTAATATTTCAATCTCTTATTAAGAAATCTCTTAAAATACGAAAGAACTAATTACATTTTTTGCCACGTAAAAATCTAAATTACAAGAAAATTACACATACAACTTCCAATGTATACTTGAAAGAGTAATATTTGAGAGCTATGATTCACTCATGTACTGCTAATTTAATAAATTGTGATATGTTTGGTATTTTCACTACAATCTTAAAATAACTCTCTGATAAATATGGTTGTAGCATCTTCTTTGCAATGGTATTATTTGAACTTGACCTAAAGGAGCAAGCAGATGCATCTTTCTAGTAGAATGTAGTTTCTAAGTCATGTCTTTGTTTTGGATTTGTGACTTTCAAAGGAAGCACACAAAAGCTCATAATTTCATCCTTAAGAACTATACAGATTTGAAGAGATCATAATCATAATTATCTTTTCCACTTTCTTCATTAGCCTCAAAATTAGGGTGATAGCTTAGAAAGGGAGAGAAACTTCAAGAAGAAATGAATGGACTCATCATACATGTAGAGGCACCCATTCCCCCTTTTCGGTCCCTTGACTCCTCCCGTCGATTGAACACTCTACATTTCCATGTGCTAACATCAAAGATACATGGTTTGGTTCCTCCAGAGGTTGGAGCAAGAACATATAGAGAAAAGTAGAAAATCCCAACTTGGAGAGACAATGCCTTTTGGCAAACTATATTGTTGAATGTTGATCCTTGGGTACTAAGGTCTTTGAGAAGCTTCTTTTGCTTCTCATGCAAGGTCTTTCTACTTGCAATATTTCATACTTCAAATATAAAATTAGATCTCTTGAACGATGAAGCTTTCCTATTATTAAACTCTTTTTCCAGTGTGGTCTTACCTACGCCACCCATTCCAATGATCCCCATAATTTGGACATTCTTCGCATGTAAAGTTGTCTTTCTTTCAAAATCAAGTAATATATCATCCAGTCCAGTGGTTTTTTGAGCTACCACAAAAGGGGGCCTTTGGCAAAAATTTGGATACTATATTTACAATATTGTTAAGCGTCATCCCCTCATCTCTAAATATATGTTCAATGAATATTGATCAAACATGAGACTTCAAACCAACAATGCAACTAGAAATTAAATTGAGAAGAGGACAAGATGATATGCGAACATATTTTCTACTTACCTATTATCGTTGACCACAAAGCCATTAAGAAATGAAACTCTCTCTAGTGCCACCTTCCACTCCTCAACTTTTTAAGGAGAGTATCTTACCTTATAATAGTAATGGGAAAAAGAAATAGCATATACTCTTTTTCCTTGATGCACCCAACATTGGTCAGAATGTTGAACCTAATATAACTTGAGAATAATTATTTTACTCATTTGAAGTATGAGAGAAAGTTCTAACAAACACCAAGGGGATTCAACATAGTAAATAGAGAAAATGACAAGATGAATTGAAGACAATCGCATGGCCTATTCAATTTTTGCTAGAAAATCACTATCGGCTTTAATGTAACTGCCAGTCATAGTCCCCATCTCCTGTATGAAAATGAATTCAATGTCTTGTATGTATAAGATAAATTAAAATTGCAATACTTTATGAAAAAAAATTGAAGGAAGAGGTACTTACTAGCATAAATAGAGAAGAAAATATTATGAATGTTCAAAAGTGACCTATTTATGTATCTGCAATCTATACCTTGAGTAAAGGAGCAAGCCAATTAGTGCAAGTCTAATTGCTAACATTCCTAGTAAAGGAAATGGTGCCTTTACACAACTTGGTGGTCATGTACACAACTAAGTTTTCCCATATGCCTACAAAATCAATTCTTTCAACTAATTCATAACTTGTAGACAAAATCAAAACTACCATCTTCGTAAGAGAAAGAAAAATGTCCAAGGGTTGACTTGAACAACTAGAGCATTGAAAATTCAATTTTTGGAGTACTGTGAAAAGTTATTCTTGATTCTTCTATTATAGGTTATTCATATGGAGATGCTTAATCTTTGTATTGAATTTCTAATGCAGAAGTGATTACTAAGTAGAAAAAAAATTCTAATTAAATTATAAGAAATGACTTCTAGCCTTTCATAAATGATTTCTAACTTGTATTGGTCCTAGTCCTATACTTAAGAGGGAAAGAATGAATGACATTTTTTCATGGTTATGAATTTAAAAATGTAGGAAACATAAAAAAAATTATAAGAATGCAATGGTAGATAAAGAGGAGCTAACGATTAATTAGACATGATCAGAGAACACGTTCTCCACTATCTATTATTTTCTCTTACAGCTAGCTTTCCCCAAAAATCACCTGAGCCATCCAATATAAATCCGCCTTCATCAACAAACATTGTTCACCTAGATTTCTAAAAAGCTCAAGCTAAATATTTGAGTTTTTCAACTTCTATAGAGATTATCTCATTTAATAAAATGTTGGTTTTGGAATTTTATAGAGATGCCCTTTTCTTTGTCCATTTCTCCATTTGGATTCCTTAACACCTCTATTCAATTTATTTCCACTTCTGTATTATGCCAAATGGGGTAGCACAAACTATACACCTATCTATATGTATACCACATGTGGAAGCACAGACTATCCACTTGAATGATTTTTCCAATGACAATTGTTTTCCAATGACACCTAACGTACCATGCAATGTTTACAGAATTTGTTGATTCATAAAATAAAAAGATCACTAGAAAAAATAACTTCCACCAGTAAGAAATTAAAAAATAACAAAATAAAAAATCACTTAATAACTAGATGAACAAGACCATAGGCTAAATTTCACTCATGCACAATTTTTGAAACAAATTAATTGAAAAGATGAAGATGAAAACTATAGTCTCCTGCCTTAAGGGTAGGGACTAATAAGAAGAATGTGTGGGATGGTGATTATAGTCTATAAATTAGATTGGTTTTGGATTTCTCAAGAATAGAAAACAAAATTGGAGATCAATAAATAAGGACATGCTAATCTCCATCCAAAATGTACTAAAGACAAAAGAAAGGAGGGTAAACTTTAAGAAAGCTCCCTCTAGAAAAAGATAAAAATTATTGGCGAACCTTTCATTATTTTGAAAAACCAAATTATTTTAATTAGTGAATCTCTCAAATTTTTTATTTTAAATATTATCTACATTGAGGATTATTTTGGAATCATAATTTTTGAGTAGAAAATATTTGTGAATCTAAATAATAATAGGAAGTTCACTAATCATTATGGAATATTACAAATAAAAATTGCACATGTTTTATCTCATGGAAATTATGATGATAATTACATTATATTTTAAATCAATAGTGAAAACTAAATATTGGTAACATATCCCTAAAGTAACTAATAATTATGATAATTATTGGTGTAAATACGTATTCACTATTTACACTTAAGTTTACTTAGATTAATGCATTATTTTATTATTATGCATTATTTTATTATTTATTTGGTGAGACACTTAGGAATTTGCATACTTTTATGAGTTTTCATATTGATAAAATAGAAGTAAGCAACTCTAATTCAGTACATGGTGTCTACAATACTGGAGTTTGCATCATTAACTAAGTTGTCATGTAGACAACACAGTTATTTGCACTCCTATTTTAGCACATGGTGTCTACAACATTATCTTGCATGCTACACCTTTGTAGGCTTATCCTCTCATCATCGCACTTACTCCTGTGCTTAATGGAGGATAACCCACTTCTGGTGGACATGTGCCTAGTTGTATGACTTATCATGTTGCTGATTCCTATGCATTCTATAAGCAATCTAGAGGCTTTTATATACAGGCACTCCTAGTGTACTTTCACATTGAATCGAATACATATAGATATTTTGATAATACTCTTTCTGGTCTACTACTGTGCTTGTGCTTGAGTTCTTTGATATTGGGTGAATTTTTCCCTAGGCAAATTCTTGCATGGTATTAGAGCTCTTGGGGAATTTCTCTTCACATAATCATTCGAGACCATTGTTGCTTTAGCACCTCAGCCCAAATCTGGAGTATCATAGTCATTGGGAGTGTCTAGAGCCATAACAGACCTCGCCATTGTGTCCAGAATTTTGATTTAGTGAAAATTGACTATAAATTCACCTACCCTAGGCTAAAGTTGATTTTGAGGGGAAAAAAATTGCAAATCCATACTTGAAGGCCCGATTTACAAGTTTGGGTATGATTTATTAGATCTGCAATTTAATTTAATTCTGATCTATTATTTAATTTTCTTTGTAATTTCGTCAATTTTTTTGTTATTTTTAGAATTTTTTAAGGCCAGGTCGGCCTATAGAGAATTTTTTTTTTCACAGGCAGTGGGTAGTAACACCCCAGCCCTATGTAGAATATTCGATAGGAGTATTACATTTATATTTGGTGGCATCTACAATTTTTCAACCTTGGGCATCAATCCAACTACCGGCCAACCACACAGATCAAATGCTCGACAACTACATTTTCTAACTACCAAATAGCCCAGTGGCCACTTTTTTATTCGCTACTCCCTCCGTGGTGTATACCATTTAGATGCCTACAGGTTCTTTCCCACACTCAATGTGGGACTAACACCCATAATCCAGCTACCTTAAAAACTCTTGTGGCACCAAAATTCTCCTCCCGCCAATGTGCTTTGGGAATTTTAGCACTCAAACTCGTCTCGGACCCATCTTTGGTCTTTCTGAAAGTGTGCACATCCCTTCGACCCACTGTGTTGAAGAGTCCCTGGCAGCAAGCATTTTTTTGGCATCCAGGCCCATGTCAACATACAGTTATCTTCCTCCTGGCACAACACACAAACCCTATCCATAAACCCCACCACATGGACTTACAGACAACCAAGCCTCCACATCAAACTATACGATGTCCAGCTTAGTGAAATGTGATAGTCCTCCCTTACCTGCTAGTTGTACACATTACCAGGTTGAGTTAGGGCCTAGTTAGCTGATAGCTAGGCAAATACATCAGCAAGGCCATACATCCACATTGGATTTCCATACTGCCATGTCACTAGTTAGTAAATTTTTGTATGTGTTGACATCAATGTGATGTCACTAGAGGGGCTGAGCTTGCTGATGTCATCATTTTATGGTATTAAATTTGATGGCCATCTTACTATCATTCCCAAGAAATTTTAAACTGCTATGATGGTTGTTTGACTATCAAATTTAAGCTTGTAGTTTTCTACCTAGACCCCTCTCCAGATTGAATTTTGATTTCATAGTCTGACTTTGGGAGGCCATAACTCAGTCATCCAAACTCCAAATCAGGTGTAATTTTTTTTTTTTTTTGGGTAGAATTTCTTGGACTTTCAGTGGTGTGATCTTTTTTAGTTTTGGTGTAAGGATTTGTTAGAAGTTGGATTTTTTGGAAACTATACCTATCTGATCCTACATTTTGCAACTTCAAACACTCTATACAGGCTCATCTGTACACATTTTTAGGTTTTTTTTTTTTTTTGAAAGTGCATTATTTTTTGTCTACTTTCCAGATCTATAATTAGATTATAGGGTTGTGTGGACAAAAATCTCACTTTCAAAATTAGGGCATTTTCTGCATTGTATTGCTTTGATTACTTTTTAGAATTGTTGTATATTTGAGCTATAATGCTTAGCAATATATTTGAGCCTTAAAAGGTAGTTGTGAAAAGAAAAATTAGAAGTCCACTTTGTACATTTTGACAAGTGCCCTATTGTACACTCACTACATATAAAGTCCCTAAAGCATCTTTTTTGGGGGAGATTTTTGATTGAGTGAAACGGGGGGGCGGTGTTGTGTTTTCATGTTCTTATGTCTTTGTTTTGTGCTCTTTTACTTTTCTACATCATGGGTTCACCTAAAGGTCCACTTCTAACTTCATGTAATTATTCTACATGGAAAGATATTGCATGGAGTAGATTAGTGGAAAAAGGTCTAAGTCTTTATGTTGATGGTATAATTCCCAAAACCACTAATGCTACAACACTTATTGATTGGAAAACTAAAGACCAAAAAGCTTTAGGAATTATCAGGAGTTGTGTACATAGAGATCTCTTTTTCCACATTTCTAGTTTCAAGGAAGCCAAACCTGCATGGGACAAACTTGAAGCATTTTGTGGTAAGGTGGATGAGGAAAAGGGATTCTAGATTAAGAATGATCTACTACTATTGGATCGAAAGAACTTTGACACAATTCAAGATTATATCAACAAAGCTAATGAATTTAAAGCACTACTTAAAGATTTGGGTAATCCCATGAAGAAGGATAAGTAGATTCATCACATCTTGAAGAGGCTATCTTCAGAGTATGCTTCCTTTGTTTCAAGTTATAATACTCACATGTTGACCATGGGAAGTGCTTTCCAAAAGACCACATTTGATGCATTTGTAGAGATGTTGATTTTTGAACAATCCCACTTCATAGATATGGGACTACTCATGTCATCAAAGACCAAAGCATTGGTGTCTAGTAATGAGAACCAATAAATTCAAGGAGGAAGAAGTTCTAACAATAACAAGAAAAAGTAGTGGAAGAAAAAATCACAATCTGAGACACAACAATCCTCCTCACAACAAGGCAGTTCTTCTTACAACAAGTAGGGAAATAATGAAAAGAAGGACAAACTTTTTTGTGCATACTGCAAGAAACCGAATCATGATGAGCATCATTGTAAGATTAAGAGAATTGATGAGTTGGAAAACCTACTCAAGAAGAACAAAATTCAAGTGCTAGGTACTTCTAAGGATTCAAATCCACCCACTTCAAATGGAAAAGAGCAAGGACTTATGGAAAATACAAGTTCTTCATCAAAATGGATTCTTGACTTAGGAGCCTCCTATCATATGGGTTCCTCAAAGGAAGACTTTTCTTCATTGAAGCAGTCATAGGTACTGCACATCTTTATGAGAGATGATACTAAAATGGAAGTTGAAGGGAAAGGACATGTGAAAATGGAAAATGGGGAATTCAAAGATGTTTTCTATATTCCAAACCTTAGCTCTAATCTCCCCTTAATTTACCAAATCACTCACCTTGCAGATGGCCAAAAGGTTGAGTTCCTTCTAGATTCATTGATGGTGCAAAGTCTCAAAGATGATTCATTAGTTGTAGTGGGGAAAGTCAATCATGATGAGAGGCTTTATTCCTTCTCCCATTTTGTGGCTAATTCTCCTTCTCAAGCCTTGTTGACTCACTTACATCCACAAATTAAATTATGGAACGAGTGGTTTGGTCATCTTGCCTTCCACTATCTTCAGCAACTTTGCTCCAAACACATGGTCAAAGGTCTACCAACAATCAACTTTTCTAAGGGAGAATGTTCATCATGTCCAGTGGATATGCATCTTGAGGAGAAGTATGATAAAGGGAAGTCTTCAAGAGCTCCAATTGTTCTACAGTTGGTTCACATGGTACTAGCAAGTCCTTTTGCAATGACATTAGTCAGCCAAGGTTGCTACATACTTTCATTGATGACTTTTCATGCTACACATGGGTCTACTTTCTTCATCACAAGAATGAAGTGGTTCTTTTGATGGATAATGAAAGCAGATATGTGGACAAAATACTTAAAGACTTTTGCAAACTTGAGGGAATTGATCTTTAGAATTCACCAACATTCAATCCACATAAGAAAAATGTTGCAACACTAAGGATATGAACTCTTAAGTCCATGGCAAGTTGCATGATACAAGCCAAGTATCTTGATCCAACACTTGAAGTCAAAGCTATCAACAGTTCCACTCACATACTTAACAGGTCTCCTCATAATGCCTTAGATGGTAAGACTTCTTTTGAGGTATGGTGTGGAAGAAAATCAGTTGTCAAACACTTTAGAGTCTTTGGTTGTCTAGCATGGGCAAACATATCTTCCAAAGGATGCAAGGCACCACCACCTAGGCCTTGTACTTTCATCAAATATGAAGACAATGTTAAGGCATACAGACTTATGGATCCTAAGACTCATGACATCTTTGTGAAGAAGGATTTTCACTTTGAGGAAAGTTCACCTAGATTTTTCTCTAATCCTCTCCACTCTTCATCCATTATGGAAACTGATCGTGACACTAGTGATAGTGCTTCAATAGATTTAGATACATGGGTTTCTATCAAGCATTGTAGCGAGAGATCATGACTTTAGCATAGTCCACACACATACATTGCCACAATGATAGGTCCAACATAGCAAGGTACACCTTGTCTTCCTGCTCCAGCACCAGGGGATGACTACATAGCAAATATTTTAGGTTTGTTTGTGGAGTCATACATATCAGACTTGGGGGATATCATTGATGATGTACATCTTCTCTTTGATGAGGCAAATCCCTCTTCAGTTGTTGTGAGTACTCATTCTTTTTAGTAGTCTTGGAAGGAATGACCATTAGCATCAACATAGAGATAATTGAGTAGGTTTTGGAGACATCATTCATCATTGGGATTCTTTCTACACACAAGGGAAACATCTCACTTGTACCTTTGCCATTTTTTCTTCCAAAGGGGAGGAACATTATTCAACACTCATGGACCAACTTCTTCCTTGGAGCAGTTATCACTGATCAACATTCTTCATTAGGGGGGATAGACTACTTTGTCTCTCTTCCTCTTCTTTCTTATGGGGTTTTTTTTTTCCTCTTACGGGGTTTCGTTCTTCTCATTCTTCACTATTGTATATACTTGATGTATGTCGTAATGGGGGGGTCTTGATTACTCCATCCATCCATGCATCTTGCCTTTTTATCTCTCTTTCTGGGGGAGGGTTTTTCCCATGAGTTTTTCCCTCTTTCTCCACTTTATGAGAGATTTCATTTTATTATGTACATGGGTACCTAACATGGCCTAGTAGTCAGGACCCATTATGCATTTCATCCTAGTTTTCGTAAGCTTAAGGGCATTCCCCTAAGTTTCTCTTAAGGGGGGGTTTTGGTGTAAATATTTATTCACTATTTACACTTACTTAAGTTTACTTAGGTTAATTTATTATTTTATTATTTATTTGGTGAGACACTTAGGAATTTGTGTACTTTTATGAGTTGTCATGTTGACAACATAGAAGTAAGCAACTCTAATTTAGTACATGGTGTTTGTAGCACTAGAGTTTGCATCATTAACTGAGTTTTCATGTAGACAACACAGTTATTCACCCTCCTATTTTAGCACATGGTTTCTACAACATTATTTTGCATGCTACACCTTTGTAGGCTTATCCTCTCATCATCGCACTTACTCCTATGCTTAATGGAGGATAACCCACTTCTGGTGGACATGTGCCTGGTTGTATGACTTATCATGTTGTTGGTTCTTATGCATTCTAGAAGCATTGTAGAGGCCTTTATATGCAGGTACTCCTAGTGTACATTCACATTGAATTGAATACATATTGATATTCTGATCATACCCTTTCTAGTCTACTATTGTGCTTGTGCTTGAGTTCTTTGATCTTGGGTGAATTTTTCCCTAAAGAAAACTCTTACAATAATTATTGGTGAATTAATTTTAATTTCTTTGATAATATATAATCTTTAGGTGAATCAAATATAATCATGTATCAAATATTGTGGCAAACCTTTGAGTTAAATTCTTTTAATAAAATAAATTATTAAGTGATTTTAAATATTTTAGAACTAAATTTAATAAAAATGTGGCAATTTAGGTTGCATTAAATCTTAAATTATTAGCCAAATTACTAGCAAAAAAAATTTAAAATTCACAAAATTATGAATATTCATCACTAAAAAAACACTCTAAAACAAAGTCAAACTTTTTTTTTCCAGATTCACAAAAATGTAGTGATTTTTTTCCAATGTTTTTGTTGTTTTTGACTACAAACTATGCAAATCATGAAGATCAAATGCTGAAATTTTTAGAAAACTCCATGATGTTTTTGATCTTTTGAAAATTGGTCAACTTTACACTTGGATGGAGGATAGCCATGTCCCAATATATATCCATTAAATGTCAAAAGAAGTTGTAATGTTGCACCATATGTCTCAATTACATCAAATCTCACAAGAAGATAGAATGTGTGGGACTACCATTACACTCTATAAATTGGAGCGGGTTGTAATGGAATGGAACACAACAAAATGACAAAGGAAAAGAAATTATTTTGCTTACTGTTGATAATAACAATGGCATTAGTGGTCACCATGACAAGAAAGCATGTTCATTATTGTACTGACTATGTTCTTTTTATTGATGAATAGTCTCTTTTCTATTAATACAAATATGTACCATGTATGGTTGCCAGAGTGCTACTAGATCTAAGGAATTTCATTTTTATTTTGATAATTTTTTATATATTGGCAGAATTAGATCCAGCTCATTGTGATGATCCCTACTCTATGGACACTAATTGTGCCAGTGAGGAGGAAGGTGTATGCTTATACAAGCTCGAAGATTGTCCTAATGGACAAGGATGGTGCATTGATTTTTATTCCCATCACCCTGCTGGTTGTGGTGATGATTATGATTGCTACGAGATCAGACAATGTGGTGAGGAGTGGGGATATTGTTGTTAATCTCTTTATTTGCTGGAATGGGACTTTTCCCTATTGAAATAAATAATTCATTATGCTTTTTAGACATATGTAAACAATATTATCATAGTCTAACTATGTTTTACTTTATGATGCATGTGGTTGGAATGATGCTACAAAATTAGTGTAATACAATAAAAGATGTATGTTCTTAAATTATTGAATCTTTGTGTAGTATAAGTTATGTTTATATTGTTGGAAATCTGATTGAAAAGAACATTGTGAGAAGAAGATTGCTGAAAGAGGGAGATTGTTGATAAAGAATATTTTAATCATTATTTTTTCATTGACGTCAAACTTTCTATTTTGTAGGAATGAAAATTGCTTATAAGATCCAAGTACTATCACTTACTTGATTGATGAAGAGGATTTAATTAACAAGATGTAACAAGAGCGCCTAAGGGAAAGGTTGAGTTATGATTTTGTAATGAAGTGCAAGGATCAGCTAAGACAATGGTTAAATGATGTATTGATAACATACTCAAAGATATAAAGGTTTTCCACACTAAGAAACACTAGAAGTATAAGTTGTAACAAAGTTAACTGCAAAGCTTAAACTAAGTTCATCAGTGAGTGCCGAGCAAGCTAGTTTAAGCCCAACAAATTTTTAGTTGGAGTCGACCAAATGTGAAATCTAGTGTGTGTCGAGTGAAGTTCAAGTGTCGAGTGATATAGAAGGATCCAAGCATCATAAAATCTTAGTGGATGCTGAGTGAATCCATAGTACATGCCAAGTATTAGTAAAATGTAGTTATTGTCGAGTAAAACAGTATGTGTCGAGCACCAGAATTTCAATAGTGCCAAGCTACTACATTATTAGAAATATCAAAGATTCACCAAATCTAAGCCAACAAAGTTGTTACCTTGAATTTTGTGAACCAATTGGAGGATAAGGATCATGAGCTAGTGGCACAAAATTCTATGTAACCCATTTTTGAGAAAACTCAAGAGGATTCTTCATGATGTCTCTAGAAGAAACAAAATATAGGTTAGATTCAATGAATCCTACCTAATCAATTTGAACTAAAATCAAAGGAGGGAAGAATTGAGTGGGAAAAGAAATTCTAGATTTCTATTTAAGGTGTCACAAACCAAGAAGAAAGAGGTGCTAGAGTGCCAAATTGCAAAGTGGTTGAAAGGGTGTCAAAGAAAAGACATATAGGAGAAGGAAAAATAGAGCACAAAGACTCTACTTTGATAAGTGGTCGGAAAGAGAGGACTACACTAGTACATTGACCATGAAGACTCAAGGAGACAAAGCTTGAAAGGAGGGCAAGTTGTCAGAGCTACAAAGATTGAAAGCTGGGAAAATTGTGAAGAGTTGAAAAGTGATCTAAGCTTTGCAAGTTAAGTTGTATGTTGTAATCAAGTCAAACCCCCTTATTGTTACTCTCTAGCAATTCTATCAGTTAGGGTAAAAATCCTATGGACTTAGGTTGATTTAACAGCCATTTGTAAATCCTTAAACAAGGTGACATTCCAAGTGAATGTTCTAAAGTCCTCTAACCAGACCCACTTCTAATAGCGTGGTTAAATCCTTTAACCAAGTTGCATTTAACAATGTGTTGTAGCCTTTAATAGGGAAAGCCTTTCATAGGGCATCACTTCAGAAGAGTGAGAATTGAGTAGCATGTTATTGGTAATTTTTTTCAAATTGGGTTTCAACATAAATCATTTTTTTATGTGTTGATATTTTCATGTGTTATGCTTGCATGTTGATTTATAGTTACTTGATAAATAGGAAAGTTTAAGCTTAGATGAATAAATAGTTAGATGGGCACACTTTTCTTGCTAAAAAGTTTGAATAGGACATTTGGACCTTGAATAACTAAGTAACCACCCCCCCCCCCCCCCCCCCCCCACACTCTCATTTATTTGAAAGCATTTCTAACAATTGGTATCAAAGCCATTTTTTGATTTAGTTTCAAGGTACTAGAAGCGGGAAGATCAAGATGTCCAAGAGAGAAGTTTTCAAGCTCAACAAAGGCAACTTCATTGCATGGCAAAGTCTGATGAAACTACACCTTGGATCAAGAGGTGACTATGCAAAAACTTCAATTGGAGTAGAACATGTAGACCCAACTAGACCTCTCTCTACAGATGATTTGAACAAAAGGAAGGAGCACAATTAGGCAATGTTGGAGATTGCCTCTACACTCAGTGATGCTAAATTTGATGAAATCAAAGGATGTGACACTGTATTCAAGATGTGGAAAGCCTTGTCAAATATCTATAGAGGAGATTAGAATGTTCAGAGAGCAAAGAGAGAAAGCCTCTGAGGAAATTTTGATGACATGAAAATGGAAGACGGTGAAAATGCTACTTAATATGCTGCTAGAATGAAAGAAGTGGTTAGTGCAATAAGAAGTCTGGGTAGTCAATTGGAAGAAGAGACTGTCAATAGCAAATACTTGAGAACCCTGCTCCCTATCTATGCTATTAGAGTTTCAGCCATCCAAGAGCTAAGGTGTGTACAAGGAAACACACTAACCTTCGAAGGAATAGTGGGAAGACTTACTACATTTGAACTATCCAAATTTGATACCTACAGACTTGAGAACCTTGAATCTACTTTCAAGGCTAAGATGACATTGAAAGACACCAAGGAGGTGAAATCAAAGAAGAAGAGTAGAAAAGGAAAACACGCATCCAATGATAGCAACATAGATGAAGAAGATGTGGAATAGTTGGAAGTACTACTATCTAGAAGATTCCATAGAGGCAAAGGTAAATTCAAAAATAAGTTGTCAATCATTTGTTTCAATTGCAATGAAGTAGGTCATATTGCTGCAAGGTGTACATAGAAGAAGGAAAAACATGTTACATTGTTCAAGAAGACTCTGATGAGAATGGTTTTAAAGTAGTCTATGTATCCATGAAAGATGCATCAGATGAAGATGAAGATGAAGCAATAGCACTAGTAACTTGTGTAAACAAGAATGACAAGTGGATCATAGATATTAGATGCTCACATCACATAAAAGGAGATAATAATAAGTTTATTACCTTTACTCAATATGATGAAAATAGTGTTAGATTTGGTAATTATGCTCCATGTCAAATCAAAGGAAAAGGTTCAATTAAACTTATAGAGAAAGTTTCATGTGATAATGCATACTATGTTGAAATATTGAACTACAATTTGTTGAGTGTATCATAGTTCGGCAATATAGGCTGCAAAGTAGAATTTGGAAACAAAACCACCAAAATCTATGATAGTGATGGAAATCTAATAGGAAAAGGTGAAAAAACTAGAAGTAATTTGTTTTACCTAGATATGGAAGATGCAACCCATCTTTTTGTTAGACTTGATGATGTGTGGTTATGGCATAAAAGATTGTGTCATGTTAACTTTGACAATTTGATTAGCATCAGCAAAAAGAAGAAGGTCAAAGGTTTGCCTAAACTAAAGAAACCTGAAAACACAATGTGAAAACAATGTCAACTAGGAAAGATGACTAAGTCAAACTTTAAAAGAAAAACATACACTTCTAAAGAAGTACTAGAGCTAGTCCATATTGATCTATGTGGACCAATAGAAGTGCAAAGCTGCGTAGGAGACAGATCCATAATACTATTTGTAGATGACTATTCTAGGATGATGATTGCCATGTTCTTAAAGCAAAAATCTAATGCATTTCAAATATTTAAGTGGTACTTGGCCAGAGTTGAGAAGGAAACAGGACAGAGTTTGAAGTGCCTAAGGTCAGATAGAGGAGTTGAGTTTACATCAAAAGAATTTGAGATATTCTACAATGATAGAGGTATCAAAAGGAAAAAATTAGCACCAAGAACTCCACCTCAAAATGAAATTGCTGAAAAAAGGAATAGATTAGTAATAGATTGTGATAGAACTTTGATGATGGAGAAAAATATTGCTCTAAAGTACTAGAAAGAAGCTGCAAGCACTGCTATTTACACTCTTGACAGAGTCCAAGTCAAGAAAGGTACAAATGCAACACCTTTTGAATTATGGTATGGTCACTCACCTAATGTAAAACATTTCAAAATATTTGGTTGTAAATACTATATTCTTAAAGACACTAGAAATGGCAAGTTTGATGCAAAAAGTGATGAAAGTATATTTCTTGGATACTCCACTAGAAGTAAGCCATATAAGTGTTTATATACTAACACTAACAAGATTGTGGAGAATGCAAATGTAAATTTTGATGAGCATGAAAAATTCCAAGTTGATGAGTCGAGGCAACCAGAAGATTATAGATCCTTTGTATACTTCTATGAAGGAATGACTGTTGAAGATAATGTTGCCAATCAAGTTGGGAATCAGCAACAAATTTTAGTATCAACCGAGTCACAACCAATGAATGTTGAGATACATTTAGAAATAAAGTTGTAAAATGAAGAAAATGCACATTTTGATTCTAAAAATAGTACACATGAAAGAGATGATGAAGTACCAAATGGAAAAGAGAAAAATGACTCTGAAGCTAAAGGATCAAACATGGAAAGAAGGATAGAACCAATATTAGCCAAGTATGTAAGAAGACATCACCCTACGGATCAAATCATTAGTGACAAGGATGCCAGACCAATACCAAGGGATAGACTAAGGAATGAATCATGCTTACTAAGCAAGGTTGAACCCAAAATAGTGAAAGATGCACTACAAGATGATGATTGGTATAAAGCTATGGAAGAAGAGTTAGACTAGATTGAGAAGAATAAAATTTGGACCCTAGTTCCTAGACCAACTAATAAGAATGTAATTGGTACCAAATGGGTGTTTAGGAACAAACTTAATGAGAATGGTGAGATAACTAGAAACAAAACCAGACTAGTTTGCAGAGGCTATGCACAAGAAGAATGATTTAATTATGGGGAAACATTTGCCCATGTACCAAGAATGGAAGGAGTAAGAACATTACTTGCATATGCTGCCTACAAAGAATTCAAATTCTATGAAATGGATGTGAAGTATACTTTTTTGAATGGTATACTGGAAGAGGAAGTCTACATAGAACAACCAGAGGGATTTGTTGATGACAACAACAAGGATATGGTTTGCAAATTGCATTAAGCACTCTATGGTCTAAAGCAAGTACCTAGAGCATGGTATGAGAGACTAAAAAACTATCTTGTGAAGATATGATTTGAGAGAACAAATGACAGTAGCAACCTGTACATCAAGCCTAAACAAGGTAAGGAAATTTTGATACCTAAAATTTTTGTTGATGATATAATATTTGGAGGAAAAGATATTCTATGCAAAGATTTTGCTGATCAAATGAAACATGAGTTTGAAATGTCAATGTTTGGAGAAACCAAATTCTTTGTTGGATTACAAGTACATCAATTGAAGCATGGCATATTTTTGACCTAATCAAAATGTATCAAAGAGATGTTCAAGACATTTGGATTAGAAGACTCAAAACTAGTCAACACACCAATGGTAATAGGACACAAGTTATCCAAGAATGATGAATTTGCTAAAGTGAATCAAACATTGTATAGATCAGTGACTAGAAATTTGTAGTATGTTGTATATAGTAGACCAAACATTGCATTAGCTGTTGGAATAGTGGCAAGATTTTTTGCTAACCCAAGAGAAAATCGTCTGATAGCAGTGAAAAGAATACTGAGGTACTTAAAAGCAACTGATGACTTTGGTTTTCACTAAAAGAGGAGTGAAAAGTTTGAGCTAAGAGCTTGCACTGATGCAAATTGGGGAGGTAATATTTTGTTAGAATTTCATTTAGAATAACTGAGAGGGGGGGTGAATTAGTTATTCAAGGTCCAAATGTCCTATTCAAACTTTTCACAAAGCATAGTGAAAACATTCAACCATTCATCCATCCAAGATTTAACTTATCTAATCAACAAGTTAATATAAATCAACATGCTAGTATAATGCACAAGAAATCAACACATGACATAGTGATTTACGTGGAAACCCAATTGGGGAAAAACCACTAGTAACATGCTACTCAATTTTCACCCTTCTGAAGTGATGCCCTGTGAAAGCCTTGCCTTGTTAAAGTCTTACAACACACTGTTAAATGTGACCTTATTAGAGGATTTAACCACCTTGTTAGAAGTGAGCCTAGTTAGAGGACTTTAGAACATTCACTTGGAATGCCACCCTGTTAAAGGATTTACAAATTGCTGTTGGACCAACCTAAGTCCATAGGAATTTTAGATCTAATACAATTGCTAGAGAGTATTAGAAAATCTTGACCTAACTACAACATACAACTTATCTTGTAGATCACAGATTACTTCTTAGCTCATACCCTTGCCTAGCCTTCAATCTCTGCAACTCTTAATAGCTTGCCTTTTCTTTCAACCTCTATCTCCTTAAGTCTCCATACTCAATGTATCAGTGCAATCATCTCTTCATGACCACTCATCGAAGTAGAGCCTCTATGCTCTTCCTTCTCCTAGATTTCTCCTTCTTGACACCCTTTCAACCACTTCACAGATTTGGCACTTCAGCAGCAACAGTATCAGCAACTCTCTACTTCTTCGTCTATGAATTCTTAAATAGAAGTCTTGGATTTCCTTTTCCTACTCAATTCTTCCATTTTTCAATTTCAATTCATATGGATTAGGTAGGATTCATTGTATCTAACTCATATTCTATTTCCTCTAGAAACTTCTTAAATAATCCTTTAGAATTCACCCAAAAATGGTTTACATAAGATTATGTGCCAACAACTCATCATTCTTATCTTCCAACTCGTTCACAAAATTCAATGTAACCACTATGTTAGCTTAGATTTGGAAAATCTCCATCATTTGAAATAATGCAGTAACTTGGCACTATTGAAATATTGGTGCTTAGCACATACTGTGTTACTCGGCATCAACTATGTTTTTCCTGATGCTCGGCACCTGAAGATCACTCGGCACTAATTGAAAAATTTTTGATGCTCGACACTTGATCTTTACTTAGAACACACTAGAAATGTCTGTTACTTGACTTCTACTAAGAATTTTCTCAACTTCAACTAACTTGCTCAGCACCTACTGATGATCTTAGTTAAAGCTTTGTAGTCAACCTTGTTACAACTTCTTCTTCCAATGTATTTAAGTGTGACCAACCTTTGTATCTTTGAGTATGTCATCAATACATTACTTAACCATTTTCTTAACTAATCCTTGCACTTCATTACAATATCATAATTCAACCTTTCCTTTAGGTTCTCTTGTTACATCTTGTTGATCAAATCCTCTTCATTAATCAACTAAGTGATAGTGCTTGGATCTTATAAGCAAATATCATACCTATAAATAGCATGTTTGACATCAATGGAAAAACAATGATTGAAAACATTCTTTTAAAAAAAATCTCCCTCTTTGATCTTCAACAACAATGAACTTTTCAATCAGATTTCCAACATATTGATGATAGAAAAAGCACTAGTGGAGGAGCACTTTTCTTGGGAAGAAGATTGATTGCATGGCCAGCAAAAAGCAAAGTTGTACCTCACAGTCCACAATAGAAGTTGAATATGTTGCAATTACTATCAATTGCACCAATATTGTATGGATCAAATATTTGTTGCAAGGTAGGAAGGAAGAAGTGAATGAGCCTGTGATACTTTATTGTGAGAATACAAGTGCCATCAACATATCAAAGAATCCTATAATGCATGGAAAAACCAAGCATATTGCAATCAAGTATCACTATGTAAGAGGATTGGTGGAAAACAAACAAGTGAAAATGGAATATGTTAGCTCAAAAGAACAAATTGTTGACATTTTCACAAAAGCACTACCTAAAGATGCTTTTGAGTATCTTAGAGATAAGTTAGGGGTGATACCCCTAGCCAAGGATACTTGTAGTAAAAGCAAGACTCCCTTGCATCAATTGAGATGATTGTTGAAATATTACACACTGATGCAGAGGATATTTACTTTAGGATTCATGCCTAAATTAATTGAAGTGATGAAGCTCCAAATTAGTCACAAGCAAGGTGATAGAAGGAGAAATTGAAAGAACCTGTAAATACTACACTTACATGTTAAAGATGTTGAGTTGTTAATATGTCTTTGGCATTATTGTCAAAGAGGGAGAAGTAGCAAGAAACTAATCAAAAAATCATCAACAGTTGAGGGAGAAGAATGAAAAAAAAAAATATTGAAGGAGAAATAGTAGAAATGATAAACAGTTGTAGGAGAAGCTAAATAGCAAAGTCAATAGTTGAGGGAGAAGAATCAAAAAGAATAAAGATTTAGGGAGAAATAGAAGAAATGATCAACAACTATAGGAGAAGCTGAATAGAAGAAGATAAGCAATGCATACAAAGGGATAAAATGTAAGAAGGGTAGAAAAGAAAGAAAAAGGATACAACAACTAAGAGGGAGAAGTGGAAGTAAAGAAATCAAAATAGTAGAACAAGAGAGGAAGAAATTGTGTAATTCAATCAAAAAAAAATTTTGGCATTTGACTTACTATTCTAAACTAGTTAGAATTTTGATAATTTGGTTGAATAGTTTGGTCTAATGGTTGATTAGTTTGGTTTGCCATCAATGTCAAAGAGGGAGATTGTTGGAAATCTGATTGAAAAGATCATTTTGAGAAAAAGATTGTTGAAAGAGGGAGATTGTTGGTAAAGAATGTTTTCAATCATTGTTTTGTCATTGATGTCAAACCTACTATTTGTAGGAATAAAAATTGCTTATAAGATCCAAGTACTATCACTTAGTTGATTGATGAAGAGGATTTAATCAACAAGATGTAACAAGAGCACCTAAGGGAAAGGTTGAGTTATGATTTTGTTATGAAGTGCAAGGATTAGCTAAGACAATGGTTAAATGATGTATTGATAACATAGTCAAAGATACAGAGGTTGGCCACACTAAGAAACACTAGAAGTATAAGTTGTAACAAGGTTAACTGCAAAGCTTAAACTAAGTTCATCAGTGAGTGTTCAGCAAGCTAGTTTAAGCTAAGCAAATTTTCAGTTGGAGCTAAGTAAATGTGAAATCTAGTGTGTGTCGAGTGATATAGAAGGAGTCAAGCATCGAAAAATCTTAGTGGATGTCAAGTGAATACAGAGTGGGTGCAAAGCATCAGTAAAACATAGTTGATGCTGAGTAACACAGTATGTGTCGAGCACCAAAATTTCAATAGTGTCAAGTTGTTGCATTATTGGAAATGTCAAAGATTTTCCTAATCTAAGCTTACAAAGTTGTTATCTTGAATTTTTTGAACTAGTTGGAGGATAAGGATGATGAGCTAGTGGCATAAAATTCTATATAAACTATTTTTTAGCGAATTCAAGAGGATTCTTCATGATGTTTCTAGAAGAAACAAAATATGGGTTGGATTCAATGAATCCTACCTAGTCCATTTGAACTAAAATTGAAGGAGGGAAGAATTGAGAAGGAAAAGAAATTCCAAATTTCTATTTAAGGAGCCACAAACTAAGAAGAAAAAGATGTTGGAGTGCCAAATTGTGAAGTGGTTGAAAGGGTGTCAAAGAGAAGACATCTAGGAGAAGGAAGAATGGAGCATAGAGACTTTGCTTCGATAAGTGGTTAGAAAGAGAGGATTACACTAGTACATTGAGCATGGAGACTCAAGGAGAAAAAGCTTGAAAGGAGGGCAAGCTGTCAGAGCTACAGAGACTGAAAGCTAGGCAAATTGTGAAGAGCTGAAAAGTGATCTAAGTTCTGCAAGTTAAGTTGTATGTTGTAATCAAGTCAAAACCCCTTATTGTTACTCTCTAGCAATTGTATCAATTAGGGTAAAAATCCTATGGACTTAGGTTGGTTTAATAACCATTTGTAAATCCTTTAATAGGGTGGCATTCCAAGTGAATTTTCTAAAGTCCTCTAACCAGACCCACTTCTAACAGGATGTTTAAATCCTTTAACTAGTTCACATTTAACAGTGTGTTGTAGCCTTTAATAGGGCAAGTGTTTCATAGGGCATCACTTCAAAAGAGTTAGAATTGAGTAGCATGTTACTAGTGGTTTTTTTCAAATTGGGTTTCCATGTAAATCACTATGTTATGTGTTGATCTTTTCATGTGTTATGCTTGCATGTTGATTTATAGTTACTTGCTAAATAAGAAAGTTTAAGCTTGGATGAATAAATAGTTAGATGGGCACACTTTATAGGACATTTGGACCTTGAATAATTGACTCACCCCCCCCCCCCCCCCAACCCTCTCAATTATTCTAAAGCATTTCTAACATATATTAGATTTTCTCTCATTGTATAAATTGTTCAAGTTAGAAGGGAATCAAATTTTGATAGTTGTGAATGTATGGTATATTATATCTCTATCTTTTATTGGAAGTATGTATGGTTATCCATCTAATTTTAGGCTTTAATCTATAATAGAATCATCTTAGTTATAAGGGAGATGGTTACTTTATTGCATCTAGGATATTACTTTCATAGTATGAACATAGATCAAAGAGAGATGATCATCTTTTCCAATGTAGTATCTAATTTTTTTCAGAATATTTAAATATATTTAAAAGACAATACGATTGTCTTTTATTTAGAATATCTTGTTTTCTTTTAGTTATGATAGATAAAAGGGGAGGGTGGGAGTGATGGTTATCTTTTATTTTGTGTTATATTGATTTGCTAGAATGATAATAGATAAAGCTCCACATCTGAACAAAATGTTATGAAAATATAAGTGATGAGACCTTTATCAAAGTAGATTATGAGTTTTAAAGTCTCACAAAATCAAAGAAGTAACAATGATAGGCATGTTAGAAAAATTAGCTAGTATTGAGTAAATTAATTGTTTCTCTTAAACTGATGTGTTTTTGTCCATTACTAGTTTATATGGTTATCTACAAGTAATTTGTTTTCCTAATTTAGGTTTGTGAAGAATTCTAGTAGCTCAAATGGAACACAATATGAATAAGATTGATACCATAATTTATAAAAAATGGTTAAACATTAATATTGTGTGCAGTGCTCTTTCCAATGTGGGCTTAACTCATTGTATAGAAATGATTCACAATGCAGATGTGTTATTTATAAAGGCATTAGTGGAGAAGTGGGAGAAGGGAATGTTGTGGGTGTATAGTTTGGAGAAGATCATAAATGAGGGCATAGTGTTGGAAATTTCAAATATATATAGAAATGAATCTTAATTGGATAGAGACACAAAATCAACGTCTAAAGAAGTGGAAATTTTCTTTCATCTCATTGAAAGTGAAATAGATAGCAAGATCACAAATGGGGGTTTTGATTGCCATTCCTTGTCCAAACCTTTTTTGGATGTCTCTAAGGTGATTATGTGGTATGTAGCCATAGATGAAAATTTTGGAAGCTTATTTAGCTCATTTAATTTCATTTTTCTCAAACATTCTTGTCATGATATAAACATTTTAACTACTTTCTATCTTTCATATTTGTTAAAGCATAGTATAAAATTTCATAGGAAAAACCCTCTTTAACCATTTGATATTAGATTATAATTTTATTAATCATTGAATATGTGAAATACCTACATGTTAAGATGAAGATCATGCTTCTAAATTTGCATTGGATTTCGAAAAGAATGTTAGCATTCATCATAATAAGGAATTGACAATGATCATGTTGATACTAACAAGGATGACGTGTACCATATTTATGAGATGAAAAAAAAAAACCCTTTTTAGGTTGTTCCTTTTCCTTCTTCTTTTTATAGTAAAAATGTTGTTTCCTTGGGAAATTAGGATTCCTACTATGTCTTTTGAGGAGGTTTCTACAATCTTACTAGAGTTGAGTAGTGCTAAAAATGGTGGGGGGTGCGTGGCATCAATAGACTTAAATTGAAATATAATACTAAGTCTCATGGATCCTCTATTGTAGTTGTTCAATCTCCTACGAAAATTAATATTTCTCCTTCTTTTGTGAAGGATATCCTTGATGAAATTCTCACAATCGATAATGACTAGGAGATTAATATATATTTTCAATTGGGAATTTCCAAATAAAACATCGTCAAGAAGGGATCCTCTAATAAGGATGCTTCTCCTTTTGGAAACCTTTTAAACAATTACTTGTATAGTCTAGAAGACTTGTTTAACTAATTTGATTCAAAATTCAATAATATTAACTATGTTCATGAGAATTCAGAAAAGCTAGATGATATCCTTGCAAGCACAAGAACATATCCCAATGGTATATGTAACCTTCAAAAATACCATAAGAAGAAGATAAATATTTTGATGAGAAAAATTGATGGCATATAGAAAAAATTGAATAGGTTGTTGAGTGCTAGTAAACATATCATACAATAGACTAGTGAAGGTTTGAGGAAGCTTGAGGAGAAGGATGATGTTTCTTAGCATCTCTCTATAGGTATATCTCATGCTTCTAACTTTAATCATTTTTATTCACGATACTACCATTTCACATGTCTAAAAGGATATCAAACTATGTATAAAGATCTAGAGACACTTAATGATTTTGAAGGTTGTTGTTGTTGTTGTTGTTGTTGTTCCAAGCCTAGCCACATGTATAAGTAGCAAGAATAAGGATTCTACTCCTTTGGAAAGTATTTTAAAATAAGGTCAATGATATTAATAGAGATATCATTAGGAAGAATCAGATATTAGCTAAGAATTATAGGTTCTACTTTTCAACATCTATATCCTATCAAGCTAGTCTATGTTTCCTTTTCTTATAGTGTGACTATTGTTGGTTTATAAACGTTTGGGTTTCCAATGCTTGTAAAACTATTTTTAGTCTAATTAAAAGCATAATTCATACAAAAATATTTAAAAGGTAGGTAACTATTTAATTTAGTTTCATTTCCATACCTTATTACTCACTATTTTTCTAGTTTCGTATGACATAATATTTCTATGGACAGAAGGTGGGAGGTGGCGGTTCAAGATATGTATGATGATTAAGGATTTTTTCCCTTCATGCCTACTAATTTTTATTTCTCTATATTCATATGAATGATCCAATGGAATAACAAGGTTAAAAGAAAAAATCATTAATTTTTGTTTCTCAACTACAAATTTGATCCCAAATGACACATATGATTTCCCTATATATGTGGTTCTTATATAGACAATTTTATTAGCCTTATTTTTTTCTTTCTATGTTTTCTATTTATTTCCTTTGGGGTGTATAGTGTTTCTTGTTCTTATGGTGATTTATTATATGTTGTATTGTGTTTGTATTCATGTGTATTGCATTTTTTTTTCTATTTGAATGTTTCTCTATTTTTTTCTGAATGGAGGAGGTTATAGTTAGGAGATGAAGGGAAACAAAACATATTTGTGTAGAGAATAATAAAAAACTCATTGTGGTTAATATGGGTTAGTGCAAGAAGTTGGGTCTCACTTTTGGCCAAAAAGTGGAAGTGTTTTTCCTGTTTTTGAAATTTTTTGTCAATTGATGTCAAAATTTGAGGTATTTAGAGATTGAATATAAAAAAACTTCAAAAATAAACCTTTTAGTGTTCAAAATATAGTTTTTTAATATGTAATTTATTTGTGTACCCATATGATAGATTATTTTTTTGGTATGGATCTTTAAAAACCACTTTTTCAAAATGCATGTTTCAGGACCATACCACGCTCATGTACGAACACCATAATTTTAAAACCTCTCGTGTACAGACCACATAATTTGATCAAAATCTCACTTTTTTCAAAAAAAAAAATTTAACATCAAAAGAATTGTATGTAGATTGATGACATATAAATTAATTTAAGAAAAATTATAAAATAAAAAAGTTATTAAAGTTTTAGTGAATGTCACTTTTCAACGTTTAGGAGATAGTTTTGATTAATAAATAATAGAAAAATAGAAAATAAACTAATAAAACTATAAAATTTACATTTTTGAAATCAAAACAATAAGACCTATAATGGGTTTTTGTCTCATCAAAAAATTCAATGGGAACGACTATAAAAAAATTATGACAATATCAAAAATTGTCAATTAAATGCCTTAGAAAAAAAAAAGGATCATAAAGGCATGGCTTGGTGGGACCAAGCCTATGCCATGCCTTTCCCCAAGGCAAAACCCCATGCAAAATTTGGGAGCCATACCAAATTCCCGCTCATGTCTCAAGAATCGGGCACCCAATTTTTAATTCAAAAATTAGGTGCCCAATTGCTTTCAATCGTTGTACCTGATTGTTTAAAAATTGGGTACCTAATTCTTTTTGAAATTGGGTACCCGATTTATAAACGAGTACCCAATTTTTAAAGAATCGGGTGCCCGATATTTAAGCAATAGGGTACCCATTTCTAATGTGCCTATTGGGCCCCAAAAGCTGCCCCACTGACCGAGTTTCAATGATTGAAATGATTGAATAACAATTTTGATCTGCAACAATGAATTCTGTCATGCTTATTCTGTTTTCTTGTCCTCTTATACAATTTGGAAGCTGTTGATTCAAATTCAAAATTGGTGCAAACATGGGATCAAAAAAATGGAGAAAGAAGAAAGAAAAAGTTTTGACAGATGAGGAGATTGCAGCAAATAAAGAGAATGAAGCATGATGTCAACGAGAGAGAAGACAGAGAATTAGAGACTTGAACAATGCTTCAAAGGAGAAAGACATTGAGGATACCACAATGGATGCAGAGGTCAAAGAAGAGAACCCAATATAAGAAAATTCAGGTGCACATTCTAATCATGCATTCAATACATGTGTGTCTCCAAACCCTCAAATTTTCTCTCGTGATGAAATTGGTGATTTTTTAGAAGCAGGTTACGATTTAAATGATTTAGATTTTCTTCATGAGAAGCGATTGTCAAACAATCTTGCACAAAACACTCTAATTGAAATGCCTGCCTCGAAAGAAATACCAAGAAAATTTGAAAATGATATTCAAATCCCAAACAACAGTGAAAATAGTAAAGTGTCTGAAAATAAAAATTGCATGAATGTAGACATAGAAACACCAACTACTGAACAAACATGTCAAGATGATAGTAAAGTGTCTGAACATAGTTTTCATATTCCTAATGATGTGTTAGATAATCTTGAGGGATTGGTTTCATGGAGACAAATTAAGACACATGCTAATAGATTGTATAGGCATTTTTTTTATAATAAGAAATTTGGGTTTCAATGTCAGCTAATGTTGCAACTAATGAAAATGTCTAAAATGCAAAAAGTAATGAAAAGGTTGGGAATGTATGCAAAACCCAAGAATAAAAATGAGTCTTTAAAACAAGTTGTATCCACTATTGCTAGTGCCTTTGATTTTATCGAAAAGAGAAGTCAGTCTAAAGATAAGAATGCAGCATGACGAGCAATAACAATAGCTTTAGTTAACAAATCAACATCTAACAAAATATTGATTAGCAACATAAGTGGATTTCTTAATGTGAATCGTAAGACTTTAGAAAGAGTTGTAAAGAGAACGGTTAACTTTGAATGTGGTCCAACAAATATTTTATGGACTTATAGTGGTAGACTCCCGAGATGTGATATGAAACTTAGTAGTGAAGTCAAAAGTTTGATTGAAATTTTTTGGCATGATAATACAAGAGTATCACCTAATTCAAGAGATGTTCTTAAATTAAGAATCGGGTCAAAAATACGTGATCCACATCCTAAACGCCTTTTGGACATGACTCAAACTGAATTGTTTAAAAAATTTGTAGATGGTAAGGTATTAAATATTACCATTAGTCAAAGATCTTTTGAAAAGTGTAAACCATGGTATGTAAGGATTAACAAGGAAAGAATCACATGTTGTTGTAATACTCATATTCAATTTTGTTATCATTATGATGTATTTTGATCTATACATGGTACCATGCATAGTAAAGAAATGTTGCAAGAATGTGGTATAAAAATACCACCTCAAACTATAAAAGATTTCATATCAGGTTTGCTTTGTAAGCCACCTAATGATCAATACTTTATTTTCAATGCATGTCTTTCTAGTACATGTGATATGTGCGACAATCTTTCTTTGTTAGATGAATGTTTGCATGAAAATTCTTTGACTACTTTTGGACAACAATTAGTTGAGGTAAAAAGATTCAAAACTATTGAATATCCATTGAAGGATGGGAAGATTGGAAGAAGGTGTGATCTAGTTACAGATAAAGTTAGTTGTCATGCATTTATGGATGAGTTTAAGAGTGTGATCATACCAAAATATGTTAAACACTCTCAATATTCTAGATGGCTTGATGGACAATTTTTCATATGTAAGAATACATTTCCAGTTGGTACTATACTTTCAGTTGTTGACTTTACAGAGAACTACATGCTTGTACCACAAGAAGAGGTACAACCACAATATTACAATTCAGTGCAAGTAACAATTTATGTTCATATAGTTTATAGGCATGCACCTGATAGTACAAAGGAGGATCGAAAAATATTGAGTACCATTTTTATTTAAGTGATAATAAACTTCATTCATCTAAGTTTGTCCAATATTGTTTCAAGGTTTTTTATGATAATTTAAAAGAGAGACAAATTCAAATGACACAACATTAGATATGGTCAGATAATTGTACAGGACAATTCAAGAATGCTAGAATGTTCTATTGGTTGAGTAGGACACATAGGCAAACTAAAATCCAACATGTGTGGAGTTTTTTTGAGGTTGGACATGGTAAAGGAGAACATGATGGTGCTAGTGCATGTGTGAAGAGAGCCCTTAGTAGAGAGCAATTAAAATTTGAGGAAAAAGATAAATTCAAAAATGCACATGAGAATGTCAAATGGTGTAACAAATATTTATACACGGTATCAAGTCAGAACTCTACAATCAAACGTTTCTTCTACCTAGTTGAAGAAAATAATATCCCTTCAAGATATGACTATGATACAATTAGTGGGTTAGCTAAATGGCATTCATTTAGGAGTTTAGATTCTAACACTTGGACTATATGGACTAGGGAGCTTGCTTGTTTTTGTCAATTTTGTCTTGCAGGTGAATGGGAAGAATGTGAGAATACAGAATGGGTTGAAGATTGGCAACAAAGATCATTAGCACCTACTGACACGCATTTTGAAGATGATATAGTAAATGAAGGCCAAAATGTTACTTTTGCATCAGAAGACTATGATCATATTTTAGACCTCATAGAACCTGGTATGCACAATTTAATTAGATTTTTTTGTGATCTCATGCTTCAATTTATATAATTTTCATATGTACACTCATGTGATTAAAGTGTTTTTATACTTTATCTTATCTTGTAGGACATGTTTATGTTGTTATTGCACCTAGTGATAATGATGAACAGACTGAGTATTGGCTAGCTAGATGTGTGGAACCTAAGAAAAAATTGACATGTCATCAAGTAGACAATGATGGTTTTGAGTATCTAATCGGGTCTGTCAATGTAGCTGGCACTTGGCTACGTAGATACATAATAAGAAGAAATAGTTTGCCAGCATTTGAAGACTACCAAACTGAAAAGAAGATTTTACGCTATTCTCATTTGGTTGTGGCAACAAATATCAAATTAGAAAGATACAAAGGGAGACCCACCAATAAGGTATTATGGACAATTTCAATGGACAAGCATGAGACAATCATAAATGCATTGCAAAAGAGAGAGGATGCAAATGGTACAATGGGATGACTACGTTTAAATCAAACACATGTAAGTTTTTTCATTATTGTATTATTTATATACATATGTACTTATATAATTTAATTACATGTATGTTTGTGTTGTCAATACCAATTTCGAGAACTTATATAACTCTTATTCAGGTCTCAGTTACAATTTATGCAAATTTAAATGTTAAAGTGGATCAAACATCAACATCTTGTGCAATTTCACATAGTAAGTACATACAAATCACACATATATTTACATAGTTCAGATACCTTGACTATTAATTTATGTATTTATTAACATGTGTGTTTTTGTTTTACATTTTTATTTTACAAGACCTCTTTTTAAGAGATGTGTTGAACCAATTTATGTTTTGAGTTCACTGAACTATAAATATATCATTGACATTGTCTTACATATATTGTGAAATATGTTGTACAAACTAATTCAAAAATGAGAGTTTACTTCTATTTGAAAGTTAAAGGTATGCACTTGATAAATTATAAATTAATTGTCAATTTAAATAATGACCTCCTATTTTGTTCCATTACTTTTACATTCAAGCATGTTTAAATTAATGTTTGTTTGAAGTTTCAAATTACTATTGATTGTAATATTAAAAACAAGTCACTTGCACATGATAATTTAAAGATCATTACTAATTGTATTGATTATATGTTAGATCATTACTCATTGTATTCATTGGATTGATTATATCTTACATTACCAAACAACACATTAAGATCACTTATGATACATTGTTAGGTACGTTATCCATACATGTGTGTCTTAAGGGGACATGGGAGTCCTAATAGGTCATAATAATTTCTATACATTTTAATAAGTCTTAATATGTTTACTAGCACATAATATGTATTATTAGGTGATAATGAGTCTTACATTACCAAACAACACATTAAGATCACTTATGATACATTGTTAGGTACGTTATCCATACATGTGTGTCTTAAGGGGACATAGGAGTCCTAATAGGTCATTATGTATGTTATAGGTTATGATAGGTATTCATATGTTTACTACCACATAATAGGTCTTATTAGGTAATAATGACTCTTACATTACCAAACAACACATTAATATCACTTGTGATACATTGTTAGGTATGTTATCCAAACGTGTGTGTCTTAAGGTGACATGGGAGTCCTAATAGGTCATTATGTCTATTATAGGTTATGATAAGTATTCATATGTTTACTACCACATAATAGGTCTTATTAGGTGATAATGAGTCTTACATTACCAAACAACACATTAAGATCACTTATGATACATTATTAGGTACGTTATCCATACATGTGTGTCTTAAGGGGACATAGGAGTCTAAATAGGTCATTATGTTTGTTAAAGGTTATGATAGGTATTCATATGTTTACTACCACATAATAGGTCTTATTAGGTGATAATGAGTCTTATATTACCAAACAACACATTAAGATCACTTATGATACATTGTTAGGTATGTTATCAATACATTTTTTAATCTAGTAGGTCAATTTTATTTGTATGAATCTCAATGCATAAATTTGATGTGATATTTATCCAATAATGCTCTATAGATAGTTAAAATTATTGTTCAACTTGCATATATACCTACAAAATGTGTCATATGTTCACGAATAAAATATGTCAGACTAAAGAAAATGGTTTGAATATACTTAAAACATGGTGAAACATAATAATATATACTACATACACAAGCATGATAAGAAGTCGTAAAAAAATAGTACATGGTCTAACATACATCATAAGATGATCTATGAAGTGAAAAAATACATGGTCTAACATACAATTTTAACTATCATAACACAAAGTGTATACATCATAAATAATATACATCATAAAAACACAATCTATAGGTGCCCACAAGACCTAATCTATCTGATCGAATGTCCTCTTTACTCCACGTGAAGAGGACTCAAATGGATCATCATGTGTAATATGAGCCATCTCGTCATGTCGAACACCTTGTGAGATAGATGTATCACCCTGTGTAACATGAGGCACGTCTCATCATGTACATGCTTAATTGAAATGGGTCTCAAAATCTAGCTTGCAAATAAATTAAATATTCACTAAATAATAAAATAAATACCACATGAGATGGGTGTCCCTCAGTAACAGGAGGAGGTGCACTGTCAAAACTATCAAATGCAGTAGTGGCGAGGTCCTGTAATTTACAATACATACATTTTTTTAATTTGATTTTAGAACATAATGAACTATACATTATGTACATAAATCACAATACTGACCTCAAATGATGATGCAGGTACCTCCATCTGGCTAAGTCCTATGCTCTCAACACTTTTGGTGACGTAGTCCTAAAATTATGGATACATAAATGTTTAGTCAAAATTAAATATACATGAATAATTACAAAGTACATAATTTGTACACTACATTTTTATACACTATAAATTTAACATGTATATATATATCATAACTAAGTGGTAGCCAATGTCACAGATGTGTCTACAGGTATGCTAGCATGATAATCATACGATGGAGTCAAAAATAGACTATATTGAGGCCTATATGGATGAGTATGATATGGCTCCTGTTCGTAAAATCAAAACACATAAAATATATATACATGTGAGTCAAAATTGTTCAAATTATAAGTTAATAATAATGTACATACATAAAAATAATACAAATTATTTTTCTTCAGTCAAAAGTTCATACTGCATGTATTTGAGGCTATGCCTCAGTGGTAACTGGAGTAGGACTTGTACTAACATCAATCTATGTAGATGCAGACAATCCCTACAAATCAAATAAAAAGAACATATGAGTACATGTTATTAAATTCAAATTTGAATGTACATTTTTATAGTGTAATTCAAAGTGCATACCGTATAAGGTACACCAACGTCTGTAGGTCTCGAAAAAAGACTATACTGCCTCCTAAGATGAATAGTATCATCCATCCTCTGTTATTTCAAAAGTACAAATTAATATAGTTAATACAATTACACATGTATGTAGAAAGTAAATAATTATGTGTACTTTATATTTATATTAAAATTAAAATTTTACTTACTGCTCTTGACTCTCTCCAGGCTCTCCCTGCTGCATGAGGTCAACAATTGATGGCACATTTATCTCGTCACTACCATCACCATGGGCAGCATATACATCATCATCAAAATCTACACCCTCAACATAATGGCCATCATGTGCTGCACCAGGATCACTCTGGGGGCCTGTGCATATGCCTCCATAGCTAGTATAAACATGTCCAAGTGGAGGAGCATGTACTGCCTACATCCACTATTGTACTAAATTTCCCGAAAGGGCACTCAAATGGGTAAAAGCAGATGAAACTACTTGATGATGGTGAGGAGCGGGCACAACAGGCACAGGAAGAGGTTCAAGGGGCTTAGCTCACCTGTAGTTTCTCGTTCTATCACTCAGCTTTGCCCCAGGCCTATCCTGAGGCATCCCTCTACCAACCCCCTAAAATGCTTTCATATCAAAAGAGTTGGGTTTCAAACCCAACTCAAACTCAGCCCATAAATTCCTAAGTACATGGGCACCTCATGGTTAGCATGTGGTGGATGGTCAAATACCATCCACCATCGCTCCCAAAAACATGCTGCTATACGTGGATGTGTACACCATCTAATGGAAATGTGAGGCTTCTTATCATTAATTGCTTCACCCGTCTTAGGGTTTACAAAATAATGTTGAAAATTCCCTTTACCTATATGTAGGTTATAAACCTATTTGTATGATAAGCCATCAGAGTAGAAGGCATGCATGCTTTCCCTCCATCATCTAAATGAATCAATTTTTGAATCAAAATGATGGATGGAGTCAATCATGTCTTGCATGCTATTTGCAAGATGTAGTAGGTGAGGGGGGTGCCTCTCATGTCGGATAGACTCTATATCACACATGAGGTCGTTGAGGTTATGCCTCATGGTCTCATAGAGCTCATCTGCAGTGGGTGGTGGAGGTGTGGACGGAGGTGGAGGTGGAGGTGGAGGTGGAGATGGAGGGGACGTAGGAGGGGTATGGGAGGGGGAGGGGGTGGCGGTGTGTCCATCAAATATAATCTGCATATATGTCTAAACAACATAAAACATAAAACATGAAAAAATTACTATTTAATAAAATTTAAATCTAAAATTTATCAACTAGATCTATATAAATGTGGATATCTTTATTAAAATCATATCAATTAAATAAATAAAGTTAAACACTTAAGTCAAATTAAACATTAAATACCAAATTTTTAAGTCTAATCATAAAATAATAGTCCAAAAATATATATCTAGGTTAGTTCAAGGTTTCTTTTCTTAAAACAGGAGCCACCAAGCTAATTTTGCTTTCATGTACACTTATTTTGTGACACTGGGGGATTGTATGAACTCATTATGGATTATGTGTTCGGGTAAAAGCATAAACCTGTGTCACCCTTTGTGATATCCTTAGGCGTTTCGGCTAGAAGGCTTTTGGCCAGAACGGTTTCAGCCATAACCATTCCGGCCGAACATACATGGTGGTTCCGGGCACCTACGTGGCTCATACCGATCCGGCCGAAACCATTTTCGCCAGAACAGTTATGATTGAAACCCCAAGCTGCAATAAAACCATCGTAAACCTCTTGCGGATATCATTTTCATTGTTGCGGTTCCTAGATTTCTAGAGAGCAGGTCAAGTGTTTCAGCCGTAACTGGTTAGTGGCTTTTTCTTCCCCACTTTTTAATAGTTTTTTAACATATTTTTTGATTAATAGATGTTAATTGTACTTAAAGTAGTTGTTTTTTTACCTATTTTGTGAGTGAAATACTTAAAATTGTTTATTTTTTAATATGTTTGAATTATTTTAATTATTTTAGATTTTTTTAGAATGGTATTTAAATTAATTTGTTAGCAAAAATGTAGTTAAACATGAGATAAAAATGTAGAAAAACATTAGTTAAAATTGTAGAAAAACATTAGGTTAAAATATAGAAAAATATTAGGTTAAAATATAGAAAAACATTAGGTTAAAATGTCAAAAAAAATTAGTTAAAAAATATAGAAAAACATGAGGTAAAAATGTAGAAAAACATTAGTAAAAAATGTAGCAAACCTTTAGGGGACATTGTTCAGTTTCTAACATAACCTGGTGGATCTAGAGGTGAAACAATAATATCTTATGGTGAAATTAATTTTGACATTAAATACACCTTCTAACATAACCCTATATTAACTACAATCATAACCCATACCACATTCTAACCATAACATAGGCCCTCTACTAACCGAATGAACCACACTTAGATATTGATGATGTTCATTTTAACAACTCGTTATTGTTAGGTAATAATGAGTCTTACATTACCAAACAACACATTAAGATTAGTTAAATGATATGTTTTTAGGTACGTTATCCATGCATCTATGTCTTAAGGGGATAAAGGAGTCGTAATAGGTCATACTATTTTTTATAGGTTCTAATAAGTCTTAATATGTATTATTAGGATATAACAGGTCTTATTAGGTAATGATGGTTCTTACATTACCAAATGACACATAATGACCTCATGATACATTTCTAGGTATTTTTATCCATATATATGTTAAGGGGACCTAGGGACTCCTACTAGGTCATTACGTTTGTTATAGGTTCTAAGAGGTATTCATATGTTTACTAGCACATAATAGGTATTGTTAGGTAATAATGAGTCTTACATTACCAAAAAACACATTAAGATAACTTATACATTAAATTTTTCGGTATGTTATCCATACATGTGTGTCTTAAGGGGACATAGGAGTCGTAATAGGTCATACTATTTTTTATAGGTTCTAATAAGTCTTAATATGTATTATTAGGATATAATAGGTCTTATTAGGTAATGATTATTCTTACATTACCAAATGACACATAACAACCTCTTAAGATACATTTCTTGGTATTTTTATCCATATATATGTTAAGTGGACCTAGGGACTCCTACTAGGTCATTACGTCTATTATAGGTTCTAATAGGTATTCATATGTTTACTAGAACATAATAGGTATTGTTAGGTAATAATGAGTCTTACATTACCAAACAACACATTAAGATCACTTATGTTGCATTTTTTAGTACATTATCCATACATGTGTGTCTTAAGGGGACATAAGAGTCGTAATAGGTCATACTATTTTTTATAGGTTCTAATAAGTCTTAATATGTATTATTAGGATATAATAGGTCTTATTAGGTAATGATGATTCTTACATTACCAAATGACACATAACAACCTCTTATGATACATTTCTAGGTATTTTTATTCATATACATGTTAAGGGGACCTAGGGACTCCTACTAGGTCATTACATCTGTTATAGGTTGTAATAGGTATTCATATGTTTACTAGCACATAATAGACTAACCTTACTATCAACTTTAATAAAACTATATCCCACTTACTTTATTAACATTCTTAACTCTAATTTAAACTACTAAATTAAGTCATGAGTTCTAAATTGTAAACTAACATTTGCTAACTAAACTCATTTACTTATCTAGTAACAAATTTTTCTATCCCTATGTCCTAACTCTCATCTACACTCCCCATAATCATCAAAGCATTTACATCAAAATCTAGAATTTAGTCAAGAATTATATTTTTTTATTGCATGTATACATGTGTACACTTAGTTATCATTTAATCAAGAAATTTTATTTTATTTTTATTGCATATACACGTACATGTACGAATATTTATTTTTCACATTTGCATGAAAACGTTACAATGTACATTAGATATGGTCTCTAAGATAATTTGTTTTAAAATACATATGTATGTTACATGATTGAATTTAGCACCATACATTTAATGTTGTGTATTTATATGTACATGTGTTTCAAACTAAATTTAACTTTTAATTATTTTAATTTAAATACACTTGTATGTTTATATTTGTATATATATGCATGTGCAGATCTCTAGATATTTATCACTCTTGTAGCTTCACATTCATATCCTCATATTTATTTTCATATATACATTATGGCATCAGGTTCTAGGGATTGTGCTCCTGCATCCTGAGGGGATGCCAATGCTCGTGGTGGGGGTCAGAATGTTGAGTCTGGTACAGCACGTAGATTGACCTCCTCCACTCATGATAGACAACAGTTATTTAGAGATACAGTTGCAAGATTATCTCATGCTATGCAAGTTTTGGATACCTCACTTTCCTCTTCTACCACCCTCCCTAATAGGGAGAAGGTCACAGCAATGCAAGAGGAGTTATTTCGTATGATTCAGACAGTTGAATCATACAACGCTTTTGATGATATGAGCATTAAGACATTTTATTCTTCTTCATCTCACAGTGTCACTAGCACTGTGAAGTACACACAGATTGACACTGAGGTTTCCACTGGCATGGTGAAATCCATATTTCCATCTTATATAGATTTTCGTAGAGTCAGAGGCTACTCTACGATGAAGTGTACTAATCCACTCGTCGCACCATTAATGTATCCTCATTGGTTGGCTACTCATCATAGATGGCCACAGAAAGATGAGTTCCCTCTATATTTCTACAAACAATTGTTTGTAGAATTTTATTTACACTACGATATTGACTATATAGATTATCCAAGGCATGTTGGGCAGGGCCAGGGGAAACTTTCTGACAGATTTAGACCCGTGGACACTCCTGCGCCCATTAACAAACGGGCAATGGTGGGTCCAAACCTTTTGGTTATGCCGAGAGGTCCACAGATGGCTGCTATAGGTGAGAGTGTTCCTAATGACACAATTAGGACACAAATTTTTTTGAGCATCGCCACCATAACCACACAGTTACACGAGATTTCTTCTGATCGATGTGGTATATATATGCTACGGTCTCGAGGTACCACTCCCACAGCTGCATCATCTAGCACACCTATTGATGATGATTATGGAGTTGCAGACATACCTTCTCCTGTAGACCTTTTTGCAGTCTTAGAGGTGGATGCATTGCATCGTTTGGCATCATATTTAGCATCTGATCTTTTAGATGCATATCTATCTACACTCTCATGGATTCCACTTCATGACATGAGCTCTCATATTAGTCATATTTTGTCACGTATAGCAGTCCCAGAGGATTCACAGAGGTAGGAGGACATTCCTGCACCTTCTACTGCTCCTACTGCTACACAGGCCCAAGCTACGGCAACAACCCCAGCTACTCAGGACCCTATAGCACCCCCCCTACTCAGGATCTCAGTGCCAGACAGCCTGGTCTATTTACTTCCATGCTTTCAGATCAGGGCCACACTATTGACTTGGATGTTGATACTGTTTTTTCATTACATGATTATGATATCAATCAGATTGGTAGAGCATTACATAATTCTATGGTAAATATCTCTATATGTTTAGATTTATTTTTATTATAGTAAATAATATGTCTATATGTTTAAATTTATGTATATGTGTCTGTTTGTGTATGTTTTATAAGGTTTGAGTGATAGTATGTTACGTTTTGCTAATCTGCAGACATCGACAAATCCTACACGTCGTGAGTCCCAGGTATGTTATAATTTAAATATATATTTGATTTATATACATGTAGATCTTGATATAATTTGTCTGTACACATAATTAAATGGTTCAAGTTATCATTTGACATAGGGTTCAGATGCAGCTGATAGACCCTTTTGGGGACAAGGCCTAGGATCAGGAGGGGGGATGTAGCTGATTAGATCATATGTGGCCTTTTATTTTATTACACACATGTTATGTCTAGATACATATTTATATGGATAGTTTGATGTTTTATATGTTATTTCCATATGCATACATTTTATATCTAGACACTTTGATGTGCTATTTTCAGATACATGGTTTATATGGACACTTTGATGTTTTATATGTTATTTCTAGATATGTGTTTGTATCATGGACACTAAATGATGTTTTATATGTTATTTCCATATACATGTTTATATGGAGATTTTGATGTTTTATATATATTATTTCCAGACATTTGATACATGATCTATTTTTATACATTTGATATGGGTACATTATATTCTCCAAATATATGCACATGTATGTTATTGATCTTTTAATGTACACATCTATTTTATTGATCTTTTGATGTCTTCATCTTTTATGTAACTTATGTATGTGTTATGCACATGTTTCTATATGTTATTCATCTTAATGCCTTATATTCATGTTTTCAATATTCAAGTTTACATGTATATGTATAGTTATTCATCTTAATGCCTTAATCTAAGTGTAATTAACTATATAATTTTAATGGTCGATGTACATTAGAATATAACATATAGGGTATGTGCAGGATCATGGTGTACCAAACTATGGTCTTAAGTGGCAGTGAAAAATCAGCAAATCAGGTTTATGTCAACTTGACACATAATTTTGAAGTGGTTATGGACTTTATATCAAAAAGTTGTAAGAAAATAATCTGTAAGAAATTGAATGTAGTTTCTAAACTACTAGGCCTTATAAGGAGAAAAAAATAATTAATTAGTCAAAAGTTTGAATTTTAATGCAGTACTAAGAAAATTTTAGGGTGAAAATAAAAAGTAGGTGTATGTCTGACCACCTTAATCAAAATCAAATCATAATATTTTTTTAATATAATTATAAATATGAAAAGTAGACTCATGCCTGAATGTGACGCATATTTTTTGGTATTTTTATTCCAAATAAATAATTAAATATGAATTTTCTACCAAAAAATTTTTGGAAAAAAAAATCCCGTGTCTGACCACCCTAACTAATAGAAAATTTTACCAATTTTTTTTTTTTTTTCTTATACTAGCCGAAGTATAGAATGTGACACAACTTTTAGATTTAAAAAATGTTATACCGTTTGAAAGTTATAGTTATTTTTCAATCAGTATGTCAATCAGCACTTTACAATTATCTTCATTGATAATTAACTAATAAATACTTATCGAACTCAAAATTTGACAAAAATTATATTGATGGAATCTAGAGAGCGATATTAAAAAACCCTTTTCGTTTTATTCAATTTCGATCAAAATAACATTGTTAGACAGCTACCCGAAGTCTGAGTATCACTAAAACCCTATTCAAACACATCTTTTAGGTTGACTAGGTAGGCTTGGTAAATACTAAGCCTAATCGGATATCCGATTATAAATCGGATATCCGATATGTTGCGATTGGCAAATTCAAAATCCCAACCCATTTTGGAGGGAAAATTGGGTTTAAACATCATAGCTTATTATTTATAAATTATTTCACTTATATTACTATGTAAAGATGTATTTTAATACATTATATATATATATATAAACGTAATGTAAAGATATAAAATATAATCTAGCAATATATAATAATATATTATGTTAATCTTATTACAATCTATAAATATAATTTTTATTATTATTTTTACTAAATATAATAACGTAATTTATATATATATATATATATATATATATATATATAAAATACGTATTATATATTATAATATTAATATGTATGTTATTAATATATATATATATATATATAATAACGTAATATTTTCTTTAAATATAATATGTATTATATTATGATATTAATATGTATAATAATATTATATTTATATATATACATAATAACGTAATATATTAAATATAAATATATAATATGTATTATAATTATATATATATTAATATGTATGTTATTAATATATATATATATATAATAACATAATATTTTCATTAAATATAATAAAGTAATACATATATATATATATATATATATATATATATGTTATTAATATATATAATAACGTCATAGGTATATTATATATGTTAATAATATACATATCTATTATATTAAATATGTATACATATTAATATATATGAGTCAAAAGGGGTCATAGGTCAACCATTGACCCCCTTTGAATCATTAAATGACGAAATATGTCCTTAAAGGTCCTAGGAGCAATAGGGACATATTACAATGGTTAATATAGCTCAAAGGGGGTCATAGGGTGACCTATAACCCCTTTTCACCCATTGAATGATGATATATGTCCCTACGGGTCTTAGGACCCCGAGGGACATATGTCGTCATTTAATGGTTCAAAGGGGGTCATAGGGTGACCTATTACCCCCTTTGACCCATTAAACGACGACATATGTCTCTAGGGGTCTTAGAACCCCTACGGACATATTTTAATAGGTAATATGGGTCAAAGGGGGTCATAGGTCCCTTTAACCCATTAAATGATGACATATGTCCCTAGGGTCCTAGGACCCCTAGGGATATATACGAATGGGTAATATGGGTCAAAGCGGGTCATAGGGTGACCTATGACTCTCTTTGACCCATTAAACGATGACATATGTCTCTAGGGGTCCTAAAACCCCTAGGGACATATTTGAATGGGTACTATGGGTCAAAGGGGGTCATAGCGTGACCTATGACCCTCTTTGACCTATTAAACGATGACATATGTCGCTAGGGGTCCTTGGACCCCAAGAAAAATATTCGTTCATATCGGTCAACGGGGTTATAGTTGACCTATGACCCCCTTTGACCCATTAAACGATGACATATGTCTCTAGGGGTCCTAGAACCCCTAGGGACATATCGAATTGTTCATATGGGTCAAAAGACCCCTAGGGACATATTTGAATCGTTCATATGGGTCAAAGGGGGTCATAGGGTGACCTATGACCCCCTTTCACCCATATGAACGATTCAAATATGTCTCTAGGGGTCCTATGACCCCTAGGGACATATTCAAATCGTTCATATGGGTCAAGGGGGTCATAGGTGACCTATGACACGCTTTGACCCATTAAACGATGACATATGTCTCTAGGGGTCTTAGAACCCCTAGGGACATATTCGAATCGTTCCTATGGGTTAAAGGGGGTCCTAGAGTGACCTATGACCCCCTTTAACCTATTAAACGATGACATATGTCCCTAGGCGTCTTAGAATCCCTAGGGACATATTCGAATCATTCTTATGGGTCAAAAGGGGTCGTAGGTTGACCTATGACCCCTTTGAACCCATTAAATCATGACATACGTCCCTAGGGGTCCTACGACCCCTAGGGACATATTCGAATCGTTCATATGGGTCAAAGGGGGTCATAGGGTGACCTATGTCCCCCTTTGACCTATTAAATGATGACATATGTCCCTAGGGGTCCTAGGACCCATAGGGACATATTTGAAGCGTTCATATGGGTCAGAGGGGGTCATAAGGTGACCTTTGACCCGTTTTGACCCACTAATTGATGACATATGTTCCTAAGGGTCCTAAGACCCCTAGGGACATATTCATATGGCCCATATGGGTCAAAGGGGGTCATAGGGTGACTTATGACCCCCTTTGACCTATTAAATGACAACATATGTCCCTAGGGGTCCTAGGACCCATAGGCACATATTCGAATTGTTCATATGAGTTAAAGGGGGTCATAGGGTGACCTATGACCCCTTTTGACCCATTAAACAACGACATATGTCCCTAGGGGTCCGAGGACCCCTAGGGACATATTTAAATCATTCTTGTGGGTCAAAGGGGGTCATAGGGTGACCTATCACTCCCTTTGACCTATTAAACGATGACATATGCCCTTAGGGCTCTTAGGAACCCTAAGGACATATTCAAATCGTTCATATGGGTCAAAGGGGTTCATAGGTTTGACCCATTAATCGATGACATATGTCCCTAGGGGTCTAAGGACCCCTAGGGACATATTCGAATATGCCATATGGGTCAAAGGCGGTCATAGGGTGACTTATGACCCCCTTTGACCCATTAAATGACAACATATGTCTCTAAGGGTCCTAGGACCCTTAAGGACATATTCGAATCGTTCCTATGGGTCAAAGGGGGTCATAGGGTGACCTATGACACCCTTTGACCTATTAAACTATGACATATGTCCCTAGGGGTCCTAGGACCCACAAAGACATATTTGAATCGTTCATATGGGTCAAAAAGGGCCATAGAGTGACCTATGACCCCCTTTGACCCATTAAATGACGACATATGTTCGTAGGGGTCCTAAGACCCCTAGGGACATACTTGAATCGTTCATATGGGTCAAAGGGGTTCATAGGGTGACCTATGTCCCCCTTTGACCAATTAACTGACGACACATATCCCTAAGGGTCCTAGGACCCATAGGGACATATTCAAATCGTTCATATGGGTCAAAGGGGGTGATAGCGTGACCTATGACCCCCTTTGACCCATTAAACAGTGACATATGTCCCTAGGGATCTTAGGACCCTTAGGGACATATTTGAATTATTCTTATGGGTCAGAGGGGGTCATAGGGTGACCTATGACACCCTTTGACCCATTAAATGACAACATATGTCCCTAGGGGTCGTAGGACCCATAAGGACATATTTGAATTGTTCATATGGGTCAAACGGGGTCATAGGGTGACCTATGACCCCCTTTGACCCATTAAATGATGACATATGTCCCTAGGGGTTTTAGGACCCCTGGGGACATATTCGAATCGTTCTTATGGGTCAAAGGGGCTCCTAGGGTGACCTACGACACCCTTTGACCCATTAATCGATGACATATGTCCCTACGGGTCCTAGGACCCCTAGGGACATATTCGAATAGGCCATATGTGTCAAAGGGCATCATAGGGTGACTTATGACCCCCTTTGATGTATTAAACGATGACATATGTCCCTAGGGGTACTAGGACCCCTAACGACATATTTGAATCATTCCTATGAGTCAAAGCGGGTCATAAGGTGACCTATGACCCCCTTTGACCCATTAAATGATGACATATGTCCCTAAAAGTTTGAGGACCATGAGGGACATATTCGAATCATTCTTATTGGTCAAATGGGGTCATAGGGTGACCTATTACACCCATTGACTCATTAAATGATGACATATGTCCGTAGGAGTCCTAGGACCCCTAAGGACATATTTGAATTGTTCATATGGGTCAAAGGGGGTCATAGGGTGACCTATGTCCCCCTTTGACCCATTAAATGATGACATATGTCCCTAGGGGTCCTAGGACCCAAAGGGACATATTAAAATCATTCATATGGCTCAAAGGGGGTCCTAGGAGCCCTAGAGACATATTCAGATGGGTCATATGAGTCAAAGAGGGTCATAGAGCAACTTATGACCCTCTTTGAACCATTAAAGGATGACCTATATCACTAGGGGTGTCAGTACCCCTAAGGACATATTTGAATCATTCATATGGGTCAAAGGGGGTCATAGGGTGACCTATCACCCCCTTTGACCCATTAAATGATGACATATGTCCCTAAGGGGCCTAGGACCTCAAGGGACATATTCAAATCATTCCTATGGGTCAAAGGGGGTCATAGGCTGACCTATGTCCCCCTTTGACCCATTAAATGACGACATATGTCCCTAGGGGTCCTAGGACCCCTAGGGACATATTCGAATTGGTCATATTGGTCAAATGGGGTCATAGGGTGACCTATGTCACTCTTTGACCCATTAAATAATGACATATGTCCGTAAGCCTGCTAGGACCCATAAGGACATATTCGATTCGTTCATATGGATCAAAGGGGGTGATAGGGTGACCTATGACCCCCTTTGACCCATTAAACGACGACATATGTCCCTAAGTGACCTAGGACCCCTAGGGAAATATTCGAATCGTTCCTACGGGTCAAAAGGGGGGCATAGGGTGACCTATGACTCCTTTTGACTCATTAAATGACAACATATGTTCCTAGGTGTCATAGGAGCCCTAAGGACATATTTGAATTGTTCAAATTGGTCAAAGGGGGTCATAGGGTGACTTATGACCCCCTTTGACACATTAAACTACAACATATGTCCCTATGGGTCCTAAGACCCCTAGGGACATTTTTGAATCATTCATATGGGTCAAAGGGGGTCATAGGGTGACCTATGACCCCATTTGACCCATTAAACAATGACATATGTCCCTAGGAGTCCTAGAACCCTTAGGGACATATTCGAATCGTTCGTATGGGTTAAAGGGGGTCATAGGGTGACCTATGACCCCCCTTTGACCAATTAAAGGATGACATATGTCTTTAGGGGTCCTAGGACCCCTATGGACATATATGAATTGTTTCTATGGGTCAAAGGGTGTCATAGGGTGACCTATCACCCCTTTTGACCCATTAAACAATGACATATGTCCCTAGGGGTCCTAGGACCCCTAATGACATATTTGAATCATTTCTATGGATCAAAGGGGTAACCTATGACCTCCTTTGACCCATTAAATGAAAACATATGTCCCTAGGGGTCCTACGACCCCTAGGGACATATTCGAATCATTCATATTGGTCAAAGGGGGTCATAGGGTGACCTATGTCCCCTTGTGACCCATTAAACGACGACATATGTCCTTAGGGTTCCTAGGACCCAGAGAAACATATTCGAATCGTTCATATGGGTCAAAGGGTGTCATAGCGTGCCCTATTACCCTCTTTGACCTATTAAACGATGACATATGTCCTTAAAGGTCTTAGGACCCCTAAGGACATATTGAAATCGTTCATATTGGTCAAAAGGGGTCATCGGGTGACCTATGACCACCTTTAACCCATTAAACGACGCCTTATGTCCCTAGGGGTCCTAGGACCCCTAGGGACATATTCGAATCATTTCTATGGGTCAAAGGAGGTCATAGGGTGATCTATGACCCCCTTTCACCCATTAATTGATGACATATGTCCCTAGGGGTCCTAGGACCCCTAGTGACATATTTGAATGGCTCATATGGGTCAAAGGGTGTCATATGGTGACTTATGACCATTTTTGACCCATTATACGATGACATATGTCTTTAGGGGTCCTACGACCCCTAGCCACATATTCGAATCATTCCTATGGGTCAAAGGGGTGACCTATGACTCTTTTTGACCAATTAAACGATGACATATGTCCCTAGCGGTCCTAGGACCCATAAGGACATATTCGAATCATTCATATAGGTCAAAGGGGGTCATAGGGTGACCTATGACCCCCTTTGACCCATTAAACGATGACATATGTCCCTAGGGGTCCTAGGATCCCTAAAGACATATTCAAATTGTTCTTATGGGATAAAAGGGGTCATAGGGTGACCTATGACCACATTTGACTCATTAAACAATGACATATGTCCCTAGGGGTACTAGGACCCATAGGGACACATTCAAATCGTTCATATGGGTCGAAGGCAGTCATAGGGTGACCTATGACCCCTTTTGACTCACTAAATGATGACATATGTCCCTAGGGGTCCAAATATTTGAATTGTTCCTATGGGTCAAAGGGGGTCATAGGGTAAAGTATGACCCCCTTTGACCCATTAATCAATGACATAAGTCCCTAGGGGTCCGAAGACCCTTAGGGACATATTCAAATGGGCCATATGGGTCAAAGGGGGTCATAAGGTGACATATGACCTCTTTTAACCCATTAAACAATTACATATGTCCTTAGGGGTCCTAAGACCCATAGGGACATATTCGAATCGTTCATATGGGTCAAAGGGTGTCATAGGGTGACTTGTGACCCCCTTTGACCCATTAAATGATGACATATGTCCCTAGGGGTCCTAGGACCCCTAGGAACATATTCGAATTATTCATATGGATCAAAGGGGGTCATAGGGTGACCTATCTCCCCTTTTGACCCATTAAACGACGACATATGTCCCTAGGGGTGCTAGGACCCATAGGGACATATTCGAATCATTCATATGGGTGAAAGGGGCTCATAGGATGAATTTTGACCCCTTTTGACCCATTAAACGATGACATATGTCCATAGGAGTCCTAAGACATCTAGGGACATATTCGAATCGTTCATATGGGTTAAAGGATGTCATAGGGTGACCTATCTCCCCTTTTGACCTATTAAATGACAACATATGTCCCTAGGGGTGCTAGGACCCATAGGGACATATTCGAATTGTTCATATGGGTCAAAGGGGGTCATAGGGTGACCTATGACCCCGTTTGACCCATTAATCGACGACATATGTCCGTAGGGGTTCTAGGACCCCTAAGAACATATTCGAATGGGTCATATGGGTCAAAGAGGGTCATAGGGTGACTTATGACCCCTTTTGATCCATTAAATGATGACATATGTCCCTACGGGTCTACCCCTAAGAACATATTTGAATCGTTCCTATGGGTCAAAAGGGGTCATAGGGTGATCTATGACCCCCTTTGATCCATTAGACGACGACATATGCCCCTAGGGGTCCTAGGACCCCTAAGGACATATTTGAATCATTCATATGGGTCAAAAGGGCTCATAGGGTGACCTATATCCCCCTTTGACGCATTAAACGACGACATATGACCCTAGATGTCCTAGGACCCCTAGGGACATATTCATATGGGCCATATGGGTCAAAGGGGTTATAGGGTGACTTATGACCCCTTTTGACCCATTAAATGATGACATATGTCCCTAGGGGTTCCAGTACCCCTAGGGACATATTCATATGGGCCATATAGGTCAAAGGGGTTATAGGGTGACATATGACCCCTTTTGACCCATTAAACGATGACATATGTCCCTAGGGGTTCCAGTACCCCTAAGGAAATATTTGAATCCTTCATATTGGTCAAAAGGGGTTCATAGGTCACCCTATGACCCCCTTTGACCCACTAAACAATAACATATGTCCCCAAGAGTACTAAGACCCCTAGAGACATATTTGAATCATTCATACGGATCAAAAGGCATCATAGGGTGGCTTATGACTCCCTTTGACCCATTAAACAACAATATATGTCCCTAGGGGTCGTAGGACCCCTAAAAACATATTCAAATTATTCAAATTGGTCAAAGGGGGTCATGGGATGACTTATGGCCCCCTTTGACCCATTAAACGACGACATATGCCTTTAGGGTTCCTAAGACCCCTAGGGACATATTCGAATCGTTCGTATGGGTCAAAGGGGTTCATAGGGTGACCTATGGCCCCCTTTGACCCATTAAACGACGACATATGTCCCTAAGGGTACTAGGACACATAGGGACATATTTGAATCATTCATCCCTTTGACTCATTAAATGACGACATATGTTCGTTAGGGTCTTAGGACCCCTAGGGACATATTTGAATCATTCTTATGGGTCAAAGGGGGTCATAGGGTGACCTATTACCCCCTTTGACCCATTAAATGATGACATGTGTTTGTAGGGGTCCTAGGACCCCTAGAGACATATTTGAATCGTTCCTATGGGTCAAAGGGGGTCACAAGGTGACCTATGACTTCTTTTGACCCATTAAACGATGAAATATGTCCCTAGGGGTCCTAAGACCCATAGGGACATATTCAAATTGTTCGTATGGGTCAAAGGGGGTCATAGGGTTACCTATGACCCCCTTTGACCCATTAAATGACGAAATATGTCCTTAGGGGTCCTAGGACCCATAAGGACATATTCGAATCATTCTTATGGGTCAGAGGGGGTCATAAGGTGACCTATGACCCCTTTTGACCCATTAAATGACAACATATGTCCCTAGGGGTCCTAGGACCCATAAGGACATATTCGAATTGTTCATATGGGTCAAAGGGGGTCATAGGGTGACCTATGACCCCTTTTGACTCTTTAAACGATGACATATGTCCCTAGGGGTCTTAGGAGCCCTAGGGACATATTTGAATTGTCCATATGGGTCAAAGGGGGTCATAGGTCACTTTTGACCCATTAATTGACGACATATGTCCCTAAGGGTCCTAGGACCCCTAGGGTCATATTCGAATGGGCCATATATTTCAAAGGGCGTCATAGGGTGACTTATGACCCTCTTTGACCCATTAAACGATGACATATGTTCCTAGGGGTCCTAGGACCCCTAGCAACATATTTGAATCGTTCTTGTGGGTCAAAGGGCGTCATAGGGTGACCTATGACCCCCTTTCACACATTAAACGACGACATATGTCCTAAGAGTCCGAGGACCCTTAGGGACATATTTAAATCATTCCTATTGGTCAAAATGGGGTCATAGGGTGACCTATTACCCTATTGACCCATTAATCGATGACATATGTATGTAGGAGTCATAGGACCCCTAACGACATATTTGAATCGTTCATATGGGTCAAAGGGGGTCATGGGTCACCCTATGACCCCCTTTGACACATTAATCGATGAAATATGTCCTTAGGGGTCCTAGGACCCCTAGAGACATATTCATATGGGCTATATGGGTCAAAGGGGGTCATAGGGCGACTTATGACCCGCTTTGATCCATTAAAAGATGACATATGTCACTAAGGGTTCCAGGACCCCTAAAGACATATTCGAATCATTCATATGGGTCAGAGGGGGTCATAGGGTGACCAATGACTCCCTTTGACCCACTAAACGATGACATATGTCCCTAGGGGTCATAGGACCCCAAGGAACATATTTGAATAGTTCTTATGGGTCAAAAGGGTTCATAGGGTGACCTATGTCTACCTCTGACCCATTAAATGACAACATATGTCCCTTGGGGTCCTAAGACCCTTAAGGACATATTTGAATCGATCATATAGGTCAAAGGGGGTCATAGGGTGACCTATGTCCCTCTTTGACTCATTAAACGACGACATATGTCCCTAGGGGACCTAGGACCCCTAGGGACATATTCGAATCATTCTTATGGGTCAGAGGGGGACATAGGGTGGCCTATTTCTCCCTTTGACCCATTAAACCACAACATATGTCCCTAGGCGTCATAGGACCCCTAAGGACATATTCGAATTGTTCAAATTGGTCAAAGGGAGTCATAGGGTGACTTATGATCCCTTTTGACACATTAAACAATGACATATGTCCCTAGGGGTCCTATGACTCGTAAGGACATATTTGAATCATTCATATGGGTCAAAGGGAGTCATAGTGTGTCCTATGACTCCCTTTGACCCATTAAACAACGACATATGTCCCTGGGGGTTGTAGGACCCATACAGAAATATTCGAATCATTCGTATGGGTCAAAGGGGGTCATAGGGTGACCTATGACCCCCTTTGACCCATTAAATGATGACATATGTCCCTAGCGGTCCTAGGACCCCTCAGGACATATTTGAATTGTTCCTATGGGTCAAAGAGTGTTATAGGGTGACCTATCACCCCTTTTTACCCTTTAAACGATGAGATATGTCCTTAGGCGTCCTAGGACCCCTAACAGCATATGCGAATCGTTCCTATGGGTCAAAAGGGTGACCTATGACCCCCTTTGACCAATTAAATGACGACATATGTCCCTAAGGGTCTTAGGACCCCTAGGGACATATTTGAATCGTTCATATTGATCAAAGGGGGTCATAGGGTGACCTATGTCCCCTTGTGACCCATTAAACTACGACATATGTCCCTATGGTTCTTAGGACCTAGAGGGACATTTTTGAATCGTTCATATGGGTCAAAGGGGGTCATAGGGTGCCCTATTACCCCTTTTGACCCATTAAACAACGACATATGTCCCTAGGGGTCTTAAGACCTCTAGGGACATATTTGAATCGTTCATATGGGTCAAAGGGGGTCATAGGGAGACCTTTGAACCCCTTTGACCCATTAAACGACGCCTTATGTCGCTAGGGGTCCTAGGATCCCTAGGGACATATTCGAATCGTTTCTATGGGTGAAAGGGAGTCATAGGGTGACCTATGACCCCCTTTCACCCATTAATTGACGACATAGGTCCTTAGGGGTCCTAGGACCCATAGTGACATTCGAATGGCCCATATGGGTCAATGGGGGTCATAGGGTGACTTATGACCCCCTTTGACCCATTAAACGATGACATATGTCCCTAAGGGTCCTAGGACGCCTAAGCACATATTTGAATCATTCCTATGGGTCAAAGGGGGTCATAGGGTGACCTATGACACCCTTTGATCCATTAAATGACAACATATGTCCTTGGAGGTCTTAGAACCGCTAGGGACATATTTGAATCATTCATATAAGTCAAATGGGGTAATAGGGTGATCTATGTCCATCTTTTACCCATTAAACGATGACATATGTCCCTAGGGGTCTTAGGACCCCTAGGGACATATTCGAATCATTCATATGGGTCAAAAGGGGTCATAAGGTGACCTATGACTCCCTTTGACCCATTAAATGACGACATATGTCCCCAGGGGTCCAAGGACCCATAAGGACATATTTGAATCGTTCCTATGGGTCAAAGGGGGTCATAGGGTGACCTATAACCTCTTTTGACCCATTAAACGATGACATATGTCCCTAGCGATCCTAGGATATATTCGAATCATTCCTATGGGTCAAAGGGGTGACCTATGACCCTTTTTGACCCATTAAACGAGGACATATGTCACTAGGGGTCCTATGACCTATAAAGACATATTCGAGTCGTTTATATGGGTCAAAGAGGGTCATAGGGTCCTCTATTACCCCTTTTGACCCACTAAACGATAACATATGTCACTAGGGGTCCAAGGACCCCTAGGGACATATTCGAATCATTCTTATAAGTCAAAGGGGGTCATAGGGTGACCTATGACCCCCTTTGACCAATTAAACAATGAAATATGTTCCTAGGGGTCCTAGGACCCATAATGACATATTTGAATTATTCATATGCGTCAAAGGAGGTCATAGGTTGACCCATTAAACGATGACATATGTCCTTAGGGGTCCTAGGATCCCTAAGGACATATTCGAATAGTTCTTATGGTTCGAAATGGGTCATAGGGTAACCTATGACCACATTTGACCTATTAAACATTGACATATGTGCCTAGGGGTACTAGGACTCATAAGGACATATTCAAATCGTTCATATGGGTCGAAGGGAGTCATAGGGTGACCTATGACCCCCTTTGACCCATTAAACGATGACATATGTCCCTGGGGGTCCTAGGACCCCTATGGACATATTCGAATCATTCCTATGGGTCAAAGGGGGTCATAGGGTGACCTATGACCCCCTTTGACCCATTAATCGACGACATAAGTCCATAGGGGTCCGAGTACCCCTAGGGACATATTCGAATGTGCCATATGGGTCAAAGGGGGTAATAAGGTGACATATGACCTCTTTTGACCCATTAAACAATGACATATGTCCCTAGGGGTCCTAGGACCCATAGGGACATATTCGAATAGTTCATATGGGTCAAAGGGGGTCATAGGTCACCCTATGACCCCTTTGACCCATTAAATGATGACATATGTCTCTAGCAGTCCTGGGACACCTAGGGACATATTCAAATTGTTCATATGGGTCAAAGGGGGTCATCGGGTGACCTATCTCTCCTTTTGACCCATTAAACGATGACATATGGCCCTAGGGGTGCTAAGACTCATCGGGTGACCTATCTCTCCCTTTGACCCATTAAACGACGACATATGGCCCTAGGGGTCTTACGGCCCTTAGAGACATATTCGAATCTTTCCTATGGGTCAAAGGGGGTCACAAGGTGAGCTATGACCTTGTTTGACCCATTAATCGACGACATTTGTTCGTAGGGGTCCTAGAACCCCTAGAGACATATTTGAATTGGCCATACAGGTCAAAGGGGGTCAGAGGGTGACTTATGACCCCATTTGATCCATTAAATAATGACATATGTCCCTAGGGGTGTACCCCTAAGGTTATATTCGAATCGTTCCTATGGGTCAAAGGGGTGACCTATGACCCCCTTTGACCCATTAAACGATGACATAATCGTTCATATTGGTCAAAGGGTGATCTATGTCCCCTTGTGACCCATTAAACGATGACATATGTCCCTAAGATTCCTAGGACTCAGAGGGACATATTCGAATCGTTCATATGGGTCAAAGTTGGTTATAGGGTGCTCAATTACCCCCTTTGACCCATTAAATGATGACATATGTCCCTAGGGGTCTTAGGACGCCTAGGCACATATTCAAATCGTTCATATCGGTCAAAGGGGGTCATAGGGCGACCTATGAACTTCTTTGACCCATTAAACGATGCCTTATGTCCCTACGGGTCCTAGGACCCCTAGGGACATCTTCAAATCATTTCTATGGGTCAAAGAGAGTCATAGGTCCCTTTCACCCATTAATTGATGATATATGTTCCTAGGGGTCCTAAGACCCATAGTGACATATTTGAATGGATCATATGAGTCAAAAGGGGTCATAGGGTGACTTATGACCCCCTTTGACACATTAAACGATGACATATGTCCCTAGGGGTCCTAAGACCCCTAGGTACATAATCGAATCGTTCTTATGGGTCAAAGGGGGTCATAGGGTGACCTATGACCTCGTTTGACCCATTAAACAATAATATATGTCCCGAGCGGTCCTAGGACCGCTAAGGACATATTCAAATTGTTCATATAGGTCAAAGGGGGTCATAGGGTGACCTATGTCCTTCTTTTACCCATTAAATGATGACATATGTCCCTAGGGGTCGTAGGACCCATAAGTACATATTCGAATCATTTATATGGGTGACAGGGGGTCATAGGGTTCCCTATTACCCCCTTTTACCCATTAAACGACGACATATGACCCCTAGGGACATATTTGAATCGTTCATATAGGTCAAAGAGGGTCATAAGGTGACCTATGACTCCCTTTGACCCATTAAATGATGATATATGTCCCTAGGGATCCTAGGACCCCTAGGGACATATTTGAATTGTTCCTATGTGTCAAAGGGGGTCATAGGGTGACCTATAACCTCCTTTGACCTTTTAAATGATGACATATGTTCTTAGGGGTCTTAGGACCTTTAAGCACATATTCGAATCGTTCTTATGGGTCAAAGGGGTGACCTATGACCCCTTTTGACCCATTATATGATGACATATGTCCCTAGAGGTCCTATGACCCATAGGGACATATTCAAATCGTTCATATAGGTCAAAGTGGTTCATAGGGTGCTCTATTACCCCCTTTGACCCACTAAACGATGACAAATGTCGCTATGGGTCCTAGGGCCTCTAGGGACATATTCGAATCGTTCCTATAGGTCAAAAGGGGTCATAGGGTGACCTATGACCCCTTTTGACCAATTAAATGACGAAATATGTCCCTAGGGGTCCTAGGACCCATAGGGACATATTCGAATTATTCATATGCGTCAAAGGAGGTCATAAGGTGACCTATGACACCCTTTGACCCATTAATCGACGACATATGTGCCTAGGGGTCCTAGGACCCCTAAGGACATATTCGAATCTGCCATATGGGTCAAAGGGGGTCATAGGTTGACTTATGACCCCTTTTGACCCATTAAATGACAACATATGTCTCTAAGAGTCTTAGGACCCTTAGGGACATATTCGAATCGTTCCTCTGAGTCAAAGGGGGTCATAGGCTGACCTATGATCCCCTTTGACCTATTAAACTACGACATATGTCCCTAAGGGTCCTAGCACCTATAGAGAGATATTCGAATCATTCATATGTGTCAAAGGGGGCCATAAGGTGACCTATGACCTCCTCTGACCCATTAAATGACGACATATGTCCATAGGGGTCCTAAGGCCATATTTGAATCATTCTTATGGGTGAAAGGGGGTTATAGAGGACCTATCACCCTCTTTGACCCATTAAACGATGACATATGTCCTTAGAGGTCATAGGACCTCTAAGGACATATTTGAATCGTTCCTATGGGTGAAAGAGTTGACCTATGACCCCCTTTGACCCATTAAATGATGACATAGTTCCCTAGGGGTCCTAGGACTCTTAGGGACATTTTTGAATTGTTCATATTGGTCAAAGGGGGTCATAGGGTGACCTATGTCCCACTTTGACCCATTAAACGATGACATATGTCCCTAGGGCTCCTAAGAACCATAGGGACATATTCGAATCGTTCATATAGGTTAAAAGGGGTCATAGGGTGCTCTATTACCCCCTTTGACCCTTTAAACGATGACATATGTCCTTAGGGGTCTTAGGACCCCTAGGGACATACTTGAATCATTTCTATGGGTCAAAGGGTGTCATAGGGTGACCTATGACCACCTTTGACCCATTAAATGATGACATATGTCCCTAGGGGTCCTAAGACCCCTAGGGACATATTCGAAACATTCCTATTGGTCAAAGCGGGTCATAGGGTGACCTATGACCCCTTTTGATCTATTAAATGACGACATATGTCCCTAGGGGTCCTATGATCCATAAGAACATATTCGAATCATTCATATGGGTCAAAAGGGGTCATATGGCGACCTGTGACCCCCTTTGACCTATTAAATGATGACATATGTTCCTAGGGGTCCTAGGACCCCTAAGAACATATTCGAATCGTTCCTATGGGTCAAAGGGGGTCATAGGGTGACCTATGACCCCCTTCGACCCATTAAACAGTGACATATGTCACCAAAGGTACTAAGATCCATAGGGACATATTCAAATCGTTCATATGGGTCTAAAGGGGTCATAGGATGACCTATGACCCCTTTGATCCATTAAACGACGACATATGTCCCTAGGGGTCCTAGGACCCCTAGAGACATATTCGAATCGTTCCTATGGGTCAAAGTGGGTCATAGGGTGACCTATAGCCACTTTCACCCATTAATCTACGACATAAGTCTTTAGGGGTCCGAGGACCCCTAGGGACATATTCGAATGGGCCATACGGGTCAAAGGGGTTCATAAGGTGACATATGACCCTTTTTGAATCATTAAACGACGACATATGTCCCTAGGGGTCCTAGGACCCATAGGGACATATTTGAATCGTTCATTTGGGTCAAATGGGGTCATAGGGTGACCTATTACCCCATTTGACCAATTAAATGATGAAATATGTTCCTATAGGTCCTAGAACCCCTAGGGACATATTTTAATCATTCATATGCATCAAAGGGATTCATAGGGTGACCTATCTCCCTCTTTGACCCATTAAATGACGACATATGTCCCTAGGGGTCCTAGGACCCATAAAGACATATTCAAATCATTCGTATGGGTCAAAGGGGGTCATAGGTCACAATATGACCCCCTTTGACCGATTAAACGGTGACATATGTCCCTAGGGGTCCTAGGACCCCTAAGGACATATTCGAATCGTTCTTATGGGTCAAAGGGGCTCATAGGGTGACCTATGACCCTGTTTGACCCGTTAATAGACGACATATGTCCCTAGGGGTCCTAGGACCCTTAAGGACATATTTGAATGGGCCATATAGGTCAAAGGGGGTCATAGGGTGACTTATGACCCCCTTTCATCCATTAAACGATGACATATGTCTCTGGGGGTCTACCTTTAGAGACATATTTGAATCGTTCCTACGGGTCAAACACCCTATGACCCCCTTTGATCCATTAAATGATGACATATGCCACTAGGGGTCCTAAGACCCCTAAGGACATATTTGAATCGTTTATATATGTCAAAGGGGGTCATAGAATGACCTATGTCCTCTTTTGACCCATTAAACGATGACATATGTCCCTATGGGCCCTAGGACCCATAGAGACATATTCGAATCATTCATATGGGTCAAAAGGGGTGATAGGGTGACCTATGACCTCCTCTAACTCATTAATCGATGACATATGTCCCTAGGGGTCCTAGGACCCCTAGGGATATATTCGTATGGGCCATATGGGTCAAAGGGTGTTATAGGGTGAATTATGACCCCTTTTGACCCACTAAACGATGACATATGTCCTTAGGAGTTCTAATATCCCTAAGGACATAGTCGAATCATTCATATGGGTCAAAGGGCGTCATAGGGTGACCTATGACCCCCTTTGACCCATTAAACGATGACATATATCCCCAAGGGTCCTAGGACCCCTAGGGACATATTCAAATCATTCCTATGGGTCAAAGGGGGTCATAGGGTGACCTATGACTCCTTTTGATGCATTAAACGAGAACATATGTCCCTAGCGGTCAAAAGACCCCTAAGGACATATTCAAATTATTCCAATTGGTCAAACGGGATCATAGGGTGACTTATGGCCCCCTTTGACCCATTAAACGACGATATATGTCCCTAGGGACATTCTCGAATCGTTCATATGGGTCAAAGGGTGTCATAGGGTGACCTATGACCCCCTTTGACCCATTAAACAACGACATATGTCCCTAGGGGTCCTAAGACCCATGGGGACATATTTAAATTGTTCATATGAGTCAAAGGGGGTCATAGGGTGACCTATGACCCCCTTTGACTCATTTAACGATGACATATGTCCCTAGAGGTTCTAGGACCTATACAGACATATTCAAATCATTCATATGGGTCAAAGGGGGTCATAGGGTGACCTATGACCCCTTTGACCCATTAAATGATGACATATGTCCCTAGGGGTCTTAGGACCCATAGGTACATATTTGAATCGTTCATATGAGTCAAAGGGGGTCATAAGGTGACCTATGACCCCCTTTGACCTATTAAACGATGACATATGTCCCTAGGGGTCTTAGGACCCATAGGGACATATTCGAATTGTTCATATGGGTCAAAGGGGGTCATAGGGTGACCTATGACCCCCTTTGACCCATTAAATGACGACATATGTTCCTAAATGTCTTAAGACCCCTAGGAACATATTTGAGTCATTCATATGGGTCAAACCCTATGACCTCCTTTGACCCATTAAATGATGACATATGTCCCTAGGGATTGTAGGACCCATAGGGACATATTCGAATCATTCATATGGGTCAAAGGGGGTCATAGGGTGACCTATGACCCCCTTTAACCCATTAAATGATGACATATGTCCCTAGGGGTCCTAGGACCCATAGGGACATATTCAAATCGTTCTTACAGGTCAAAAGGGGTCATAGGGTGACTTATGACCCTGTTAGACCTATTAAATAGCGACATATGTCCTTAGTTGTCTTAGGACCCATAGGGACGTATTCGAATCTTTCATATGGGTCGAAGGGGGTCATAGGGCGACCTATGACCACCTTTGACCCATTAAATGATGACATATGTCACTAGGGGTCCTAAGACCCCTAGGTATATATTCGAATCATTCCAACAGGTCAAAAGGGGTCATAAGGTGACCTATGATCCCCTTTGACCCATTAATCGATGACATATGTCCCTGGGGGTCCTAGGACCCCTGGAGACATATTCGAATAGGCCATATGGGTCAAAGGGGGTCATAGGGTGACTTATAACCCCCTTTGACCCATTAAACAATGATATATGTCTCTAGGGGTCTTAGGACCCCTAGAGACATATTTGAATCATTTATATGGGTCAAAGGAGGTCATAAGGTGACCTATCTCCCCCTTTGACACATTAAATGATGACATATGTCCCTAGGGGTCCTAGGACACATAGGGACATATTTGAATCATTCATATGTGTAAAAGCGGGTCATAGGGTGACCTATGATCCTCTTTGACCCATTAAATGATGACATATGTTCCTAGGGGTCCTAGGACCCTCAGGGACATATTCGAATCATTCTTATGGGTCAAATGGGGTCATAGGGTGACCTATGACCCCCTTTGACCTATTAAACAATGACATATGTCTGTAAGGGTCCTAAGACCCATAGGGACATATTCAAATCATTCATATGGGTCAAAGGGGGTCATAAGGTGACCTATGACCCCCTTTGACCCATTAAATGATGACATATGTCTCTAGGGGTCCTAGAACTCCTAGGGATATCTTCGAATCGTTCCTATGGGTCAAATTGGGTCATAGGGTGACCTATGACACCGTTTGACCAATTAATCGATGACATATGTCATTAGGGGTCCTAAGAACCCTAGGGACGTATTCAAAAGGGCCATATGGGTCAAAGGGGGTCATAGGGTGACTTATGACCCCCTTTGACCCATTAAATGATGACATATGTCCCTAGGGGTCTACCCCTAGGTACATACTTGAATCGTTCGTATGGGTCAAACAGGGTCATAGGGTGACCTATGACCTCCTTTGACCCATTAAACGATGAAATATGCCCCTAGGGACATATTTGAATCATTCAGATGAGTCAAAGGGGTTCATAGGGTGACCTATGTCCCCTTTTGATCCCTTAAATGACAACATATGTCCCTAGCGGTCCTAGGACCCATAGGGACATATTTGAATCGTTCATATGGGTCAAAGGGGGTCATAGGGTGACCTATGACCCCCTTTGATCCATTAATCGATGACATATGTCCCTAGGGGTCCTAGGACGCCTAGGGACATATTCGTATGGGCCATATGGGTCAAAGGGGGTCATAGGGTGACTTATGACCCCCTTTGACCCATTAAATGTTGACATATGTCCCTAGGGGTTCTAGTACCCCTAAGAACTTATTTGAATCATTCATATGGGTCAAAGGGGGTCATAGGGTGACCTATGACCCGCTTTGACTTATTAAACGACGACATATGTCCCCAAGGGTCCTAGGACCCCTAGGGACATATTTGAATCATTCTTATGGGTCAAAGGGGGTCATAGGGTGATCTATGACTCCTTTTGACCCATTAAATGACAACATATGTCCCTAGGGGTCATAAGACCCTGAAGGACTTATTCAAATTGTTCAAATTGGTCAAAGGAGGTCATAGGGTGACTTATGACCCCCTTTGACCCATTAAATGATGACATATGTCTCTAGGGATCCTAAGACCTGTAGGGACTTATTCAAATCGTTCCTATGGGTCAAAGGCGGTCATAGGGTGACCTATGACCCCGTTTGACCCATTAATTGACGACATATGTCCCTAGGGGTCCTAGGACCCCTAGGAACATATTCGAATGGGCCATATGGGTCAAAGGGGGTCACAGGGTGACTTATGACCCCTTTTGGCCCATTAAACAATGACATATGTCCTTAGAGGTCTACCCTTAGGGACATATTCGAATAGTTCCTATGAGTCAAACAGGGTCATAGGGTGACCTTTGACCTCCTTTGACCCATTAAATGATGACATATGTCCCTAGGATTCCTACGACCCCTAGGGACATATTTGAATCATTCATATAGGTCAAAGGGGGTCATAGGGTGAGCTATGTCCCCTTTTGACCCATTAAACGATGACATATGTCCCTAAGGGTCCTAGGACCCATATGGACATATTCGAATCATTCATATGGGTCAAAGGGGGTCATAGGTCACCCTGTGACCCCCTTTGATCCATTAAACAACGACATGTCCTTAGGGGTTTTAGTACCCCTAAGAACATATTCGAATCATTCATATTGGTCAAAGGGGGTCATAGGACCTATGACCCCCTTTGCCCCATTAAACAACGACATATGTCCCCAAGGGTCCTAGGACCCCTAGGGACATATTCGAATCATTCCTATGGGTCAAAGGTGGTCATAGGGTGACCTATGATGCCCTTTTACCCATTAAACGATAACATATGTCCCTAGGGGTCATAAGACCCCTAAGGACATATTCAAATTGTTCAAATTGGTCAAAGGGGGTCATAGGGTGACTTATGACCCCTTTTGACCCATTAAACTACGACATATTTTCCTAGGGATCGTAGGACCCCTAGGGACATATTCGAATTGTTCATATGGGTCAAAGGGGGTCATAGGGTGACCTATGACCCCCTTTGACCCATTAAGTGACGACATATGTCCCTAGGGGTCCTAGGACGCCTAGGGACATATTCAAATAGTTCATATGGGTCAAAGGGTGTCATAGGGTGACCTATGACCCCCTTTGACCCATTAAACGACGACATATGTCCCTAGGGGTCCTAGTACCCCTAGGGACATATTTGAATCATTCTTGTGGGTCAAAGGGGGTCATAGGGTGACCTATCACCCTCTTTGACCTATTAAATGACAACATATGTCCCTAGGGGTCCTAGGACCCCTAAGGACATATTCAGATCATTCCTATGGGTCAAAGGGGGTCATAGGGTGACCTAAGACCTCTTTTGAACAATTAAATGACGACATATGTCCTTAGGGGTCCTAGGACCCCTAGGGACATATTCGGATCATTCCTATGGGTCAAAGGGGGTCATAGGGTGACCTAAGACCTCTTTTGACCCATTAAATGACGACATATGTCCTTAGCGGTCCTAGGACCCCTAGGGACATATTCGAATCGTTCATATGAGCCAAAGGGGGTCATAGGGTGACCTATGTCCCCCTTTGACCCATTAAACGATGACATATGTCCCTAGGGGTGCTAGGACCCATAGGGACATATTCAAATCTCTCATATGGGTCAAAGGGGGTCATAGGGTGCCCTATTACCCCCTTTCACCCATTAAACGACAACATATGTCCCTAAGGGTCCTAAGACCCCTAGGGACATATTCGAATCGTTCACATGGGTCAAAGGGGGTCATAGGGTGACCTATGACCCCCTTTGATCCATTAAATGATGACATATGTCCTTAGGGGTGCTAAGACCCCTAAGGACATATTCGAATTGTTCCTATTGGTCAAAGGGGGTCATTGGGTGACCTATGACCCGTTTTGACCCATTAATCAATGACATATGTCTCTAGGGGTCCTAGGACCCCTAGTGACATATTCGAATGGGCCATATGGGTCAAGGGAGTCATAGGGTGACTTATGATCCCCTTGGACCCATTAAATGATGACATATGTCCCTAAGGGTCCTAGGACCCCTAGGGACATATTCGAATCATTCCTATGGGTCAAAGGGGTTCATATGGTGACCTATGACCCCCTTTGACTCATTAAATGATGACATATGTCCCTAGGGGTCGTAGGACGCCTAGGGACATATTCGAATCGTTCATATGAGTCAAAGGGGGTCATAGGGTGACCTATGTCCCCCCTTGAGCCATTAAACGATGATATATGTCCCTAGGGGTCCTAGGACCCCTAGGGACATATTCAAATCGTTCATATGGGTCAAAGGGGGTCATAGGGTGACCTATTTCCCCCTTTGATCTATTAAATGATGACATATGTCCCTAGGGTTCCTAGGACCCATAGGGACATATTCGAATCGTTCATATGGGTCAAAGAGAGTCATAGGGTGACCTATGACCCCCTTCTACCTATTAAATGATGACATATGTCCCTAGGGGTCCTAGGATCCCTAGGGACATTCGAATCATTCTAATGGGTCAAAGGGGGTCATAGGGTGACCTATGACCCCCTCTGACCCATTAATCGACGACATATGTCCCTAGGGGTCCATGACCCCTAGTGACATATTCGAATGGGCCATATGGGTCAAAGGGGGTCATAGGGTGACTTATGACCCCCTTAGGCCTATTAAACGACGACATATGTCTCTAGGGGTCCTAGAACCCCTAGAGACATATTTGAATCGTTCCTATGGGTCAAAGGGTGTCATAGGTCCTTTTGACCCATTAAATGACGACATATGTCTCTAGGGGCCTAGGACCCCTAGAGACATATTCGAATTTTTCATATGGGTCAAAGGGGGTCATAGGGTGACCTATGACCCCCTTTGACCCATGAAATTATGACATATGTCCCTAGGGGTCTTAGGACCCCTAGAGACATATTCGAATCATTCCTATGGGTCAAAGGGGGTCATAGGGTGACCTATGACCCCCTTTGACCCATTAATCGATGACATATGTCCCTAGGGGTCCTAGGACCCATAGGGACATATTCGAATCGTTCTTATGTATATGTGTTAAAAAATGAAAGGATATATATATACTATTTAATGATAATAATAATAATATAAATAAACATTAAGTATTAATATTATTATATCTATAGTAATAATAATAATACTATTATAGCTATAATAATATATATTAATATTATATTGTAGCATAATAATAATAATAATATAAATAAGCACTAAATATTTACACTATTATATCTATAGTAATAATATTAATACTATTATGGGTATAATAATAATATTGATACTATAGCTATATTAATACTATATATTAATATTTCTATATATTAATACTATATTTTAATATTTCTATATATTAATACTATTATACTATTGATACTATTATATATTAATATTACTGTATGATTAGCTTAGTAATAAATCAAAGTCGGTTTCCCTCCAATGATTTTCATAATATTAATATAATTATGGCAAAGGAGGGAAATTATAGCAAGTTTTCCCTCCAAAAATTCATTTTACATAATCGGATATCTGATTTTACTGGCACCAATTCCCAATAATTCCCTGTCCTTGTAGACTTGACAACATCACTTTTTCACTTCTATTTTCATGAGTTTTGAAAAATGTCACGTTTTGGGGCCCAACTAATCAAAAAAAATTTGAAAATATAACCTTAGGTGTTCGAATTTGTCATCTAAATGGAGAGCAGCAGTCATTAAAAGGATAAACACAAAAGGAAGATATCCAATGAAGACTTTGCAGCATATAAGGAAAGGGACAAAATGGAACACTGAAGAAAAAGACAAGGTATGCTAAATATCAGTCAAGTTGATGATGAATTAATCAAAGGTGAAATCATAGAGTCAGATAATGAATATGTACAGTAGGGGAATGAAAATGTACCTATTGAAATCGATAATGCCAAAATTGAAAATTTGGAAAATGAAAATTTTGAAGAAGAAATGCCACCAAGTCATAATCCAAATTGCATAATTCACCATGTCAAAGATGACAATGCATAGGAACCTAATGCACAAGAACCTTACATATCTCCTAATTATAATTGACATGAAGGTTCTAAAACACCAAAATGGATAATTGAAATAGATGAAACGATTATTACTAGTTTGGAAGGAAAAAAATCAGAAAGAACCATTCGGTTATGGGCTTCAAGACTATATCAGATTTTTTTTGGCAACAAGATAGTGGTAGAGAAATGTCAACTTTTCATGCACTTATTAAAGATGCAAAAGATGAGACCTATGCTTTCCAAATTGAAGATTCGTGTCAATAAAAAGTTGGAAAGAAATGCCATTATCATGAAGAATCTTTTCATTGCTCTCAATAGCATAGGAAAAAGTAGTAGAGAGAAGGATAATAGAGTTGCTCGAAGGGTCATTACAACCTCTTGGTAAGTCATCATTTGAGAAAGGGTAGATATATGAGTCAAACTTGTATTGATTTGAATCTAAATCATACTACTTTGAGAAGAGAACTTAGTCGACGAGAGAAAATTGATGATCCTCTTCAAAATGAAACATGGGCATTTGGTGGGAGACTTCCACATTTTGATAAGAAGCTATTTGATGATGTGAAAGAAGAAATTACACAATTTTGGCACTCTAACTCACGAGTATCACCCAATGCTAAAGATGTCTTAAAGTTGAGAATTGGCATCAGATACCACACGCCACATCCTAAACACCATTTAGAGGTAAGTCAAACTATGTTGTTCAAACAATAGAGAGAGAGTCATCCAAGTCTTCATATATCACAAAGAGCTTTTGAATATTTGAAGCCATTTTATTGTGTGCCACTCAAAATTTGAAATACATATTGTTGCAAATATCATGTTGAGTTTTCTATGCACCATGAACTATTACGCTCCATCCGTTCTACTTTGCATAGTAAAGAAATGTTGGAGGATTGTGGGGCTAGTGGGCTTCCAAAATCATTAAGATACTTGCTAGATCAACTCTTATGTTGTAGAGTTGATGGTTGTTCCTTTTATAGAAATTCTTGCTTAAATGAGAAGTGTTCAAAATGTGGTGGCTTATCCAAGTTTGACACATGTTTCCATGAGGGGTGTGAACAAGATCTTGGAAAGACAATACTGAAAAAAAGGGTATATGAAACAGTGAAATACACATTGAAGAGTGGGAGTGAGAGCTCTAGATGTGAATTGGTTGGAAAAGATATCAGTGTGGCTAATTTTATTTCATATTTCAAGGAAAATTTTTTTTACAAGTATGCAAGACATAGTCAAAGGTTTCAGTGGTTGGATCAACAATTTAGAACGTGTAAGGAGACTTTTCCCATTGGCACTATTATATCAGTTGTTGATTTTGCTGAGAACTACACATTGCAACCTCAAAATGAGACACAATCTTAGTATTACAACTCCATTCAGATTGCAATTTTTGTTCATATAACATATAGACATGCCCCTGATAGTGCGGAAGATAATCGAAAGATTATTAGAGAGTATCATTTTTTTATGAGTGATGATAGATCTCACTCTCACAAGTTTGTGCAACATTGTTTTGAGAATTTTTTTGATTTCTTACATGACCATGCAATTGCTATGGATAGACATATCATTTGGTCAGATAACTGTAGAGGTCAATTCAAAAATGCTCACATGTTTTATTGGTTGTGTAGGATGCATGTAGAGAGAGAGGTGCCTCATATTTGGAGTTTTTTTGAGTTTGGCCATGGAAAAGGGGAAAATAATGGAGTAGGGGCATGTGTGAAGAGAGCTCTAGTTAAGGAGCAACTAAAGATTTCAACAACAGAGCTTCTTGATGCTCATAGCATTGTTGATTGCTGTAGTTTAGCATTATCACAAGGGGGGACTCTTGATTTAGTGGTACGCAGGTTCTTTTGGTTGGTTGAGGAAGGGTCCATAGGTGATAGATCAGATTGTGCTACAGTGAGAGACTCATAAAAAATGGATTCATTTCAGAGTTCTGATTCTAGTACATGGACCATTTGGACACGACAACTAGCTTGTTTTTGTTGTACTTGTTTTCAGTGTGATTGGGATCATTGTGAGTCAAGTGAGTGGGTGGACACATGGGCTCCACATTATCTTACTCCATTGTCTATCATACCCTCTATCAAAAATGATGACATGGAAAGTTCACTTGAGCATAACCATCTATCAGATCTACTTCAGCCAGGACATGTCTTTGCATTGGTTGCACCATAGGGGAATGATGAGAAATCTGATTATTGGTTAGCACGTTGTGTAAGAGGCAAACAAAAACTTGCACAACCGATCATAGATGATGATAGATTCACATATCTTACTGGTTCAGTGGTTGTTGCTGGAACATGGCTGCGGACATACATGCTTAGAAGGAACGAAATTCCTGCATTCGAAGACTATCAGAAGCACAAAGTAATTCTCATATATTTGCATCTTATTATAGCAACAAATGTAAAGTTATTGAAGCATCAAGGAAGACCAAAAGTAAAAGAACTGTTTACTATTGCTAATGTTGATCATGAAGCCCTGTTGGAGACCCTAAAATAGAGAGAGGACCCTATTGGAATACTCGACTAGGTATATATACTTCTTATGTTATTTTCTTCATAATGATTTAATGAATTGATGATTATCTTGTTTAATACAATAAGTTACTAATTTTTTTATGATATTGAAATGTAGGTACATCATGAAGAGTTGGAGGGGGGTGGTATTGGGGAGAATTTCTAAAATTTATGATGTATTATGATGTAAAATGTATACTTTTTTTCTATATGGTTTTTGTATTTTGGTAGGTTCTTTGTAAGGAATTACAAGAGGAAGATATTGAACAAGTTCTTGCAAATCATATTTGCATGTGATACAAGGCTATAAGGACAATTTTAAGAGCATTTATAACTATATGAAAGATAATTGCATGCGGATATCTTATTACCAATTTTGTTTTTTCCTTATTTGACATAAAGCTGACATTATGATTATTAAAACTATTTTTATCAAACTAATCAAATAAGAAAAATCTTGAAAGTATGGATGAGCAATTAGAATACTTGATTTTTTCCATTTTGCAACCAATCATAGCATTTGAAAGTATAAAGAGTCATAATATTGTATAATGTTTTGAAAGACTTTCATATTGAAAATTTGTATGAAGCACATTTGGGATAAGCCATGAAATCCATGAAAGAAGATAGCATGTAGGATACACAATTAAAGCCAATAAGCAAGATAGCACATGCATAATGACATGATATGAAGTTGGATATGAAGGCTATGAGTGAATGAGAAAGTAAAATAGGGAATCTCATGGATAAGATAATGGTTTTCACCAAGGCACATTTTTTTATCTTCTTTTCTATTTTTTAAAAAAAATTTAGAAATAGGTCAACTATTTTCAAGTTAGATAGTGTTTCTAAAGGAAAGATAAGTTATGATAAGCCAAGACCATAGATAAGTATGCTCAGTGATGTTGATAGGGTGAAGGAAGTGAGATGATAGTAGGATAAGAGTTCATTCCTTGGAAGGATTGTATGAGTATGGATAGTAGGTAAGTGTAGCTTTGAAAACATTGCATAAGGGTAGGTGACAAAGTGGGGAAGATCAACATTTACACACACCTTGAAGGGTTTCTGAATGATGGAGGAATCATGGAGGAAATGGATCAAGGTTTAGATGTATGAGCTGGTAGGAAAATGTTAGAAGAAGATTGAGTGGAATATTTGTAAGCTTTTGAGAAAGATGTTTGGAAGAAAATAGAGTGGAAGCCTTTGGAATATTGAATGTTAACTTAGATTTATGTTCAATATTAAAGTCTTTCAAGAGAGACTTTGGAGAGCTAGAAGTAGAAAGTGTAGGAGAAGGTTTGAAGACTTTAGATTAGATGGATAAGGACCAAGGATAGAATTATGAAATGCAAAGGGATAGTGACTAGGGATTTCAACATCTTTAGAGTGAGTAGCATGACCAAAGTCATCAATAGACTCATGAGTACCTTTTATAGGAGAAAGACCTTTGATAGGAGTGTTTGAATCTTGAGCATAGTTTTGAAGTGGATATGGAGAAGTAGAACATGAGGGGACACTTTGATCTTGAAATCTTTCTTTATATAGCATAGAAAGATCACTTTTCCCATAAGTTTCAGTAAGCTCAATGGAGGTAGTGGAAATGGTATCCTCATCATATGTAGGAGGTGGGTAACATAGAGGATATAGAAAGGTGAAATTTTGGATGAGATGAAAAGGTGTTTGATCTTGATCTTTATTTATAAATTTTTCCTTTTGAGAGTCATCTTGATATGGAGCACCTTCTAAGGACAAGGGAAAATGTGAGGTGTGCATGATAGAATCTTAAAGCAATAATGCAAGATTAGCTAAAGTGGGCATAGTAATCATAGTATTGCATGAATGTTGAGGATCTTTAGTCTTAGTAGCATGGAAAAGGTTTTCAGACAAGTGAAGGTTAGCTGGACTTTCTTTTAGTTGTAGCCCTTGAGGGTACGTATGGTCTATATGGAAAGAATTAGGTTCTTTGTTTGGTGGAGGCATTTTTGAAAGCTTTGGCACTTTAGGACGTTTATTAGTGTTATAAGAAGTGAAGGTGTCAAGGAAATCATCACTTGACATAGGTTCATCAACATGATCTTGTGACACATGAGTCATTAGAGGTATCAACAATCCCATCATAAATGAGATCTTCAATTTTATGTTTCAACACTATGGAATCTTTAGTTTTATGAAATTTTCTTCCATGGAGGTTTGATTTTGGGTTCATAAGGTCTAGAGTTATCTAGTAATGTGATGGATTCATTATCAAGAAGTGTTTGCAAGATGTTATCATGAGAATCTTCCAATGGAGTAAAAGTTCTCTCAAAAATTTCTCCATGATAATTTTTTTGTTTCTTAAGTGAATAGAATGCATCCATGTCTTCATCACTATCTTGGTCAAAGATAGGTCCATAATGAAAGTTTGGCATAGGCTCAAAGGAGGTATCACTTGCTTGTTCTCTAAAGAGGTCTTTAGATCTAGAAGATGAAGATATTCGATGTCTTGGTGTAGAATATGTAGACCTTGAAGAAGATGACCTGTGTGTATGTAAAGGTCTTAAGGGAGATTAATTTAAGAATGCAATATTCTCCTCTAACCTTTTCTCAAGTTTAGAATTGATTTCTATCATGTGCTTAGAGAGATGAAGGTAAGAAAGATTATTTTTCTCTTCTAGCTCTTTGTATTGAACATATAGATCTTGAAACTCTTTAGTGGCATGGAGGATATCATGATCATCTATATTTAGTTGAGGTTTGGTAGCACAAGGTTTGAATACCATAGTGGTAGATAGATAATAAAGCATGAAGGAGACTAGAGGAAGCTAATAAGGTGACACAAGATAACTTGATGTCCAAACTAGAGAGGTAGAGTGTTCACATGTCAAAGAGAGGTAGAAATGAATGAGTGACTTGTCAAACAAATTGTCCAAGTAGGTTACAACACTAGTGACTCAAGTCAAGAGTTATGAAAAAATCCCAAATAGCAATGTAGATTTTAAGTGTAGTCAATAGATCAAGGAAACCATTTAGTGAAAGAAATTCTTAGTATGCATATCATAGACCATGAAGTTAGAAAATACCAATAGCTCTAAGACCAAAGAGCCATTTTAAGCATGTTCAAGCACTAGAGACATAGAAAATCAAAGTCAATTTATGAAACTCCCCTTAGCAAAAAATGCAAACAAATATTTGCACTTGACGTTTTGACTTGGTTGAAAAAGTTTGACAATAATTGATAATATTGCAAGCTCGATGTTCAAAAGCAATTTTTTTCCAAGAAAGATAGTGACACATGGAGTAGTCTTCAAACAATCAAGTAAGGCACAAAGAAACCTTTCATGATACAAGTCAAAGCGGTCAACCTTTCTTGACAACTTTTCAAAATCTAACTCCTAACGACTACAAGTCAGTTCCATTAGCTCCAAGTGGGTGGGTGAACCATAGTGACACCCTTTTTCCAACCACGAAGACCCTCTATTGTCCATGGCCACCTTGTATTGAGGAGTCCCCAAGGTTCTCTAAGTGCGTTTTGAGGTCGATCTTCTTAGGGTCATAACTCAGAGCTCGTGAGGGCTATCGATAAACTATTAAATACTACAAGATGCTAATGTTGAGGCCTAAAATAATCTATCTCATTTTTGAGAGATCACATTCTATTTGGATTCGGCATAGTGATCTCGCTCGATGCCAAAACTCGCAATGTGCCTCAGTTCATAGGTGCACCACAGTGTAACTTTGAAACTGCTCATCTTGGCATCGAATCGTCAGTACCATTAGCTCCAGATGGGTGGGTGAACCCTAGTCACACCCTTGTTCTGGCCACAGAGACCATCCATCATTTGTGGCCACCCCATACCAAGGAGTCCCCAAGGTTCTCTAAGTGCATTTTGAGGTCGATCTTTCAAGGGTCATAACTCAGAGCTCGTGAGGGCTATCGATGAACTGTCAAATGCTACAAGACAGCGATATTGAGGCCTAAGATAACCTATCTCATTTTTGAGAGATCACATTCTGTTTGGATTCAGCACAGTGATCTCGCTCAATGCCAAAACTCACAATGTGCCTCAGTTCATAGGTGCAACACAGTGTAACTTTGAAACCGTTGATCTTGGCATCGAATCGTCAGTGCCATTAGCTCCGAATGGGCGGGTGAACCCTAGTCACACCCTTGTTCTGGCCACAAAGACCATCCATCATTTGTGGCTACCCCGTACCGAGGAGTCTCCAAGGTGCTCTAAGTGCATTTTGAGGTCAATCCTTCGAGGGTCATAACTTAGAGCTCGTTAGGGCTATCAATGAACTATTAGAGGAGACAAGTTTGTAAGGATGGAGTGGCTTAGTTTTTTTGCTAAAATAAGTTAGTGGGAAGGCTTTATTAGAGGGTCTTGGCCAAACTAGTGGGGTGTTTGCCCACTCTCTAATTTTAGAGACAGTTAGGTTTTGGAGGGAGATTAGGGGAGCTCTACTACAACTATCTTTACCCTAGCTTGGACCAAGGTTAGTATCTCAAACTTTCTTCTTTTCCATTTCTTTCTTTTAGCATGGTTAAGCAAATATGCAAGTGTGGAGTTTATCAATGGAGTATGCATTGCATTGCATTGTGGAGTAGCATTCATGTGAGTGCTTGAATGGTGTTCATTCCATGTAGATTAGTGTGACACCATTGTGCATCTTGTTGTATTGTGACTCATTGTCCATATCTTTCAATGTTCATGTTCCTATGATTTTGAAAAGTCCCTTCTGTTGCCCCATTGTGATGGAAGGAGATTGTATCATTGTTACCTAATGTACATGTAGAAGAAACAATTGATAAGGTTGTATATGCATGTTTCATTTGGAGTTTATATTGTTATGAAAGCATTGGTATGAGTCACAGATTTTCTTTGACATCATTGTTATCATTTGAAAATGTGAAAGAAAGTTTTCTCCTTGTGGTATTGTAAATGACTAGTTGATAATAACAATCCATAGATGTTATGTGATACCATTGATTGTATAAATTTAAAACTTAGTAGATTGCTTACAATCTTGTTGTGCACTCAATAATTTGGAAGGAAAATTTTATGTTCATATCACATGCATGGATAAAATTGATTTTAATTACCAAGCTTAATGCAATTCTAAGCAAGGAAATCATCAAATTAATTTCATGATATAACAAAATGAAGTTTGTTGTAAGAGAAGACATAATAAAATCTATGAGATACACTGATTTAGGCATGCATTTTCCTCTTTGGAAAATGTATGGTAAAGGCAAATAAATCCCTTCCTTAATACAGAGCAATAAAATATTAAAAAATGTTCCTAGATTCTATACTGCTATCCAATAAAAATAAAAATAATAATAGCATATAGAGACTAATGAGTGTCCTAGACTAATATATTTCCTAGAGTGTCCTAGACTAATATATTTCCTAAGTGACAGAATGGTACAAATTACAATCTTGTGACTTCTAAGTCACATCCAACACTCAAATAATGAATTAGTAATTAAATAAATAAAGGCATATTAGTGTGTGTGTTAGAGAATATGACAAATTTAAATATTTAACTCAAAAATAAAATAAAAGCCAAGATTGATCTTGACTGCCCTTCTAGAGTAGCCCCCAACATTTCCTAAGCCATCATAATGCAAAAATTTTTCTCCACTCCCCAAGTCATATTGTTAAATTTGACATTCATTTTGACATGTCATGTAAAAAATTTTATCCTTGAGCTTGCCTCCTTGAAAAGGGGTTCCATCCCCATTAATATACTTGGGTGCATAGGAGAAAGGGTTTATGTCACATCCTTGTCTTATGCACTAGTCGTCCCCTCCTTACAGCAATGGTCATGTGTTCCCAAGCATAGGTAGTCGACTTGAAATTTCTTGCAGCAGTGGTCATGTGTTCCCAAGCATAGGTAGTCAACTTGAAATTAAGGGGGAGTGGGATAGCAATCCCAAGGGATTTGTACTTAGGAGAATGTCAAGTTGACATTTAATATGACTTGTTCACATTAGGATTGTTGATTGGAGGAATGAGAAAAAGATGTCCTAAGGCTTGGATTAGTCAAAATTCTACACATGACCCACATGGGACCTTGTGGGGACCACATGTAGGAAGAAATGTGGCCTTGGTAAGAGTTAGGGAATGATGATGATTTAAGATAGATAGGAGACTCACCCTTTATATATGTTTTTATTTTTATCAGATAATTATTTAATCATTTCAAGTCTTGAATAGAGGATAATGACATTTAGTGTATTTGAGCTTAGTTTAAGGGTAATGTTTATATCAAGGGGCTCATTTAGAAACATGTAACAATTAAACCATATGGTAATGGAAAAGATCAATATAGGAAAATAAATTAAATGAAATAAATAAGTCTACAAGAATGCATATATAATTGAACATGATGTTAAGTACGGAGGGTTTAATTAAATTAGTGTTAAGATTGTAAATTAGGATAGTTGGATGTACATATAATAGGGTTAATATGAAGTAAGTTTTCAGAATGATGGGATCGGAGAATCAAGGATAAAGATGGATGATGGATTAAAATAATAACTCAAATCTAGTTTTATCTAGTCAATAAAGCACATTGATAGATAAGAGTTACTAGATAGAATTGAATGCAAGACAAACCTGTGTAGATGTTGGATTTAATGTCAAGTGAATTTTATATTTGGCTTGATGGAATGTTAGTTAGATAATGAATGTTGTGGATTCGATTGAAGATATTAGTAGAATATCAAACTCGATAGAATATAAATACCAATTTGAAAATGTAGTGTAGGAATAAAGCATTAGTTAGCTAGTATGTAATAAGGGTCAATAGGCATGTCATTAGAGGTAGCTCGTCAGCTCATGTATCCTATGTATAATTAATGATAATATGATTCATGTACACCACATTTTACTATGTTAGTTGCATGAAATGATGAATACATATATGTCAGAATGACAAGCTATGTTATATACAAACCTTATTTATACGCTTGCACCTAATCCTTGCATAAACAATTCATCTAACAAATTTAAATTGACACACTCAATACGATGGTGTAGTAGGATGTGTTTAAATATAGATCGTGTATTATTATTGAGTTAAGTACTTTGAATTGGCCCTTAGACTTACTAAGAGTTCCTCATTTTATGTGCTTACTAATTCGTACTATGAAACTACTTTGAATCTTAACATGCTTTGATAATAATAATATTGATAGTGAGAAAGTGAGCTTATGGTGAATAATTAGATGTAATAATGTAAAAAGTAAATATAATAGTATAGTAATTATAGTAATTAAAATAGTAAATGTAAAAGCATGGCAATGTAGCTAGATTAGTTAGTAGTTGATGAGCTAGATAGTTAGTAATTGCCTTTTGTTAGAGTGAGTTTAATTTATGTATTGAAATAGTAATTTTTGTGTTTAGGAAACTGTAGTGAGTGCTAGTTTGGTGAGGAAGCAATGTTGATAGAATGCACAAGGATGACTAAATAGAGTGAAGAGGGAGAAAATGACTCAGTATTAGTCCAATCTTCGAGAGGACCTATAACTAGTAAGATATGGATGCAAGAACATGATACACATTTGGCACATAAAACAAATTGTTTATTCCATAAGTTGTGTAACTAATGTGTTGAATGATGGATACTATCAATGCAAGTGGCCCCTTCTCCATCATGTAGACTTCGAATCTATCTTTGGGGCATATCTTTTCTAATTTCCAATGATTAGATCCGATATAGTGTGGTAGATAAGTGCACATTTTCTTATTTGACTAAGGGTGCTCATGTGATGAGTAGTAAATCTAAATTCTCTAGATACATGTGTTTAATCAATTAAGATATACTACACTTCCACACCATATAGTAATTGTCACATTAATATATATTGTAATGATTAATGAATGTGTGTACATTGGTAATGAGGATAATAAGTAATTCTGATCCCCTTCCCTTACATGCTAGAATCATGACCTAGTCCATATGATACAATCGACAGACCCTAATAGAATATTAGTATTAGAGGCTTGTTAGGATATGAATTACCTTACTAATTTATGAGTGTTGTATCTTGAACTTGCTCATTTGATTCGTGACGCTAACTTGAACTAGACTGTCATCCAATCTATTTGAAAACCACCTGTGACTAAAATGTTACAACCGGATGACACTATCCACATGAGTCTTGAACTCCTATTCAATGATAACCTTGTTTTACAATATGTAATTTCTTATGTGACTTCATAAGCTACAAAAAAAAAAAAAAAAAATTGTGTTTTTACTAGTAAAATTTAGGGCATGACACATGATCCATGATAAATTGAACAATACTAGATACTAAATTAATATGTATATCATTGTGCACATAAATGACAAAAATATATATCAAAATACATGTATCCATAGACAAAATTTTACACAAATATATATCAAAGATCATGTATCCATAGACAAAGTACTCAAATATATATCAAAATACATAGATCCATTTACAAAATGTGGCTGATCATGCCATCAGAATGTGTATAATATCAATGTTTCTATATACAATGTGGCATATGCCATCTCAAAATGTCTCATGATGCATCCTACGAAAACTATACTATCCTAGGGTGCTTGTGGATGATCAAAATGCAACCTCTTCGCTACACTAGGTGGATCGGATGCCCCCTACATAAACAAAAAAGGAAAACCCAAAGTTAGACTACTAAATTTATATGATTCTATGTATCTAACATTGAAATACTCAAATACATAATGATCTTTTCTATAATGGACATTAATACTATCAAAATTTGATAATAAATACCTCTCTCATCGACCTCCTGCACCGGTCAAGAGTCCTCTCATATGCCCTCGGCAATGCTAGTACCTCTCTGATTGTGGGCTGTATATGTTCAAATACCTTTGTCAGATGAATCTACAATTTAAACTATAAAATTATAATTCATAGCATGCTAAATTTATAACATATTTAATCATGAATTAAAACTAAAACTTACTATTGTAGGCTCCTCCTCAGGAGTGTGTGGCCGCGTCATCAAATCTACATAACTGTCCTGTCGGACCTCATGTGCACAAGGAGTCTTCTATGAGATACAAAATAGTAGTTGTTAATATCACAAAAATTAGTTTTGAATTTATTTATGAAGATAAGTGATGCAGGAGCATCCCATGCTCATCAGGGAAACATTGAAGATCCAAGGCATTACAGAGGTCATGGAGCATCTCTTGAAGTCAATTGGGCAATGCTTGCACCAATTATGGCTCATTGAAGCATACAAAGTTATAATGTTGGACTCATATGTGGAAAAAAGTTGTAATTGGGCATGAGATAGGATTTTAGGATTTCATATGGTAGATGAGTCATTTGATAGGTTCATGTAGGTTTTCATGATCATATTTTGTCATTAGACAAGTCAAAACATTCAATAAGCCCATTAAAAGCATAATTTAATAGTTAGAAATTTGAATAGTAACGATTATGTGTTTTTTGGAGGGAAACTCCATAATTTAAATTTTATGAAGAGTTAACAAATGAAACTGATTGGAGGTGGTTGAGGAGGTTACTAACCATCCTTTGAAACTTATAAATTGTGATTGTATGGCTTGGAGGGTCAGATTTGTACGAACTGTCTCAGAAAATTGAATGAAAGTGCTTAGTTTTCAAGAGCAACTTGAAGAAACCTTTGTTTTGTAAGTGCTTTATGATATTGGAATGAGTGGTAATATCATCTTAGATATGTAAATTCATGGTGAATGCTGAAGGAGAAGTTCTAGAATTGAGTTTTGGGGTTTGAACAAGCAGGCCCTGGTTTTTAAGCCATTTTAAGAAGGGTTTTGAAGCTTGGGTGTTTAGGAGTGTGACCAAGACCTATAATCTTGAAAATACTTTGATTTAGATCATTAATAGAGACTATGAAAAAGGATTAAGTCAGATTGCAAGTTTGAAGGGTACTTGCTTTGTAAAAGTGATCTAATTAGGCCCAATTCTGAGACAAACTGCCTTGTTACGTACAATCTTTCCAAAGGAGTGATATCTGATTTTTGGAAATGTTATAAAACTAAAAAAAGGGTATCTGAAAAGATAGTTTATTTTATTTGTGTTTTGGAAAGTCTGGGAGAAAAATTAAGAAAATAGGGTCTGCTGATCCAAGGAATAGAATAGCCTAGTAAAGGGAAAAACTGGTCTCTTTTGTATCTACTAAAGATTTGTGGGTTTGGAAACCTTAGAAACATGTTGGTTGAAGTTTTTTAAGGTGTGTAGAGGTGGAGGGAATACTTGGTGAATGTAAATCCAAGTTTGGAGTCTTTGGTGGCATTGTGTGCATTTGGGAGCACCATTGAAACATAGGGGTTGGGTCCATATTGTGCTTGAATTGGCAAGTTTGTGGTTAGATCCTCCATCCTCTGCATCAAATGGTATCAGAGCATCAACAAGGTCTTTTAGGAGTAGATAAGTTGTAGGTTTCATCATCATAGGAGTCTTTGTCATCCTTAGTGTGCTGGTCCCTTTGGTGAAGCCTTTGAGTGTCTAATTCCTCCTTGTGTGTCCCAGAGTTGAAAGGTACATAAGTGGTGTCTAGAGATTTCTTGGTGAGGAAAGAAAGAGAATTAGTGAGTTGGCCCTTGGGAAGGAAGAAAACTTGTTGTGAAAATGCCTCCTAAAAATCAAATGGCTAGAGAACTTGAAGAATCGAGAGAGGAGAGAACTTGAAGCATCTAGAGTGAGGGAAGAAAGATAGATGAGAAGAGAGAGGCTGAAGCTTATTGCAAGGATAGAATCCTTAGAAAAGGAAAGGCAAGAACCTAGAGGAGAAGAGGTTAGAGGAAGAAATCATGGAGAGAACCATGAAGAAGAAGAGGTTGGTAATGCAAGGCAAGAGCATGAGACAACAGATGATCCTGAAGAAAGGAGATTTATGAGAATCATTAAGGTAGTACAAGGTAATGGTGGCAAGAACCATATTTATTTGCCAATATACCAGGGTAAAATGGATAGTGAAGAAGTGCTAGGGTGCATAGAGGCCCTTGAGAACTACTTTGATCTTGAAGACATAGAGGTAGATAAGAAAGTAAAAGTAGAAAAAGCAAGATTGATAGGAACAACACTGACTTGGTGGACTAGTGTTTAGAATGAGAGAGAGGAAAGGTGGTGCAGGGCACCTAACCTATGTGGCAGGGGAGAACAAGTATCTATGTTGCTGGACACCTTGCCACTCCATGAAAGAGAGGATTCAAGTAGATTAGGAAGTTGGAATAAAGGTTTGGTCCATATTTTTTCTATGTTTTGTAATAAAGGCACATGTAAGGCCCACAAGAATTTTGGTGTGGTTATAAACCAAGTGACTCCATGGGACCAAAAGGCCTTAGAATAGGGTATTTAGAGTCTAAACAGTATTAGCAAAAAGTGGTTGTTTGTTTGTTTTATGGTTGGGAATTCCTATATGGTTGTTCCAATGATCATGTAGACCTTTATATATGTCATATGTGATCTTAGTTGAAAGGGGGAGATCAGAGTGTACGGTGGTTTGGAGAAAAAATAATAAAAACTTCAATTTTCTAGAAATTTACTGGTAATCGCTCAGTTGTTACGCTAGTACGGATCTGTACAAAACTTTTATGATTTCTAAGTGTATGAAATAGTTGTAGGGGTGAGTTAGGAAACTTTTGGTTTTGGTTTGACTCAAAAAGGATTTGGGGTTTAAAAGTTATCTGCATTTTAGTAGAAGGTGGTCTGAAAAGCCTTGTTTCCTAGACCCTTCCACAAATGCATCCCTAACTTGCATTCCCACCAGTGGCACCCTCTAAAACTGAGGGATATGCAAGTTACAAGACTAGGCAACATAATGCCAGAGGTTGGAGGCCTAGAGAGAAGGGAAACTATTTTTCCAAGTCGGCCCTAGGTCAAGCAAGCCCATGTGCTTGATCAATTTTTGCAAGGTAATTGGTGACAGTCATGGTTGCAGGCACTTTTGATCAGTTTGAGTGCTAGAGTTGGATGCATTTACTATGTTGGATATTTCCTTAAGTTTTTTGGGTCTTGGGAACCCACCTTGCCCATTCTTCCTTGAAGCCCTAGCCTAACTTGATCAACTAGGCCTAGGTACCAAGAAGCAGTTTGGAGGGTGCTGGAGCAAGATCAGCCCAAAAGCTTTTGGATTCTTAGTAGGTGCCAAGAAGGGTGTTTGGACCTATGGAGAAGTCCCTATGCTGTTAAGGGATAGTGGGAGAAAAGTGCAAAGAAGCTAATTGGAAGGCTACAAGGTTTGTAGGCCTAGAAGTGCAAAGGTGTGTTGAGAGTTTGGTGGAACCAAACAAATTGATGATTTTGGGTTGGAACAGTATGTCCATGATTTTCTCCATTTATGGTGATAGTTGGTGAGGCTTTTGAAGTGGGATTTCCTTGTTTGGCTTGGAGGTTGAGTATACCCGAATTGGGTAAGAGGACTTGTGAGAAGTCCTAGAATCCTAAGTTGGATTGTGACAGCCATTTATTGGCTTGTGGAAGGTAGTTGCTATAGACTCTACATCAAAAGGGGATTGAATAAGATTTTAGATTGGGAGAGAATGAAGACCATGGTGAGAAATCCATTCTTGCCATCTGATTTAGCAATCCAAATAAAGATAAGAAGGAACAATTTGAAACAGAGGGATATGGATGTCATGTCCTATACTGAGCAACTCTATACCTTGAGTATTAGGGGAGGAATGGAAGATGAAGATGAGAAGGTGGATAGATACATTAATGGCCTCAAGTACAATATTCAAGATGAAATAGGATTGAATGTACCAAGGACACTTGGAGAATGTTTTCAGTTGGCAATCCGAGTAGAGGAGAAGTTGAAAAGAAAGAATGAGAGGCAAGCAAATCAGAGAGGAGGTGGAACAATGAGAGGAAGAGGTGTAAGAAGTTAGTTTGACACTTCAAACAATAAAGACAAATATAAAGGAAAAGAGATTACATCTGAGACAAGAGGAAGTTTCAGAGGAGGAAGATTTGGAAGTGGAAGAGGTAATAGTGTTTTCACAGGTAAATGCTTCACATGTGGAGGAGTAGGCAATCAATCCTACAAGTGACCTAAGAAAGGTGTGGATTTCAGGAAGGAGGAGAGGAGAGTCACCTTGACCCAAGGAGAAGAGGAATAAAAGAAGTGCGATAATGCAGACCCTGAACTTGAAGGAGAATCTTTGATGGTGAGAAGAGGACCACAAATGTAGCAGCAAAAGGAGACCAGACCATCCATTTTCAAGACAAATTGCATGAGCCATGGTAAGATTTGTAAGATGATAATAGACTCTGGTTCCTTTGATGATTTAGTGTCTTATGAAATGGTAAATAAACTAGGATTGAAGAAGTATCCTATTGATAGACCATATAGGGCATCTTCGGTCAGTGATGCACAAAATATTGTTGTAAGGGAGCAAGCAATAGTGGATTTCTCTATAGGAGAGTATAAAGATCAAGTTATATGTGATATCATTCTAATGACATTCTACGATGTAATCCTTGGAAGGCCTTAGCAAGCCTCAAGGAACACTATTCATTTTGGCTCATCAAATGTTTATATAGTACACAAAGATGGTGTAAAGTTTAAGCTAAATCCTTTCACTAGTCATGATGAGGAAAGAGTTATTTGTTTTGGCAAGAAAGATTTTGTGGACTTGTAGGAGCAGAGGGAGAGTAAACATGATATGATAGATCTGCCACTGAAGCCATCTCTTTTGGTTATGAAGGATGAGATTGTTCAAGACAAAACTCAGAATTCTACTTACAAGCAGACAGTGATAGCAAAAGGAGTGATGATAGGAATAGTATGGTGTCCTTTGGTGATGAGAGTGAACAAAGAAGTGAACATATCCATGGAGGATAAGAAACAGGGTTAGCATGACCTTAGACAACAAGTTATTCAACCTTTGTGAAGGATAAAACATGATTGTTCACAATCAACAGGCAGTAAGGTTACCATGATTGGTAACAAGGATCCAATGCTTTTTGTTTCTAATGATTTGTATGCAGGTGTGCAGGATAATACATTGCAGGTGCAAAGTTGCAAACATCCCTCTAGAAGGATGGGAGGAAAGAAGATAGTACCCCTTAACTCTTGGGACAAGAGTTGCTTTGAAGGTGGGGTGTTTGGTGCAGGGGCACCTATTAAATTATCTAAGAGAGCCTTGGTACCAGATGAAGATAGAGGATCAAAGACATCATTGATTGTTAATTGGGATATATTAAAACCAATAATGGAATTATGTAATAAACAATGTACTTTGAAAGACAAAAGTCATAAAAGTCCTAGTAAGGACCTAAGGGCAACATGATGTAAAATGGCCAAAAGAGCCATATGGGGTAGTCTTAGGATAGTTTCATACTTAGTTGCATTTAATAAATCCATATGACCAATTTTGAGTCAATGGAATAGTTTAGAAAGTTAGGGAATGCATAAAAACTATAGTTTGAAATTTGAATTTCAAATTCAAACGGTCATATTAGTTTTGGAGGGAAAGTAGTAATTTGGTATTTGTTTGATTAAATTAACCTTTGTAACGAACTTGGTTGGTTGGACAGGTGCATATAAGCCTATTTAAGTTGTAATGAACATATGCAAGACATGAATAATTATTGGTACAGAAAAAATCATAGAAATTGTACGGAACAACAATCATACTTTCCTCTGCATCAATAAGAAAAATAAAAAATAAATGATACTTATACATACAATGGGGCTCTCTATGTGAATGGAAATCCCTAATGATCTAGGATGCCAAATCTGTACAGGCTCATCGCCAGTAGCCACACCCTATATACAATAAAGAATGTAATTAAATGAGATTACCACAAACATTTTACAAGAATGCATCGATATTTAATCAATTAGAAAACATCTAATTACCTTTCCTTTGTTAGTACATGCTGGCTCACCCCCCGCACTTTGTCCCCTTAGGGCTGGTGGTATCTGCAAGATAAAAGAAAGATTAGCAACCATATATGCTACAATATGAAATAGAAAAAAAAAATGCTAACACAACATAATGTACCATAGATGTCTCAAGGCCAAATGAAATGGCCGAGAGTGTAGCATCGTCTATCTGTCTGAGCTCCTCCTCGGTCATCAACTAAACATGAATGAAGATCACATACATGTAAAAGTCAGTATGGCTTAAAAATTAAAATTACTCTATTATAAAAATTAACTTTAAATCGCATATGTCATAACAAAAAAATGTATACATGTACCGACACCAAAGGAGTCCATGCCTCTGCATTCCCCTCCTCTCTCGCATTAGGGTATGTAGCCTCTGCATGTGTGTCTGGTGTATCCTCGTCTAATACAAAATGATACTCAGAAAGATCACCTATGGGACCCAAGCAAATATTCTTGCATGTAATGCAAGTGTGAGGCACACAAACGTGTGATGAGCTAGCCGATGATGAACTGGCACCAACATCATCAACACGAGGAGGCAGGACTAACCTAGCCTGAGATATCATTAGGCTACTCAGCCTATGAATGGCTTTGATGGTCTGAGAGCTAGCCTCTGCCATAATATATGGATGTTGCACTTGAGGAGGGGGGGAGATATCGGGGGGGGGGCAAAAGTGCCAAGTTTCTTCCGCTGGGAAGAGGGTCTATCCTAAGGAGCTCCTAGTCCTAAGCCCATGTTGGGCTTCATGCTCCAATAGTTCACTTTAAGTTTCAACACAAATTCTACATATAATTTTCTAAGGAAATAAAATGGTATGTCTGAATTTCCATGTGGAGGGATATCAAAGACCATCCACCAACGATCCCAAAAATTTGCACGTATGGCATCATTTGTGCACCATTTAATCGATAGTTTGGTTTTTTTTGGGTCAACTGGTATACCCATTTTTGGGTTAGCAAAAAGGCTAGCCAAATCATCTTTGCTTATGTTGAGGGCCGCGACCTCATCATAATCCAAACCATCATCAAACATTTGGTGCATTTCATCATGCCAACGAAGAGCGGCATTTTGTTGGTTCGTAAGGGTTTCAATGTTATCCACTATGGTGTTTAACGTGGATAACATAGGAGCCAGTGTAGGCACATTATTATATGTTCTATGCAAGCCTCTCAACTCAGTGAGATTTTCATTTATCAAATCCTCAATTCGAGGAGGGTTTTGAAGAGGTAGAGGATCATTAGGTGGATGGTTTTGTGGGCATACTGGATCGTTTGGTGGTGGGTTACGAGGAATATTATTCCTTGCCTCAGTGTCATCATTTTGATCAGCCATTCCTATTGAATTACAAAACGTAATATATATTTAAAAAAAATCTAAATTTTAACCATTTTTGTCAAAAAAATCCTACATTCAACTAAAACAAATAAAATCATCCTAAAATCTATTAAATTTAGGTTAAAAATGAGTTGGGGGAAAAAAAAACATACCTGAACATCTGATATCCGATCTTGTATCTGATATCCAATCCACAGTGGTAATACTGGCCCCAAATTCATGTAAAATGAGGGCCCGCGGGTTTGTGATTTTATTTATCCAATGTGCATGTATCGGATATCCGATATGTCCCAAACATATAACATATAATATATATTACATTATGTTACATTTTATATATATTTTTATTATATTTTATATATATTATATTAATTTACTATATATTATAATATAAAATATTATATTATATAATAATATTATTATAATATTATATTATTATAATTTATAATATATTATACTTTTTTATTATATATTATATTATAAGATATTACTTTTTATTATTATATTATATCTTATATATATAATATTACATTACTATATATTATAATATATTAAATATTATATTATATTATTATAATATAATACATTATAATATTATTATTATAGTATAATATTATACGATTATAATATAATAATAATATTATTATTATATTATAGTATAATAATTATTATAATAATATTATTATTATAATATAATAGTATGATATATTATTTAATATAATAATAATAATATCATGTAGTAAATATTAATATTAAATAATATATCATATTAAATAATAATAATAGTAATATTATTAAATAATATATCATACTATTATATGATAATAATAATTATTATTATAATAATATTAAATAATAATAATAATAATAGTGTCACTTGTCGGTTATTCGATTTAAAATCGGATATCCGATAAGGCTCGGCCTTACCTTCCAGGTTTGGTTCCTGGATAGGTGAAAAAAAGTCAAAGCAAATTTTGAAGTGCTTTTAGGCATCTTCAAACTCTTTTTTTTTCACATCGCCACTTTTTGGCACACCATGATCCTGCACATACCCTATACATGTACATAAGAACATATAAAGACTATGATGACCTTGAAAGAATGCATGAACTATAACATTTAATTAATAAAAGTTAATATACATATATATATGTTTTCAATATTCATGTTTATACATACATGTTACTATTTTTAATGCCTTAATTTAAGTTTAATTAACTATACTTAATGACATGTCATAATATAAGTATAATTAAGTTCTATATATTTAATCTAAGTATAATTAACTATATTTAATGACGTGTCTTAATTAACTATATAATTAACTATATTTAGTCTAATTATATTTAATGTAGATCATGTATTAACTATATTTAATGACATGCCTTAATTAACTATATTTAATCTAATTATATTTAATGTCTTAATAATTAACTCTATTTAATGACATGTCTTAATTAACTATAATTAACAACATTTAATTAATAAAATATAATGTATGTAATATGTAACATAGTTCATATAACATATACATGTAAGAACATATAAAGAGTATGACCTAAAGAATGCATGTTACAACATTTAATTAGTAAAAGTTAATACATGCAAGAACATAATGATTATATACAAACATAAAGAATGTATCATATAAGAACATATAAAGATTATATGTACATAAATACATAACAACATTAACAATCATATGTAAGAAAACATAAACAATGTACATATAAATACATACAAATACTAAAGGGGTTGTCTTAAGGGGAGGTCCTAAGAGACCTAGTCTTAAATGAGATATTCATGTCAAATTTAAATAAAAATAACAATACATGTCTAATTTTGCATATCCAAGATAAATGATCCAATGTACAAAAATTTATAAAAACAAATATCCTGTCAATATTAAATATGAAAGTATAAGAGCTATACAGGCATAACTCAACTAGAGCTCCACAATAAGTGCATAGGTAAACTAGAGCTCCACGGACAATGTATTGTTAGGATCCTCTCTACTTTTTATTATCTCTAGAAGTTTTTCATGCTCTTTAATAGGCAATTTCCGCTTTTGATTTCCACGACGTCCTTTTCTTTGTACTGCTTCAAATTGTAATTTGGTTGCTATAACATGGTTACTATAGTGTAAAACCTTTTCTCTAGGCTTGTATTCAATAAATTCAATACCACTATCAATTACCCTTGTTTGTTGATAATATGTTCCTTCAATAACAACTGATCCAATTGGATATGACTGTTGATCAGCATCTATAGTTCCTTCTAGCAACTTGTGTTTTTCTTTTGTGCATCTTAAAAGATAATAGTCCACATTTCTCACATTATCTGGTAAGGTTTGAACTGCAAAAATATCTCTTGCATGCATATAAAAATATAGATAAATATAAATTAATTTTAAAACAAATATACATGCATATTAATTTATATATATGTATATATGCACACAAACCTACCATAACTAAATCAGAAATGCGCTCATAATCAGCTGAATATATAGGATCATGAATGTCAATGTCAATGTCAACATCTTCAAAAGGAGGCTTTCTAACTATCTCCTTCAAATCCCAATGTGAAACATATCCATTCCCAATAATTTCACATGCACTCACTAGATTGTCCTTAATGCAGTCATCACAAAAACATGTTTTCTCTCTTACTTTAATTACTGGAGGTTTATGGTTTCCTGTAGTCATCACTTGATGTAAACTTCTAATTCCAAGAGTCGTTTGACAATTGTAAAGATTAGATCGATCTATATCTGTTACAAATACAAAAAATAATTGTCATATTTCAAAATAAATATTTAATTAAAAACTCAACTTGATTTGAAAAATACATTAAAAATAAATATAACTTAGTTCACCTTTCACCTCCCAAAAGTAATGCTTATTGTATTCAGTATCTTGAGTAGCAAAATGAACTTTGCACCATTCAATAATTTGATTTGCACTCTCTATCCTATTCCCTGTATGTACATACAATATGGACATATATATAAAATTTAAAATATATGCTATTAGAGTATTAAACATGCACATTTTTAAAATGCATATATTTACCTGCAAGTTCATGTTGTCGAAGCGCACATTTTATACATGCTCCTGCTCCATCATGCTCCCCTTTTTCGTGTCCACTTTCAAAGAAATTCCATAAAAACCTAACACTGGTTCTAGCATGTTGCATTGCTAACCAATTAAATGCTTTTGCAGATTTGAATTGTCCTGTGAACATGAAACATGATAAGTATCTGCAATTATCCATGTACATATATCAAATAGAAATAGACATGTCCAAATAAATATAAGTTAAAATAAAGTTAAATAAATGTGTATCTATTTTGTGTATACTAACCTGCACATCCATCAAACCAAATCCAATGCTCTGAAACATTTATTCCACGATTTTTGAGATCTTCAGAGAACATTGTAAAACAATGAGCCACATAACTCCTGTCATGAACTCTATCATCACTAATCTAGAAATGAACCTCTTTGATGATGATGCATTCATTTTCATCCAATCTTTTTATCTAATCCACCTCAAATTGTGCATGTCTATAGGTCACTTGCACAAATATTGCAACTTTTTTAGAATAATAATATTGGCTTTAGAGCTCTGTATGAGGTGCAAATGTATAATTCTTAGAAAAATCTACAATTGAAAGTATACAACTAGGTGGAAAACAATTTTTGGAATCACGAAACTGTTTAGCTTGCCATCGTGCACCATGACAATGTTGGATATGTGGATATATCAATGGACGGAACTTGGCCATGAACTCATCATAATGCAATTCACTCTCCTTCAATACAATTTTTCTAGATTCATCTCCTCTATTATTTTGGTATGTCTCATATTCATATCTCATCCATGAAATTGGTGTGGATTCATTAATATTCTCAACTTGCATAATTTCAAAAAATTTGTGTAAATCTGCACAATCTTCACACTGATTTTTGATGCATTGCACTTTGAATTCATCTAAATCTTCTAATTTATCACATAATATGGACCTCACAAATTGTGTTGTACTGCTAGGGATGACCAAATTAGGATCAAGTACTGCCATAACTTTTTTAAATGATTGCAAGTGTAGACCAAATTCAACATGATTTCTACAACAAGTTTCACACATCTTATTTATGCGTACAAAGGAAGGACGTGAACTCTCAAACATTCTCTGACATATTTTGACATTTGAAAATTCTTGTTTGAATGCTTCAAATAATTCACTTTGAGTTATATCTATGAAATGTTTTGGATGTTCAATTTTGGCCCTTGTTTCTTGATCTTTAATTTGTACAGTATCACGCATGTTGGAAGAAACACGAGAATGTGTGGTCCAAAATTTAATAACTTATCTTTGTACTTCTTCAAAAATCCTATCTTTTCGAAGAACTCTACAAATATTCACCCAATTATTCTCAATGTTATCATCTAGCATATTCATCCTCTTGATGTATCTCTGGAAAGTTCTTTTAGATATATGTAGTACATCAAAAATTGCACGTACCAATTTTCTATGTGTCAATTTTCTACTAGATATAGTAGTCATCAATGTTCTACGTGCATTACTCAAATCACCTCCTCGAGTTGTGTTGTCAATTTTGTTATAAGCATTTTGCAAGTTTTCAACTATTATTTTATTAATATTATGGGTATGGCTTTTCCTATTATCAACACCCAACAACTCTAAAACAGGTCTCATATCTTTTCTCCTAAATAACTTGACAATAATTGTGTCTGTCCAAATATACTTTTATCCTTGAAATATTCATCCCACATGTTCTAACAATGCTTTCTAATAGTGTTAGCATTTATCATATCTTTAGATGGAATTTGGTTTAAAAGTAGTTCTTCATCCAAATCCATCAAATTTTTTATGCTTTCTAATTTGTCTCTATCAATAGAATTGTCAATTTCTTCCTCTTCATTACTTTCATTTTCTTCATGGATCTCATCTTGTTCAGGAATTTCAGTAGGTTGGTTTTGATTATGTTTTGTATGGCCTTTCATTTTGTCATCTCTTTTTCTATCATCTTTCCTTGATCTTTTCCTTTTACTACCCATTGAATATTTCAATCTATAGAAAAAACAAAACAAAAATTCGTTTTTACTAAATATTAGCTAATGGTTCAATATATAATACATAAAAATAAAAATAATTAGACGAAAAAAAAGCACCTTCAAAATATTCGATCCTTTGCAATATTGATTAAATCTGCAAAACAGTTGTTGAAAATTGTTTCAAAATTAATTGTCCTTTGAAAATCCTCTTCTAATTTTTGTTGTCCCTATATATTTAATTTTTTTTAAAAGAAAAAACTTTTTTTTTTTTAATATCAAACAGTGACATTAACTGTTGGCAATTTATTCTGCCAATAGGGGTTTCGGTCGGAATGCTTTCAACTGTAACTGTTCTAGCCAAAATGATCTATGTGGCATCTTATGTGGTAGCCAAACAAGCAAAAAATTAGAACTTCTGTAAACATCTCACTTTGAAGGCCAATTTGACCTACTAAATTGAAGTTTTTTTTAAAACTAAAAATATACTTTTGTACTTCTTGGAGTCACGATTATGATCATATAATTTTTTTTCAATTTTGATTATGAATAATATGTTATAATTTGAAAATATTACAAGTAGGTATCTTAAGATTCAAGAAGATGTCTATTCAAAAATAAGAAAAAAATAGTAAATCATGTTAAAAAAAATAATTTTTTTTTTATGTTGCACTAGAGGAGAGAGTCTTCTTCAAGAATATGTAATTTGTTTTAAAAAAAAATGTAGATTTGATGGAAAAAGTTTGACGGGAGAAAAAAACTGTCAATTTCTGATAACTTTGACTTTGACTAGTTATAACTTCAAAAATATTAGCCGAATTTCAATTTTTCTTTTTCGGTGCACTAGGTATACATGTTTACTCTAACATATTCCAAAATCAAACCAAAATATGAATATTTACATATATTTGTTTGACAGAAAAAAAACTCTATATTTTTAGTATTTTAAAAAATTAAAAAATACACTTTAAAAATTCAAAAATAAATAAAATTTTCACTCAATTTTTTTAAAAAAAAATTATAAACATGAACTTCATCCAATTTTACACATTTCATTAGTTTACATCATCTTCAAATTCTAAGCACAAATGCCACTTTTATTTCATTAGAGTTGAAGACTTTAAATTCTGATATCACTTCTCCTTTATAAAAGATGACACATGTTTGTGCTTTTACCCGTTCATATCAGGATGAAACAAAGTTAAGATTATGACAAGGTTATGACTTAGAATTTTGTTATGTTAACGGTTTTCATGATGGCTAAGCTTAAGATTATTATAATGATTATGGTCCTTTAATGTTAGGGAACTTACGTAGGATTATGGTTTTAGTTAGAATTATATTTAGGTTTTGGATATTTATTATGGTCCTATTGTTTATAGGATATATAATAGATGGTGTTAGGATGAGAGTTAAGGTTACAATTAGAATGAAAGGTCAGAGATAGAATTATGATTTGATTAAAAAAATTTATGATTGTAGTTTGAATCCAAAATATTATCCACTTTTTAATGCAAACTATAAATGTAGATCATGTTAGGTAATGAACTAACACATGTGAACCCTATCCCTAACCATATAATAATTATAATTCTAATCATAATCCATAATTCATTACCCTATGAAGCTTTGGCTATCCATTTTATTGCCGGAGTAATCCCTTGAACTTTCTTAAAGTTTTCATTCCAACTTACTAATCACCTTTCTTTATGTGAACTACTCCTGGTAGCACGATTCTTCATATTTCCTTTTCCATGTGACCACAAAATGTTCCTAATAGATTTATCTAGAAGACCAAACTGATTTAAATAAAATGAGCAGAAAGAACAAAAACTTACACCCAATATGAGGAGAGAATCTTTTAACATACTTGAATTCTACCAACCAAGTGAGATAATTAGAGTTCCAATTGTTGAGTTTTCCAAAGATTTTCTTGTTGATATAAAGACACATTTCATTTATATGTTAGGGTTTACTAAAAATGGAATCCCTAGGTACTTAACCACTTAATTATGAAATCTCCATCCAATACCATATTTACTTCACAATGTAGGGGACTCAATATTTAGCCCTAATAAGATAGATGTAGAGACATAAATCTTACTACCCAATACAAAGAAAAGAGGTCCAATTTGATCATTAAATGAATCATGTTGCACTCTTCTAGCTTAAAAAGAATACAAATATTATCAACAAACTATACATTAGATACTTATTAATTATTTGGAGAGTAGATCCTCTAACTTTTAGAGACAACTAGTTATCTCTAAGGAGATAATGTAATGAGTCAACAACAATAAAAAGTAAAGAGGATGCAAGAGGACACCCTTTCATAATTGATCTAGAGAGTCCTAAAAATTATGATCTAACCCCATTAATTTCTTTACTAAAACCCTGACACAAATCATAAGAGAGGACACCATTTGACATAATATTGGATGGAATCTTGGGCTTGCAACATCAACATAGTGAAACTCCATTCCACCCTTTTGTAGACATTTTCATAATCAATTACTTGCGCATGCCTACACTCTATCCTGGAAATGTTTCCCAATCCAAAGTCTTCCAATAGGTTATCAAGTTCTCCAATATGCATAAATATCCTTAACAAAACACTTTTGTGTAGTGTTAATGATGTTGGGTACGATATCTTCTAGTCTAGAGGCTAAGACCTTGGCAATAATTTTGTATGATATGTATTTAGGAGTGTCCTGTCTCTAATTTTTAATGAGATTCTTTTCTCCCCTTGGGGATCAATTTTATGAGCCCTCCATTGATTACTTGACCTAGGGATTTTATGAGCCCTCCATTGATCACTTGATCAATTTTATGAGCCTTCAATTGATTACTTGACGTAGGGATTTCTCATTACTAATTTTTTGGATGGAGGAGCTAATTTATGATAGAAATGGGTTTATCAAGGAATAATGCATCTTCATTCTAGGAATGATGGTTCTCATTTTATCCCTATCTTCTAAATCATTTTGAACTATCATCATCTTCTAACCAAAATAATTGATAGTAAAATTAGGAAAAAGATCTTCCATTCTGCAAAGACAATAAACATTTAGGCTACCCATATAGGAAAATAGGAAACAAATAGGAGAATCTCTAGTCTCCAAAAAAAACTTTTAGGCACTTCCAACCCAAGATAAATAGAAATTAGTCCACCCTAACATAATTATCTAGTTAGGGATTGGGGTGTTAGAGTGCTTCAATACAATCCTAATTAGATATTACATGATGAATACTCACTTAGGATATAAAGGTTTAGGCATACAGTGGAAAGACAAGTTATTCACTTCTTTAGATATATTCTTAGGCATCCAAGGGTGTAGTTTGGGCTCCTACTCGCACTGATGTGGACACCTCCATCTCTTGATGGTGAGGGAGGGTTACTTAATTAGATGCCTGATTTGTTCAAGTCTCTTCTAATTTTTTTATGAGGTATCATTTTGAGACCTTGATATCAATGTTTAATTAGTTTTAGGATTAGGGTTCAATTTGGTTTGTATTGTTTGATTACGTTTACATGCTTAGGTTTCAATTAGGACAAGAGTTAATAAATTGAATTAAGTTTTAAAGTGCTAAATTTGGTTTTATATATAGAATTATAGTTAGAGCTTTTAGATTAAAAACCAACATTAATTCAAAAAAGTTAGGTTTGAATTTTTTTTTAAAGTGTTGAATATATTATTGAGTTCTAGTTTAGGGTGATTTGGTTTAGCCTTAAGGTCAATGTTTAACTTGGTTCAATCTTAGGGTAATGGTTCAATTTGGTTAATGGTTGGGGAAAGGATTTAAGGTTAAATTCAAGGTTTCTACTATTAAGTTGGGATATATAATTAGGTTTATGATCATGGTTTAATTCAATTTGGTTTATAAGTATACTATTAATTAGTTAAGGGCCAGGGTTACCTTTCAATCTAGTTTGATATATTCAATTTGGTTTAGGGTTACCCAGGGGTTAGTTTATTTTAGTGTTAAATATTAAGATATAATGCTTTGATATCACTCATTTTTTGATATTTTGATTATATCACCCCTATACATGTTGATAACTTATATGTGATCAATCTTACAAATATTATTTGATCTCATTACATGTTTCATGGTAATTTTTTAAAGTTTATGTACATGAGATGCTCCTATATATGGTGTTTTTCTTTTCTTATAATATATAGTGTTAAATATATATAAATTTACCTAAGTACCCTTCTTGATTATCTATGATGGACATGTCGTAAATGACATATCTCTATATGATTCTTTTGATATGATATGCATGGATAATATATATAATAAAAAATTTTAATCCTTCCTATGCAATAAATGATGTAATTAGATATGTACAAATGTTTTTAGATTCACATGTACATGACATGTAGATGTAGATATGATGCTCCTCTAGGATAATTTAGTTTAAATCATAAATAAGGTTACAATTTTAGGGTTTGACATTTATAAAATTAGTACTCAAGGTAAGATAGGAAAGTTATTTAATTATTTATATATTACCTGGTGCAGGTTTTAGAAAATTAAGATTAAGGTTAAGATGATAGTAAGGGTTATGATTAGAGTTAAATTCAATACAAATTGACATTATAGTTAATCCTAAATGACGCCCAGCCAAGGGATCCAAAGACCTAATCAAAAGTTTTACTAAGCAAGCAATAACATACATACAATAATTTATATTTATAAAAAACATAAGAGATTGCATTCCTTAATGAGCACATTTACATTTCATTTTTAAATAATTATAAGTACTAAAAGTAAAATAAATAACACATCCACATGAAAGAATATTAACTACTTCAGTTCAATCCATTTAAATTATATATACATTTATTCTGAATGCCACTTGGCAAATTAATTCAAAATGCACAATCATCCATGGTACATGTCACAGGGTATGAAAGGTTGAAAGAATATACATTTATAAAATAGTTTACATCATCCATTTTTGATCCATGAAACAAAGTACAATACAATTTAAGTAAAATCATTTTAAATACTAAGTTTTTTGTTTGGTTCCCTTGGCGGGCTGTTATGTGATTAAGTACTAAGATATATATGTTTAGAGTTTTATTGTACATAACTATATGGTTAGGTCGAGATTATGGTTTAAACAATGAATTTAGGTCGAGGTTATAGTTAAAACAAGGTCGAGGTTATATGGTTCTCGGTCGAGGTTATATTTATTTGTAAAATTACATGTTTAAAAAATAAATTTTCATCTAATCTAATCATTCAACATTGTAATAAATACATAAATTAAATACATTTCAAAACATCTAAAATAATAATTTTTTAAATAAACATTTACGAAACTATATTTTAATTAATAAATTAAAAAATTAAACATCTACTCATTAACAATGTAAATTTATAATTTTACGTATATTAAAAATGAAAAAAATAATAAATTAACATACATATTAAATTGAAAATTGAAAAAAATTTAGTTAAATAGTACAAAACATATTAAAATACTTGGTATATTGAAAACTAGTAGCAAGGGGGTGGTCAATAGGGCTGAAAATCGGGCTCCCATATGCATCTCTAATTGGGCTCCCACTTTTGAGGTCATGAAAATGACTTCCAAATTGCCAAAAAAGGGGGTTAAATAAAGTCTTCCAAATCGGGTACCCAATTTTTAAAAGTAATCAGGTGCCTGATATTTGAGCGCCTCGGGCACTCGATCCACTTTTGAATATCGAGTACCCAAATTTTTAAATTCGGCTCGGGTGCCCAAAGCTTAATTTTAGAAACGGGTACTTGATTTTTTAAAAATCGAGTACCCATTTTTGAGAAGTATAATTCCGTGGATTTGACTTCCGCAGAATTGCGACCCAACTTCTTGTGGTCACCCATACCTTGGATTCGATTTCATCTCCTTATGTTGAATTTTTTTTGCCACAATTTTATCTCATGGAATTTAAATATGGATGTAAAGAAGTCCTTTACAACATTTTAGTTATGATTCTCAATCTAATGACATGGTTGCAAAAACGTAACTCATAATATTTCTAATTCTATTTAAATGATTCTTATCATGAAAATGGTTACAACCTATGTATTTATTGCATGTTCAAAATGATTTAAATTTTAGAACGTGTTTCATCAATATATGAAGTAAAAGAGTCATGCTATACTCTTCTAGCTTTGTAAACATAGTTTAGAGGTGGAGATTACACATGTAGTTAGATGCCAAATTTAAATGCAACAACCTTTCCAACATTTGTAAGAGTGGGCGATTTAGAAAAATAAAAATAAAAGAATTAGTTACCAATGTGTGGGATAGAAATGAGATTTATATAAAATAATATTAATTTTTAGTGACGTGAGATGCATTAGTTGAACATGATTTAACTAGATAATACAATTATTAGTTGATTGGGACAAGGGTCTACTTGGGAAATACTAGATATCTACATTACAACATAGAACTCTACTTCACAACCTTTGTTAAATTATCAAATAAATTTTTTTCTAACATGCATCACTAGATTATGGTCCACATGTACTACACGATACATCTCTAACAACATTGAAATTTATGCTTACATAGAGAAAAGACAACCCATCTAATTTATTAAAGAATGATTAAAATTTGTCAAAAATCAACTAGGGGAAAAAAAATATATAGTATCATCTTATTCTTCTTATAGATCATATTCTAATATATAATTATTTTATATTTCTATGTTAATTTAAAAGGCTCATTTCTCTTACATATAATAAAATATATTAATAAAAGAGAAACTTTTCTTATTAGAATTTGTCCAACCTTGAGTTTTCTCTTTAAGATTATTGTGTTAATCCAATAGGCATTTCTATAGGTAAGAAGTTTAATGTCATCATCACAATCATATTCACTCAGTTGTTGAAACCATGTGGATTGTTAGGGATAAATGCATATATGGCTCCATTTATTCTTGAAAATTTGGCAAAGAGAATGTAGTCATTATCAAACAACATAAAATTATTTGATTACTTTTACTACGTGAGATGAAAATAAGGGTAATTAAATAAGAGATTTATTTTACTACTTATGAGATGGAAAAGATATTTATACAAATAGTATAGTTTTTTAATGAAGTGGGGTATATTAGGTGAAGGAGATTTATTCAAGGATAATATAACATTTTAGTCAATTGAGACAAGGTTGTACTAGCCATTATGTGTCTACAATACAACATAGCACTATCAACATTGCAATATTTGTAATATTATGGAATACTACATTTTTCCATAATGTGCATCATTAGATTAGGCTCCACATGCACTACAAGACAAACCCCTATCAACATTGGGATCTATACTAATACAAAGAAATGACAATCCATCTTTTATAGTAAACAATGACTATAAAAAATAAAAATCAACCAAAATGAATTAATTAGTATGCCATCTCATATTTCTTCTAATATTTTCTAGAGTATATATAATCATCTCTCTCTCTCTCTCTCTCTCTCTCTCTCTCTCTCTCTCTCTCTCTCTCTCTCTCTCTATATATATATATATATATATATATATATATATATAGGGTTCAAACCTGTGACGCAACTCAGTGAAGCACGAGGTTTGCCAGCTACCAAGCAACGAAGGCCACCACTAAAAGATTTAGGAACGCAATATGGGCCCACACATGCCTGAAACCTCTTCGGCTTAGAGCCAAGGACCGAGGGCATCCACACCGTCAAAATCACCCAAGGCACGATCCCAAACTCATCGCTTATGGTGTCGGAGCCTTGCACTCAGCAAGGCTTGATCCCTAATGTGCTCTTTGTGAGCCATTCAACTTCATTGGCAAACCAAGGACCCATTGACTATATTCTCTATATTGATTAATAAATCATTTGAAAAACTCATTCCCCATAAACATAAATAAAAGTTTGCAACCTTCTATTTTCTATTCAAGAATATTTAAGGTTGCTGTATTGATGATAGTAAAGAGTCCTTATAAGAAATAACTTCTATTCCCCATCTTGGCACATGAAAAATCAACCCTTCAAACATGTGCATTGAATTTATAAGTATACTCATACATTGCTGCATAGGATTCCAACGCCGGCTGAAACTATGTGCATGGAAGTTATAGGCAAGCATATATATTGCTTCCAAGAATTCCAACGCCGGCTAAGGACCTATCTTATCATCAATTTTTAGCCTATGCCTGTTTATTAATTAAATGATTTTTGGCTTGACCATAATAACCAGTGCGTCCGGTTGCTTTCACCCTGCGTGTTTTTCGGACTCTCTGCCCCTTGCTCTTATGTCCCTTTTGACCTTTTCCTACTATCGTCTAGTTTCAAATGTCGCTAACTTTGACCGATAGTTCCGGTTTCCAATCATCTGCCAATTGTTTTCAAGCATAGTTATCTGCTCACATTGTAAAACAACTTTATCTTGATCAGGTTGGATGGATAAGATGTTTTGATATTAAGGAAATGCATGTCAATCAAATAAAATATTACATAATTCAGAATTTTGTTAAATGATTAATGATTTGTAAAGCTTAAAGTTTTCTACAAGATGTAATAAGTTAAGTAGGTTTGATTGAAAGAGAAATTTTATGATTTATATATAATTTGGAGTAGTATTGTAATGGGCGATCTTAAGAGAAATCTCAATGCTTCATTTTGTAAGTGGACTATTCAGACTTGTTGAGAGATAAGTTCTTGTTAATCATGAATGAGTTTGACCTAAAAATTTTAGAGTTGAAACCTAATTAAACATCACATAAAATGTAATGAAGTTTGCTATATGACAATGCCAAAGTGTTACACGTAGTTTTCCATGAGATCAAGTTCCCCAACTTAGAATTTAGTTTGCTAAGGAGGTTCTTTTGACTATGTCCTCAAGTGGTATGGAAGAGATGTGTTGTAACTTCTTATGAAAGTGCTCATGCTGATGCTTAAAGTCGTATAAAAGAGATAATTACAGAACACATGATAATGTAAAATGTGGTTGTGATTGAAATATAGCTTCAAATACAGAATTGATGATTAAAATTTTTATTCTTAATTTTATAATTAAAAGTCAATAGTCAAACTCTTTTAATAATTAAAAATAATTGGAATACTGAAAACAATAAAATTTCAATAAAAAAAATTAGTAAAAACTTTACACCTTACTTTATTCCTATTGAAAATTCACCTTTCGCTATAGAATCATTTAGTATTTAAAAATACTGCTTATACTTTCCAACATATTAATTACTATAAATCACTATTTGACATGCTTAAAATGAAGGTCCGTATAGATTCCTTACTAAAGAATCAAACGGCCGTCAAATTAGATCTAACACTCGCAGCTGCCCTCACGACCACGTCAAATGACGCGCTTTGTACCTGATTAACAACAATAAGGCAGGCACATCCCACACTTTTCTTTAAATACTTACCCCCAGACAACAAGCCCACAGTTTCTATATAAAATCTTTTCTTAAAGCCTGCGTGAGCATATTTGCTTCAAAGAATTCATCATTTGCTTCAAAGAATTCAGTTTCTTGTTTGCATCAGAGAAATTCCTGCGATGGAAGCCGGCAAGAAAGTTACAGCCGATCAAAAGGTTTCAGTAAAGAAGAGAGGGAAGTCATTTTACCGGCGCTTGAAAGCTTTGTCTCCATTTCCATACCTTGTGAAAGCTAAGGATTATTATGTGAGAAGCATTGCGGAGTGCGCAGGAAGGGCAAATTATAGCAGCCCGGGTGCAGGAGGTCCGGGAGTGGCGATGTCTGGTTCTCTTGCAAAGAGTTTCAGTACAAATTCTTCAAGAAATGAAGAGGATTTCAGGGAGCTTGTGAGGGCCGCCTCACAGAAGAGTCATCCAGACCTTTTCAGACCTCCTTCTGTACAGGCGCAACAACAGGATCTTTTTCCGCGAAGCTACAGCTCCGCCAGTACGCCTCCCTCTGTAGGAAGAATCGACGAGGACAGCCCTGCCTATTTTCCAGGGTCTTTCAAAACAAGCATTCCTGAAGCCGATCCTCGGTTTCCTCGAAGTCATAGCTACAGCACTGCTCAGAATTTTCATTTTCGGAGAAGAATGGCCGTGTAAATTCCTTTGCTTTGCTTTCCCCGTGATAGATTCTTTGCAGATATCTCAGCCATGGCTTCAACCTTAGCTTATGAAAACAAGCTGGTTATCAAGAATAGAGTCAATCAGCACTGGAAGGTATTTTATTTTATTTTATTTTACTTGTTCTAGTATCAGACCAACACATAAAATTATTCAAAATTTTCTCTGACTGAACAAAAATCATTTTGTGGAGTTCTTCGACTTCTGGGACGGTATGAAATCTGTGGAAGTCTTAATGACACGTTTTCTAAGCTGATTGATAAGATAAATTGATATAAATATATTATCTAAATTTAAGATGATTTAGAATCCAAAATAGATTCAATTTATAAAATTTATATGTTTTAATTTTACAATTTTAAATATTTGTTTTATAGGCATTTTTCTTTTAAAGAAGTTAAAGTTTTTAAATGACATTAGCTGAAATTGTAGGTTAGTCTTTTGACTATTTAAGTTTAATTTCTAATTAACTTTTTTTAATTGAAAATCAAATAACTAATATTTTTTACATAAATTAAGAAGCTTGAGTATTTGATCATCGAATGATATTATCTTTAAATGTAGAAAAAGCTAATTGTCTATTTAAAAGTAAAATTTGTTCAAGTGATGGGACTTTCTTAGCATTTATTGAATAACATTTCTCGTGAACTTTAGTGAGGGTAAGACCCAAAGCTTTAGCTAGAGAAAAAGGCATCACATTATCTGACACGCCTAAATCAATTATGCAATTACTTAATTTACATCCATTGATATATAGGGAGATGTAAAATGGGTCAACTTTCTGCCGCGGGGGGAGTCACCAAGACAGTGAAGTCTTCTTGATTAAGCAACTTCGACGTAAAAGGTTCATCTTCCTCTTCAGTGGTAACATTATGATTCAAATCTGAAGCACTTCCTTTACAACGATCTACTAATCTTTTCAACTCAGAGGGATGAGATTTTAGATAATCTATAGGGGAGATTCGAATTTTTAACTCTTCGCAAAATTGGATGAAATCAAAAGGGCTCTTGTCCTTACCTATTTGACATGTTGATGCTCCTTGATCAATGCAAATATTATTTGATAAAGACGTAGGGTCTCTTCCTGGAGCATGACTAGGGATTGCTTTCTGAGCTTTTGACCTTGGGTTAATACTGTGTATGAAGTTCCATCAATAGTCGCATAACATTCACCCTTTGGCCCAAAATCGGATTCATATTCCAAAAATAAATTTCCAGAGTCGCCATTTGAGTATGAATCTAACCTAGGGCAAGGGGTCATGGTGTTCAACTCATTAGTTGATAAAAAATGCATCATACGAGCAGTTTTTGGATAGCTTTTATTATTATGATCTGTTGTTAGATGAAACACACACATATTTCCTTTCTTCAGTGCCACTTCAATCACCAACCTTGGTTGTGATCCTGTAAGTTGTGAAAATTTTCCATTGTTATTCCTTCTCGGTAGATTTTGATAGTTCTGTTGGTAAGAATTATTAAATCTAGGTAATTGTCTCTTCACTACCACCAATTCGTTTGGTAACTTTTGAATCATTTCATCAGACAAGGTGGTATTGCTAGAACTTCCCTTGGTTTGGAGTTCTCTTTTCCACTTCCTAGCAGAGATCAAGTCATCTTCAAATTCGACTGCCTTGTTTTGTGCATCCACTAAATCTATAGGATGAGCCCTTCTTAAATCATAATTGATGTATGGCAGCATTGCACATAATTGCCAGAAGTAGGTCGATTAGTAGTGGGAATCCTACTAGTGATCTTATTGAAAGTTGCTATAAAATCCCTCATACTCATGGCAGGTTGTTTCTTAATTAATGTCAATTGTGTTAACAAGACGTATTCATCCTCTATGGTCTTGAATAATGTTTCAAAGGCCATTCTCATTATATCCCAATTAGTGATTGAACCATCATCTAGATGATAAAACCAATCCACTACGATTTATGTCAAAGTTCCTACAAATAGCCTTACAGCTACATCTTCATGAGCAATTCCTAGGATGTGATTAACTATGAAAAAGGCCTTAATAAGCTCATCTATAGAAACTTTCCCATCACCTGAAAACTTAGAAAAATCCTTCCTCGAACTAGATGGGAGGGGGTGATAAGTCCTTAGTGTAACGAACCTATCACTGCAGCCCAATGAGTAGCCATAATTGTTCTAGCAAGATATGGCAGAAAATTGACAACTAGGGGAGCAGTAACTCCATGCAAGGCCAATACCTGGTAGGTAGTATGTGAAGAGCTTTGATTTCTAATAGGTGAAGTTGGTCTTCTCTGACTTTTCTTTTCACCTTTTCGCTTAGGAATATCTAGGATGGGAAAATTAAGTTTTATAAGTTTTTCAAAAATAGGGTCTTGCCCACCCCATTCTTTGGTACTACTGAGGAACCTTGCTTGTTCCAGGATGCTAGATTAATTTTTTCTTTGAGCTTCACATTCTAACCATCAATCTGGCCTTTAGATTTCTCTCCTATGAATAGCTCTTTCTAATGCTTCAGCCCTAGATTCTTCTTCTTCCAATATTTGGCTAGTGTTCCTGTAGTGCTCAGCATTATTTCTATTCCTCTAAACAAATGTGTTAAGGGATGAGATTATATCTTCTTGGTCATCTTGAAGTCCAAGATTAGGTTGGAGCACTGAAAATATGTTCTCATTAGGTAGTACCATTTTCCCTGATGTTATAAGTTTATTAATCAAGCGACTGTCTATTTCCCCAATAGAGTTGCAAAAAATCTACTGGTAAATAGATTTGTTCTATTCTATTTAACCATTGGGGCCCAAAGCTCATGAACAATATCTAGTTACAATAGTTGGAGGGTTGCTTCTAAGAAGACTAACTTTCCTTTGAATTATTAGGTACAACTCCCTATTGTAGATTTGCAATGAATTATGTTTGTTCCTAAATCTAAAAAAAGGGGGTATGTTCTTAACCTAAGAACAAGAGATGTAAACCAAGCCAGACCTATGCAGGATCTAACTCAAGCAAGAAAAGGTTTCAGAAGATAAATTAAGTTTATGAACTCATGCATCTTATGAACTCCTATGACTTAAACATTCAATATTACATAACAACTAATGAACTAATGCTAACTAAACCAACAAGAATCTAAAAAGACAGAGGAAGAAAGATTAACTAGGAGGGAACATCTAAAGGATCTCTTCTAAACCTATGATGACCATACTTATCATATTTAGCTCACTGCCTCAAAATAAGGGATGAAACTTTGTTCTTTCCTTGTTTTAATTCAAATAAAAGAGAACAAGGAAACAAACAATTAACAACTAATAGAATGGAATAGAAAATAATTGATACAAAATACCATTCGATTGATTCTGCAACATCTAGTATTTCACACCAAAATTCATCGACCTTTTATTAATCTTTCATTATCATACATATAGGGTTCCTAGATGACCGTTACAAAGGAAGTTCAATCCGTTCATGTCCTCAAAAATAACAAATGGCAAGGAGCCAATTTTTCCATTACAATGATTACATGAAAATATGAAAGAGCTAGAATATGAATCACTTTGCCTTCTTTCCTTTTTTAGCCTTTGTCCCATAGGCCTTGGCGAAAACAATGATTGGAATTAGCTCTTCATGCTTATGGACATATACATTAGTGTATCTCAAGAGCCATTTAGAATGCTCGTAGGCCAGATCTTTGATAGCACACAACTGGTCTTGTAATTCTTCCATGAACATGTACATGCATCTGCCAAGCTTCTGAAGTTCGAAGACTCTATTTTGGTGACCAGAAGCTATTCATGTCAGACCATCTATGAAATTGGAGAAATTTTTTTGCATGACAACTACTCCAATGGTCATCTTTCCTTTCCCACTAGACTGCGAATCTATGTGCAGACATCTTAATAACTCATAATCTCTATCTTGCTCCTTTACTTTGGCTTCAGTTTCTTTAAGTCCCCCCTCTACCACCATTATCATTTTGGACTTGAATTGCATGCTCTGAAACCACTCAACTAAGGGCTCATCTCCTTTAGGTAGAATCTTTTCTTCAATGTCCTCCTTTTCTTTCATGTGGATGATCATTTTTGTTTGGGGCACCTTCATCCTTCCTCTTTCTCTTTCTATCCAGAGTACCCTCCGACCATGAATCTGTGCTTATCACTTTGGAGGTCATCCCAAGAGAATCTATACTAAACATTTTCCTTTTGACCAGAGTGATTGATTTGGTGATCAAGGAGAAGGGATTCTTTTGGGCCTATGAAATGAGCTTTGAAGACTCTTGGCCTTTTTTTGCCTCTGAAGTCTTCCTGGTTGCCTCATCAGATTGAGTGGATTTTCTATCACTACTTCCTCCATCTCCTAAATCTACTGCCTGCACTTGAAGACTACTTGGCTGGAGAAGTGCAACACTAGTAGATGGAACTGGACTACTATGAGGTGAGGGGACTAGAGTAGCTGCAATATCTTTAGGTTCTTCCACTTTCTTCTTCTTGGCTTCTATTTGAGTTCCAATCACTGGGAGGGAGCCATCGTGACAAGTCTTAGCCAAAGGAATATTCTTGTTGGGAGGTTGATCGCCTCTGCCTAATGCTTGAGCTGGTCCCTAAGTGATGGCTAGGGTTACACCTAATATACCTCCTTGAGAAGAAGAGGCCATGGCAACTGCTGGAGAAGCTTGAGCATATGTACTTTTACTTTGACTCCTTCTAGCTGTGGTTTATTTTTCTCACTTCCCAATCCTTTTAATGATCTGAGCCATCATGATCTCTAGCTCTTCTCTACTATCCTCATAAGGCTCTAGCTGATAGAAGTATTTCTTAGCTTTGTTAGATAGGTATTACTGTACATATTTTGTCCATCATCTTCCACTCCCTCAACATTGATATCCACTTTATACATCTTCACTTGATCTACTGTGAGTCTAGCGAAAGCATGATCACAACTCTTGATTTCATACTTGCAATCAGCCCAATAGTCTTCAATGGTGGTGATGTGTTTGATAACACTTCCAATTTGCAACACCTTCCTTCCATATCCATTTGGATCAAACATAGGTCTTAAGACTTCATACATCTCTAATTTATATTTCAATTCAAACACGTGTAGCATGTTCTTTGCATCCAAACAAGACTCAAAATTGTAAATTCCCACCTTAATAGGGAACTCGTACCATTTCTTCTTCAAATTCCCACTTAGCACGTTCACTTGGATTGCCTGTTGCATGAACTTGATCAACATGATCATATCACTAGGATATCTTGATAGCTTCAAGGGAAAGCCATCAAAAGCTACAAGACACAAATATGAAAAGGATGAGAATTGGGTGAAGTAACTCCCAAATTGGCTAATGGTCGCCATAGTTTTGGGACTAAATCTCCTCTCTAGAAATCCCTAGAGCTCCATGCAAATTCTCATGGTGAATGCATCATTAACTCTTATATACTCTGCATAACTATTTTCCAATTGTAAACATGGGTAGAATTCATAAGACTTCACATCATCAAGAAAATTCTCCACTCTTAGGAGGCCTGGCCATAATTGTAAAGAAGCTAACATGTAAATGAGGAAGGAGGACATATGGAATGTGTTGTAGAATTTTGCAACACTAAAAGCATTGGATATAATCTCACTTACCTTGTAGGCCCAATCAATATATTGGGTATCAGAATAGATGACTTATACAAAAAAGAAATATTGCTCAACAAATTTTAAAGCTTCAACCTCACCTTTCAATCTGTGTTAGAGGATCATGATGTCAACAATCTCCGGCTTGAGATTAGTTCCAAACAGAGTTTTAGGAACCTTACTGTTGGCACCTTGTGGTTTCTGAAACCATGATTGCATGATCTCTTTTCTCCAAATCATCTTCTTCACAGAGAACTCAGAAATGACTCCTCCAAATGTCAAATCTAAAAATTCTTCCCGCAAGCAATTTACCACAGTTTGTTTATCAATGGAGATCAACACTATGTCATTCGATAATACAATCTGTCTAGTGTCTGGGTTGCAATGGTTTATGCATTCATAGATTAATTCTGGAGCCTGGACTCAAAAAAACCAACTACCTCAACAAGCTCGCATCATCAGAGCTTCTCAGTAATGGGTTGTATTGGCTCTGATTTCAATCTCTTCTAAAAATCTTGCATATCAAAGAAATGAAGAGAAGCATTTGTGAAATTTTGCAGTGAAGGCTTAATTTCATTCAACTCGTCAAAGCCTGGGAATCTAGTTGCCATTTTTGTTTGAGAATGAATTTTGAATCCAAAGCAACAAAAATAATAGCAAATGCATAGATACTAGTTTTTTGAAAAGTTATGCAATTTTAATAGAAAAATAGTTCAAGAAAGAGCGGTGGTTTTTGTAACTATTCATGTCCCTATCTATATAGGAAGCTCAATTCATCCGTTAATCTTTAGAATTCATGCCACAAAAATGAATTGAAGTAGAGATCCGTTGAGGTAGTAAATGCAAGGTTTTAATGGATATCTTGGTCTCTTTTCACTATTCTGTTGGCCCAACCGTAACTTTCTATCTTCTCATACTTACTTTCCTATTTCCCTTTAAGTTTTGGGAAGTCACAAATAGAGTACTCCATGAAAAAGTATTTGCTGAGTTGAATTCTGCCTAGTGACTCTTTTCCACAATAGTTAGAATATTTCCTATCCTCATCTTGAGAAGTTTTGCAAACTAGTTATGGGTCCAATCCATTTGCAACTTGATTTTCTTTAAAATCCAAAAAATTGTCTTTATGGGTTGAAAACTCGTTGACGAGAAGACAATTTCTATTTCTCTACCCATGCTTCCCTTTTGCTTTATCTCTTGACTATTGTTTCCTTTGGGTTTGAAAATGTTCGAAAGGAGTGCGAAAATTCATTGGGGGCCTACGCTTTGTTTCCTTTCCTTCGAAACTTCCTTTTGTGGAAAACTGACTTCATGGGTTGAAAACCCGTTGAGGAGAAGCCAATTTTTAGTTTTCCACTTGGAATGATTATAAGAGTTGTGACGAATCATGAACATTCCCTGAGGTAGATAATGGCAAGAGGAACATTAATTTTCCATGAGGCACCCTATTATCTTCTCATTTAGATCCAACTGCATCATTTGGTGATCTTCATGAGAAATCATCTTCATGGATTGAAAACTTACTGAGGAGAAGATGAAGTCTAGATTTTTGCAGGCTTTTGTTTTCATGAGAAAATGATAGACTGCAAGTAGATGAATCATTATAGATGATCCTTGCACAAGCAATGCGAGTCTCCATTGGATTAGGCACTAAATTACTTGCCCAATCCATCCACACAAAAAAAAAGAGGAAAACCACCCAACTATGTTATGTAGAGAAGGGGAAAATGAAAAATTTGATGGAGACTCCTTCCACCTAAGGGGGGTTAGACCTAAACTTTAACATGCCTTGGAAATTACTAAGGCACAAGAAATCACTTTTTACTACTCAGGTGCAAGATGAAAAGTGGGGCAACAGATATTACACATGTAGTTAGATGCCAAATTTAAATGCAACATCCTTTCCAACATTTGTAAGAGTGAGAACTTTCGAAAAAGATACAAATAAAAGAATTAGTTACTAGTGTGTGGGATAGAAATGAGATATATATAAAATAATAGTAATTTTTAGTTACATGAAATGCATTAGATGAACATGATTTAACTAGATAATAAAATTATTTAGTTGATTAGGACAAGGGTGTGTATATGAGCAATGTTAGTATGCTAATAGAAACCAAATTTAAATAAAGCTTCTACAAACTAAACAAAATTTATAAACTTCAAGATAGACTAAGATGAGTTCTCAATTGAGAATATGAACCATTAATGGGCTCTCTCAATGAGAAGCTCTCTTGTTGAGTGGCTTTGTCTAAATAGATAGGATGTATGCTCAAGCTTACGCTTCAAAAAGGGCTTCAAATGGAGTTGGAATTTGGGTGTGAGTGTATGGTTTTGATGTAAAATAGCTTCTTAAAATGGCATTATGAATTTACTTCATGGATTATGTTCTTTTGCAAAGGAGAAGGATCCAATTTATAGGAAAGAGGCTTGAGGGATTGAGGGCTAAGATGCAAGGATGGGAAAAAGCTCATGGAGGGCTCAGATTGCATGAGAGGAGAGCACATGGATTGTGCTTCCTTACAGCCAATCAGGGAGTGATACATGTCACAGGGTGAGAGGATGGAAGAAAGGGGAAGGATGAGTCAACAAAGGAGGCTTAAGGGATAAAATCTTCATAAAGACCCTCATAATGGCTTGTAAGAGCAATGAAAGGGCTTGGAAGAGTCATTCATGGCCTAGTGGGCTTCATAAAGTTTTATGGTTGGGATATTTTGAGGGAGATGAGAGGAATTTCGACTTGGGCTTGATTAGGAAGGTTTTAAGCTTGCTTAGGATTGTGCAAATGATTAGAGGATGGATTAGGATGGTTTAGGATTAGCTTAGGGATAGGCAAGTGGATGGCATTTAATGAGGGTGGGTGAAGGAGGAGATATTTGTTAACTTTGGCTTGGGTTAGTAAGTCTTAACCCATGTTTAGGGAATGTGACAAGGTTAGGAGGGGATTAGGATTAGGTTTAAAGACATCTTCTAGAAGAGTCTAGACTTTGGGTGAGGATAAAGACTTTCTAGAATAGTCTATAACTTCCTAGGATGAGGATGAAGACTTTCTAGAAGAGTCTAGAACTTCTTAGGATGAGGATAAATTAGATTTTTAGGAAATAAATAATTTTTTATTTATTTCAAAGGTTTGGGTTGAGGACATATTTATTAAAACTTTTTTAATAAACATAAGGATTAATATTTAATCTTAATTAAATATTTTGAGTTGAGATTAGGGGTAAGAAATGATGGGATTAGCCTTTAATCAAAATTAAAGAAGGATTAGAAGATTTTGGAAGAGGTTAGTGGTCTTAAGGAAATTGGTCAAGTTTTGGGCAAAAAATAATTTTTTTATTTATTTTGAGTTTTTTGTTCAATTTATTAACTAAATAATTAATAAATAAGAAAATAATGTTTAAATAAGATTTAAACATTTTTGGGAGGGATTCCTTAATTAAATATTTTTAATTAAGATAAAGGGATTTAATGGCATAAAAATAAATAAATAAATTAATTAATTAATTAATTAATAAATGATGATGTCATCAGAAATTTTTTTAGAAAATAAAAATACTTTATTTTCTAAAAGATTTAGGTGTCTACATTTTGCCCCTCTTTGATGTGATGCCACAAGTGGCATGGCATCAAAGATAAGAAAATAAGATGCCCAAGGCTAGAGCAGAAGAGGAGAGAATGGACTGCAAGATGCCCCCTCAAGAAGGCGGCGGGGAGAGAAAGCGAGGCTCGACGGCTTCTTGAAAAGTACAAGAATATGAGATGAGCAAGGAGACTCAAATTGGCTTAAGAGAAGAGGTTTAGTTAGTTCAAACTCTCACTACGGGAGAATGATAAAGGGAGAATCAGAGGCACAAGAGGAAGCAAGCTTAAGATCTCAGAGATTGCAGAGGATGAAGGAGCGGAGCGCTATAAAAAGAAATCCAGGATAGGGAGAAGGATGAGGGGATTATAAAGTTGATGCAACAAGATTTCAAAGAGTCAGATTGGTGGAAGATGGGTTTCAGAGATCCCTAAGACTAGGATTGTGGAGCTCAAAAGATGAGGCTTGGTGGATTGATTGGATTGGTGGATCCCTAAGACTAGGATTGTGGATCCCTAAAGCTAAAAGTGTAGATTGATTCAAAGAGATACTGATGCATAAGCTAGGGTAGGAGAGACAGATGCTAGATATGGATGGGGGATAATGGAGATGAAGGGATACCATTGAAGCTTTTTTGAGCAAGGGGATACTTCAAAGAGAAGTACCACCATGTAGTTGAGCACTATATTTGCTATAGGACTATTGGTTAATTGCCAAGGTTACCAAGAACACCAAGGCCTTTTCACCAATTGTCCAGAGGACTAATAGACTAACTCAAAACAAACACGCAAGGATTGCCCCAGCATCACACATGAATCTCAGAGGAAGCAGCATGGAACCGACACTAGGTAACCCACAAGCAGAAAAGAAAAGAAAAAAAAGACCTGATCAAGACCTTACGCTCAGATTGCCCCATTCGCAGTATACCATGATATGGAAGATCGTGGCAACCTTGAGGAGGGAACAAGGAGATTGCTTGGAAAAGATACTTCAAGACCCAAAAGGGAAGATTCCAAATCAAAAGAAAGAGAAAATCCAAAAGAGAACCGTTTGCCAACGAGATGGGTAGGATGAGGTACTAACGGACCAAGATCAGACATGTAGAAAGCTATATCCCTCAAGGATCTATCGGAGAGCACCTAAGCTGATGGATTTTGGATGAGTGATGCATTTGGCAAGCTGAACTAAGAAGGATAACACTTTGGTGACAGGGGATCTAGCTAAAGGATGCATTGGAATAGCTAACCAAGGGTTGTGCGATGTGTGCAAGATGCTGATCAAGGAGGAACTAACACAAAAGCTGGATAGATACAATGGTACTAAGCTAAAGAGGATGTACAAGCTGACGGACCAAGATATGTTACAAATGTACAAGGTTGTTCATGGTTTGGTTTTTGTGAGATGGAAATGTTCATGAAGAGAGGGATGTCAGCAATAGTTGATAGGTGGATAGGTAGATGGTTTGCGAAAAGCTTAAGGAAAATGGGATTCTTTGTGTGCATGTGATAGGATACAAGCTAGGATACAAGATTTGGCATATAATACAAGCTGGAATATGGTACAAGCTTTGGACAAGATTTGGATATACAAGCTATGATACAAGGGATGATACAAGATTTACAAGCTAGGGTACAAGATTTACAAGCTGAGGTACAAGATTTACAAGCTATATAGGAGGTATTTACAAGCTTCATTAGATTTTGGATATTTGGTCGAAACACCAAGGGAACAAGCAGGTGTTTTATTGGATTGTGAATGGATGGATGAGGGATAGGATAGTGATAGATAATGGATGAGTCTTAGTACACAAGGCACCTAAATTACCAGGTTTTCACCAAGGTACCTATCTAAGGCGCTTGAATTGCCAAGTTTTCACCATTGGATGCTTATTTCTCTTTACTATTTTTTTGTATTTTTCAAAAGCTGGGTATACCAAGGATCTTCAAGCATAGAACTTCTTGAGATGAATGATGTTAGTAGGATCATTCAAGAGTTCTCCTTCCGGTGTAGATAGTTGATAGGCTCTGGAGCCAAAGGAGGCAGTGACAACATAAGGACCAAGCCAGGTAGGTTCAAACTTGCCTTTCTTTTCTCGGTCAGCTTGGACTTTCATATTTTCTTTGAGGACCATGTCGCCCAGCTGAAAGTGTCGTGGAAGCATCTTCTTGTTGAAATTCCTTTTGAGACGAGTTTGATAGACTATGAGATGATCATAGGCTTGTTGTTGCTTCTCATCTAAGAGATCTAGCTAGGTGAGCCGAGCTACTCTGTATTCTTCATCTGATATTTGTCCTTGCAAAGATATGTGCAAGGAGGGAAGTTCAACCTCTATGGGTAGTACTGCTTCGGCACCATAGACTAAGGAGTATGGAGTTGTGCCTGTGGATGTACGAAAGGAAGTTTGATAGGCCCATAGGGCTGGATTTATTTGTAGGTGCCAATCGCGGCCGAAATCATTGACAACTTTATTTAGGATTTTGAGGAGGGTTTTATTAGTTGCCTCTTCCTAGCCATTACCTTGTGGGAAATATGGGCTAGAAAAGTGGTAATGGATGCGGAGGGAAGTGCATAATTCTTCCATGTTGAGATTTTCAAAGTTACCTCCATGGTCGATGAAGATGGTGGATGGGATGCTGAAGCGGCAAACAATGTGGTACAAGATGAACTTGGAGACCTGAACTCCTGTAGCTGAGACTAGGGGGACTGCTTCCACACATTTAGTGAAATAGTCTGTAGCTATTATTATCCATTTATGTCCATCAAATGAGAGAGGTGTGATAGTTCCAACTAGATCAAGGCCCCAACAAGCGAAAGGCCAAGGTGGTGCAATAGGCTGTAGATCCTGTGCTGGAGCGTGCACAAGATTTTTGTGCTGCTGACATGGGAGACACTTTCTGACAAATTCATAGGAGTCTTCTTCGATGGTAGGCCAATAGTAGCCTGCTCTAAGGATTTTTCGTGCTAAGACAATACTACTCGTATGGGCATTGCAAAGTCCGGAGTGTACTTCTTTTAACATCATCGCGACCTCATTTTCATCTAAACATTGAGAGAGAGTATCATGATAACTCCGACGATATAGGGTATTGGCTATGATAACATAGCGGGATGATTTTCGGATGAGGTTTTGGCATTGGGTACGTGTGAGGTGAGGGGAGATGATACCATCTTTAAGGTAAGCATGAATCTCATGGTACCAAAGGGATTAAGGACCAACCAAGATACAAACATGGTTTGAGTCATCATTCGCATAGGTAGGTGTGAGGAGTTGCTCGACTAAAAACTCATACTGCATAACCGCTTGGAGAATTTCCAAGAGCAAGCCGATAGTAGCCATAGCGTTTGCTGCTTTGTTCTGTATTCGAGGAACTTGTGTAAATTGAAGCTTTGTAAAATGTTGGGTTAGCTAATCAACTAGCTCTTTGTAGGGTAATAGCTTTTCATCTTTGGTTTGATATTCATTTAGGGCTTGCTTGATGATGAGCTAAGAATCACCAAAGATTTGTAACTTAGTGATGTTCCATTCTGCAGCTATCTTTAATCCTGCTATGAGAGCCTCATATTTAGCTATATTGTTGGTGGTACCTTGTGGGAAATATGGGCTAGAAAAGTGGTAATGGATGCGGAGGGAAGTGCATAATTCTTCCATGTTGAGATTTTCAAAGTTACCTCCATGGTCGATGAAGATGGTGGATGGGATGCTGAAGCGGCAAACAATGTGGTACAAGATGAACTTGGAGACCTGAACTCCTGTAGCTGAGACTAGGGGGACTGCTTCCACACATTTAGTGAAATAGTCTGTAGCTATTATTATCCATTTATGTCCATCAAATGAGAGAGGTGTGATAGTTCCAACTAGATCAAGGCCCCAACAAGCGAAAGGCCAAGGTGGTGCAATAGGCTGTAGATCCTGTGCTGGAGCGTGCACAAGATTTTTGTGCTGCTGACATGGGAGACACTTTCTGACAAAGTCATAGGAGTCTTCTTCGATGGTAGGCCAATAGTAGCCTGCTCTAAGGATTTTTCGTGCTAAGACAATACTACTCGTATGGGCATTGCAAAGTCCGGAGTGTACTTCTTTTAACATCATCGCGACCTCATTTTCATCTAAACATTGAGAGAGAGTATCATGATAACTCCGACGATATAGGGTATTGGCTATGATAACATAGCGGGATGATTTTCGGATGAGGTTTTGGCATTGGGTACGTGTGAGGTGAGGGGAGATGATACCATCTTTAAGGTAAGCATGAATCTCATGGTACCAAAGGGATTAAGGACCAACCAAGATACAAACATGGTTTGAGTCATCATTCGCATAGGTAGGTGTGAGGAGTTGCTCGACTAAAAACTCATACTGCATAACCGCTTGGAGAATTTCCAAGAGCAAGCCGATAGTAGCCATAGCGTTTGCTGCTTTGTTCTGTATTCGAGGAACTTGTGTAAATTGAAGCTTTGTAAAATGTTGGGTTAGCTAATCAACTAGCTCTTTGTAGGGTAATAGCTTTTCATCTTTGGTTTGATATTCATTTAGGGCTTGCTTGATGATGAGCTAAGAATCACCAAAGATTTGTAACTTAGTGATGTTCCATTCTGCAGCTATCTTTAATCCTGCTATGAGAGCCTCATATTTAGCTATATTGTTGGTGGTAGGGAATTGTAGCTTGAAGGCTTTTGGAATGTAATCTCCTTGAGGTGTGACCAACAATATTTTTGCCCCTAATCCATGAGATGTATATGAGCCATCAAAATAAAGTTTCCATGGGGGTTGTTCTTCAATTAGACAAATATGCTCATTTGGAAATTCTGTGATCAAAGGATATGTATCTACTAGAGGCGCATCAACTAGGTGATCTGCTATAGCTTTCCCTTTGATTGCCTTTTTGTCCACATACTGGATGTCAAATTCGCTAAGGAGCATAACCCATTTGGCCAAATGGCCTTTAAGTGCTGTTCTAGAGAGCATATACTTGAGAGGTTCGATCTTGGAGACTAGTTGGATGGTATGACTTAGCATGTAGTGGTGAAGCTTTTGAGTTGAGAAAAAAACTACCAAACAAGCTTTTTCCATAGGAGTATAATTGAGTTCATAACCAACTAGGGTTCTATTGATGTAGTAGATGGCTCTTTCTCTGTCGTAGTCATCCAGCTATGCTAGAAGTGCCCCTAGATCAGTAGGCATTGTTGATATGTACAAGATCAAGGGACGAGTAGGAACTGGTGGAACCAAGATAGGGGGATTGATGAGATACTTCTCGAGATGATCGAAGCTGCGTTGACATAAAGGATCCCACTTGAAGTTTTCATCCTTCTTTAGTAAGTGTGCAAACGGCGTACACTTATCTGCAAGCTGGGAGATGAAGCGCCGAATGGATTGAACCTTTCCCTGAAGAGTGTGAAGCTGTCGCAGTGTCTAGGGAGGAGGCATGTCTAAGATAGCTTTGACCTTCTTGGGGTCAATCTCTATACCTTGTTTAGAAACTATAAAGCCTAGAAGCTTGCCAAATGTGACCCCAAAGACACATTTCTTGGGATTCAGCATAAGATGATATTTGGCTAACCTATCAAAGACTTTCTCCAGGTCAGCAAGATGATCCATGAAGGTATGAGATTTAACCAAGATATCATCCACATAATCCTCCAAAATGCTATGGATAAGATCATGGAAAATGGTTGTCAGAGCTCTTTGATAGGTAGCCCTAGCATTCTTTAGGCCAAAAGACATCATGTTGTAGCAAAAGGTTCCCCAAGGGGTAGTGAATGTTGTCTTATGCTAATCCTCTTTTGCAATCTTGATTTGATTATACCCAAAAAATCCATCCATGAGGGACAGAATTTCATGTCCAGCTGTAAGATCTACAATCATATCTATGTTGGGCAAGGGAAAATCATCTTTTAGACAAGCTTTGTTAAGATCTCTGAAATCAGTGCAGATTCTGATGTCATCGGAAGGCTTAGTGACAAGGACCATGTTGGAGATCCACTCTAAGTAGTCGATAGGTTGGATAACCTTAGCAGCTAACATTATTTCTAATTCAGCTTTGACCAGTAATGCCACCTTGGGGTGCATTTTTCTAAGCTTTTGTCTGACGGGCTTGATCTTTGGATCGACTGCAAGATGATGAACTACAAGCTTTGGATCCAGTCCTGGCATGTCTTGATATGACCATGCAAATCGGCCAATGTTCTTTCTTAAGACCTCAAAGAGGAGGTCAGCTTGGTCTTGTGATAGGGATGCAGCAATGTGAACAAGTCTGGGGATCTCTGAAGAACCGATCTTGACTTCTCTAGTATCCTCAATTAGAATAGAAGACACCTTTGGTCGATTATCTTGAGGAAGCAATGCTAAATCCTCATGTTCTACTTGTGACTCTAGATTTTCTTGCTGAGGGGTTCTCTTCGCTGCCTTAGCTAGTCCCAAATTCACCTTAGTTCCAGTTTTGGGTGTATCAAAACAAGGTTGGGGATTTTCTCCAAAATACCCCTTGGGATCTAGCTTATAGATATAGGTAAAATCTGGCTTTGTTTGCTTGTGAGGAGTTTCATCTCCCATGAATCTTAGAAGTGCTTCCTCTAATGTGAACTCATCAATGTGTATGACGCTTGGTTGGTCCCAATCTATGAGTTATGGATGGGCGAGTGGTAGGTCAATGAAATGGATGGATAGTTCTTGGAGAACAAAGTCTCTAAGGAAGATTTGGTTTGGGATATCATCATAGGCTCTCTTTTCAACTTCCTTAGGAATTTCTTCGATTTTAACAAGGTCGCGATGAATTTTTGAAAAAGCGTGACCATTCTCATTGGTGCCCCCAGTTGTGGGTATGCCAAAGCCAAGACCTGACTTCAATTCCCACTTGTGTGCGTCGATGGGGCACTGCATGCCTCTTTCTTCTGGTCCTAGACCACCACCTTGATAGTTCCATTTGTTAGTGACGAGCTTATGTTCTTGGGGATACTTTTGGCTGAAGTGATCAAGGCGTGCTTGATTTCTTGGAGGTGCATCCTTATGTAAGCAATTGTTGATACCTGGAGTGAGCTCCTCATGAAGAGGGATTTTCGAGGATACAAAGGTTGTTGGGCCAAACTATTTGTATCAAGGAGGTGGAATCTCCTTAGCTTTGTGATATGCCAGTCATCCATGAGCGTGTGGATCAAGTGGGAGTGCCCCTACAATAAATGCATCTAACAGACTATACTCTCCACAGCCTTTGTTATTGATCTTCATGGTAGATAGGGTGGAGGCGAGGATGGTTTCTGGGTCATTACAAGTGTGGGATGAGTTGGCGATGGCTGTGCTGATATCAATTCCAGGGAAATGGTTTGCATATGAAGCTTCAACCGCATTGCAGTAAGCAAAGGGTTTTGGATCGGCATGGATGGTTACCTCAGTGCCCTGATGTGAAAATTTGACGCATTGATGGTAAGTGGATGAAACCGCTTTCATAGCATGAATCCATGGGCGACCGAGGAGGATGTTAAATGGTAGGTTTAGATCAATAACATGGCAGAGTGTTTCTTGGATGACTAGCCCAACCTTGATTGGCAGCAAAATAGTTCCTTCTGTGGTTCTTTCCAAGTTGTCATAAGCTTTGATGGTGATAACCTCACTAATGATATTTTCCTCAGTATACCCAACTTGTTTTATGAATTTTAGGGTGCAAATATTCAAGGCTGATCCATTATCTATCATTACTCTTTTTACGAAAAAATTGGATACCATAATGGTTATGCGGAGCGGAAGGGTGTGATCTGGCTCGACCATGGGTATGTCAGTGGGTTTGAATGATAGGGCACATGAGGAGGATAGGTGTCCAACGAGATTACAAAAATTACTAGCATTGATATCTGAAGGGACACGAGATTCTGTGAGAGCACTATCAAAGATATTTTTGTACACAGGACTAGTGCGAAGAAGGTCTAAAATGGAGATTTGGGCTAGCATGTTCCCAAGGTGTTCCAAGATATTGTACTGGCTTTTTTATGGAGCTGATGGTGCTGGTGAAACTAGTGGTCCTGTGATGTTAAATTGCGCTCTTCGAGTGGTGACTGCACACTCATTGTTTGGTCCTTGGATATTGATAACATTGACAGAAGGCTCTTTCTTGGATATACAACCTATGAGGCTACCATAATCTATATAGGATGAAGTGTGGTCATTGTTCTTCCCATGCTGTTGGTTTGGTTGGCGGTTGTTGGTGTTGTTGTTGTTGGTTTGGATAGGTGCTTTTCCAGGATTTTGGTTGTTGTGAGGGAGAAAGGCATTTTGATAGATCTGTAAGCCTACATTGGGAGAGGTTTGGGCACCAACAATAATTTTTTTTTTATCAATGAGGTCCTGCACATAATCTTTTAGTTTCATGCATCTGAGGGTGGTGTGACCTTTTACCCTATGAAATTTGCAGTACTCATTGTCTTTGTACCATGCAGCTTTGGATTGGCCTGGGTCAATTTGCTGGGTAGGAGGAAATTTGATGAGGTTTTCCTTAGTCAATTTCTCAAAAATGACATCCAATGGCTCACCAAGGGGTGTATAATTTCTAGGTGCAGGTTGGAACTTGGGCTTTGGTCCTGCAGCTACATTGATGGCATTAGCTTGATTGCTAGACCCTTGAAAGTTAGGTCTTGGATTGTGGCCTTGATAGCTTTGGTGATTCTGGTGCTGGTAGTTGATAGTTTGTTGATTGTTTGGTTGATAAGGTGGGTTGGACTGATTTTGGGAAGGAGCAACAATATTCACATGTCTGGTGTCAGTGATGCTGTCTATTGCAACGTTCTTATTTTTGTTCCAATACCTAGACTTGTCATTGGAATGTAATTGATTTTGGTTGGCTTCCTTGTAAATCTTGACCACATCATCTTTAATGAGTCCTTGCTCAAGGATCATTCCTTTTTCTTTGATATCTTTGTAGGTCTGCAAACAATTCATGGTCATGTGGTGAGCCAAGCTAGGATGGGCATTATCAATAAATATTTTCACCAAATGGTGTTCTGGCAAGGTGCAAGATATGCGGGTGGTAAGGGTTTTCCATCTTTGCAGATATTCGGGAAGGCTTTCTCCACCTTTTTTCTTAGTGTGGACAAGATCAACTACTGAGTGCTCTATTTCAACAAGATGGGCATATTGGGCTACAAATGCCTCAGACAATTCAGCAAAGTTTTTAATTGTGCTATACGAGATTCTATAAAACCATTCAAGAGCTGGTCTAGCCAAGCTTTCGGGAAAGAGACGCAAGAGGAAGATGTCACCGTATGCCACTTCTTGGAAATGCATGTAAAATTCTTTGATATGTGTGACAGGGTCTCCTTTTCCTCTGAATTTGTCAAACTTGGGTATCTCAAAGTGCTTGGGAAATGGTGTCATGGTAATGGCTCTGTCAAATGGGTAAGGACACACATTTTCAAACTTGAAGGTTTTTGGATCATTTCCCTCTTGGATGTTCTTCAAAGTTGTCTTCATGGCTTCCCATTCTAAATTAATGGGTGATGGTTGGGGTGCACCCAATGTAAGAGTGGCCTGAGGTAGGTATGTGCTAGATGGGGCAATGGAACATGGCTGGCTTTGAGGTATGGGCTGGTAGGGATTGTACATGGCTTGGGCAACTGAATGGTGGATGATGGGTTGTTGAGGTGGAGGAAGCACATATTGTTGCATGTGTTGCGAGGCTTGTTGCTGATATGGGATTTGGGATAGGGATTGAGGGACGTAGGCTAGTTGTGGGATAAATGGATTGCTTTGTGGAGGTAAGGTATAAGATGGTTGTGAAGCTTGGAGAAAGGATCGGGGAGCTTGTGGAACTTGACTTGGGATTTGAGGAGTTTGACCAATATATGTGGGTTGTGCCCCCATTTGGGAGGGTATCATGGCAAAGGAGGCCAAGTAATTGGTGGTTGGTGGTGGGAATTGAAAGCTTGGGAATGGAACTGATGGGGTTTGATAGCTTGGTGGCTGAATTTGAAAGCTTGGTAGAGTGGTGGCAAGAGCTTGGGTCACTTGAGAGCTTGGTAGAACATTGGTAGTAGCTTGTGGGGTTTGATAGCTTTGTGGAGTGAGGGCAGTAGCTTGTGGATTTGTGGCTGATGGCATTGAGCTCCAAGGACCTAGTGGAAATGATGGAATTGTGCTCTGAGCTGAGGTAAACAAGCTAGGGGTGATGAAAGTTTGATTTCTTGGCCCCATGGGTGGCATCCTGGTTGTATATTGTTGAGGTTGGCCAAAGATGCTAGCACTGATCTGGGAGATGGGTGGATTTGGAAGGCTGGGTTGGAGAGCAACAGCAGCAATAGTGAAGGGAGTGAATGATGAGGTGTTTTGGGTGAAGGGAGTTTGGGATGGAGTGGTATGGACCAATGGTGGAGTGGTGGTGGCTGGATTGGCTTGCGGAAGGGAGATTTCAACTTGAGTGGAGGCTGGTATGTTTGGGTCTATTGGATCATAAGGATTGGCTTGAGGCTCTTCTTTTGGCACATATTGAGGATAATCTGAATCATAAGAGGCTATTGGGAGTGGTAGTTGCCCAAACAATGGGTGAGATGGATCTGATAAGGGAGGAGGTCTTCCAAAGTTGAAGGCTCCTATATTGTCCCTTTGAAAGTTAGCCATGATTGTTTCTTTGTTCTTGTCTATAATGGTGTTCACCAATACTACATTTCCTAGTTGGTTCATGAAAGTTTCAATGTCAGTAGGTGATGGTATAGTGTTCTCTGGGCTGAAGGATGGTTGAGTGCTCAAGGGGAGCGATGCTATTTGATCCAAATGATAGGGTTCCATTGTTTATTTCTTCTTCTTGGCTAAGCGAGTGACGGGTGGCATGAAAATGTTCCTAGGGATGAGATGCAACAATGTTCATGGATGCCAAGGGGGAAGGCTTTTCTATGCAAATGATTTCCTGGGTTGAGGCAAAGCTATATGACAAACCTAAGGAGGATTAGGTTGGGGATTCTAACTTCAAAGATATGTCGCCAAATCATGAAAGGTCTGCTTTCCTATGTGCAAGCTTGGTGGTGATTGTGTCAACTTAAGGATAGACTAATGATCCTTTAGGAAAAACACGAGATTGACCACTTGTGGATCCCAACCTTTAGCTCAAGGTGATGAGGGATAACAAGTGACAAAGCTAGATTACCCTAGACAAAGCTCTTTCAAAGGGATAACCTTGGTGAGATTGGTGGATTTGTAAGATGGTAGGAATGGCAGACTTTGGCAAGGTGACAACAATTTTGAACACTTGGATGTGAAGTTTAGGCTTTTGGGATGCTAGCTAGGTTTGAGGGGATTGGTTTGGTTCTAAGCCAAAGATCTAAATGAGATGGGTGAGCTAAAATTCTTAAGGGGATGACTAAGGGTGGCTGGCTTACTAACTCTAAAATGGAGCTTATGCAAGAAGATGTGGAGGAACAAGGGGGCCTAATCATAGAAATCATGCCTGGTTGGTAAGGCATAAGCAGGGTTAACTCCTGGATGCTTGCTAAATTTGATAGTGCGATCTAACCAGGCATCTTGAAGGGCTTCGTCGGCAGCTTTGTCTTCTGCTTTGTGGAGTTTGGCAATTCGAGGGCTTGGTGTTACTTCCTTTTTCTTAGCTGCAATTTCTTTGTATGCTTGAGATGGCTTGAGTTTGGCTTTTTGAAACTTCTGTTTGGGTTTGGGTTGTTCTGACATAAATTCTTGAATCTTCTTGGCTTAGAGAGATTTTGGTTGTTTTGCTTCAACTCGTTCAACTTTTGGAATAGGTAGTGACTACGCTAAGTATGCCCTAAGCTAGGATTGACCAAGTTTGGAAAACATTCATTCAACAAGTAAAAAATGAAGCAATAGATAGGAACAACTAGATAGAAGTTTTTGATTCTTAGAATGTGATACTTGCGCCAAGGAGTGTGTATGTTTTACAAATTTTTCAATCAATCACTTCAAACACATTAACACCCTAGATGGTTGTCTGAGGGGCTGACAGTTAGTTTAGCTAGGGAGTCCTCGATATACCCAAGGTACGTGAGGCTCAAATTCATAGATGAAAACAAAAAGATGTCACACAGCCGAGAGGAGTGGTAACCCACTTCTCCTCTTTCACTTCTCAAGGGTATAAAGTTCCTTGAGGCTTAGCCTGAGTGACAAAATCTTGATCCCAAGAGAGGTGTCTTTGGATTCACCTCCCAATCTTTATACTCTGCCGGAACGCTGGAGTTGAGGTCATCTCAAGGGGTGATTAAATCCCCAAGTAGGCCTCCTAAAATTTAAACAAGATTTTAGATCCTAATCTTATGCACCCAAGATGGCCTCGAAAGACGACAAGGGGAGAGAAGACTTGGATGATCTTGGGCTAAAAGACAGAATTCTTTTCCAACTAACGCTTAAGTTTTTCGGATCTAGACCTTGCAAACACACATGTTTAGGATGCAAATGTTCAATTCCAACTTGAAGCATTAACAAAAGTAAAATCGATTGAAGAATGAATACACCAAGAAGATTTAGGGTCAACAAAAGTAAACTCGCATGCCCGGAGGCCCTCCATGTCAATTATTGATTGATTTTTCTATAAGGCATTCAAGATTGAGTGTGAGTCTATTTTAAGCCCAAAATAAAGATGTGTAAAACTCGGTTTCAAGCGCATGCCCGGAGGCCCTCCATGTCAAGATTTGTTCAATTTTTATGCCCAAATGAAGTGTTAGCGAGACTAATGTGCACTCAAGAAGTTTTCTATCTTAGAAAAACCAATAAAAACTCAAGTGAGTGGAATTTGATTTTTGTGGAGCACTTAACACCTTCTTAGGTAGACCCATCCCCATATATGGCGCTGATATTGCAACCAATGGTTAGAATGATGGGTGATTAAAGAGGATGAGTCCAACAATCAAATTCACTCAAAGTGTCTTTATTTATTTTTATAATTTAGAAAGTTTCTAAAATGTAGATTCTTTTTATCCCCCAAAAGATGAAGTGTGAGATATTGTAATGATTAATTGACCTTTTGCATTCAAGATTGGATTTGTTGTTTTAATAATGCATTCATAAAAAAAAAAAACTCGATTTTAATCCATGGCACTCAAGAGTGATTTTAGCAACATGCATTCAAAGACAGGTGATTAAACATTCAAGTTTTTTCCTTTGAGCATTCAAGATTGAGATTTTGTGTGTTGTTTTAAGAACTTTGAAGTGCTTTGTTTCAACCTTAGATCATTCAAGATTGTTTTGGACACAAAAGTGAAAATGACTCTTTGGACTTTGGTTTTCATTCAAGATTTTGTGTTCTAGTTTGCATGTTTTAAGCCCAAAACTGATATTCCTAGATTGTTTTGATGCATGAAAAACCTAAGAAACATTCAAGATTTTGCAACAAGACATTTGTTTGGAACAAATAACAAAACTTTTAGGACAATTTTGGCAACCGTTTAGGACTCTTAGTTTTCATGAGATTTTTAAAAAAAATTTAAAATATTTGCAAATGAGGTTCATTTTATCCTTGATTGATGCTTCGAGTTTGATTTAGATTTTAGTGTGCACTTAGTGTTGATTTTGAACATTTTGAAATGGAAACTTGAAGTTTTTTTTAAATTCTCAAAAATGAAGTGTTTCTAACTTTGCATGAATGCATCTAAAACCTTGATGTTGCAAGGATGCAAATGATTGGATTGGTTTAGTTTCACTTGTTAAAAGATTTTTTTTTTTTTTTTTGCAAATTTTTAGTTTTTAATGGATTTAAGTATGATTTGGGGGTTCATTTTAAGCACTAAAAAGAAGTGTGTATGATTTTGCTTCCTTAAGAAAAAAAATGGCCAAGATCTCCCACAAGAAGAAGAAGAAGAAGTAGATGGAATAAGAAGAATATAGACAAGAAGAGGAAGAAGAATTCCAAGTGCTTTGTCCAACTATAAGCTTGAAAAATCTGCAAACACTATGAGATAGACTATGAGTTCCTTTGTCTTCTTCATGCTCATGTGGACTTACAAAACCAATTTATACAATCCTACCAATCACAAAAACAAGCAAAATTAGCCAAAATTAGCAAATGACATACAAACCTTGACTAAAAAAGCTAATGAAGATGGCCCATGCGGGGTCCCACCGGGCGTGCCAAAATGTATATGAGCAATATTAGTATTCTAATAGAAACCAAATTTAAATAAAGCTTCTAAAAACTAAACAAAATTCATAAACTTCAAGATAGACTAAGATGAGCTCTCAATTGAGAATATGAGCCATTAATGAGCTCTCTCAATGAGAAGCTCTTTTGTTGAGTGGCTTTGTCTAAATAGATAGGATGTATGCTCAAGCTTATGCTTCAAAAAGGGCTTCAAATGGAGTTGGAATTTGGGTGTGAGTGTATGGTTTTGATGTAAAATGGCTTCTTAAAATGACATTATGACTTTACTTCATGGATTGTGTTCTTTTGCAAAGGGGAAGGATCCAATTTATAGGCAAGAGGCTTGAGGGATTGAGGGCTAAGATGCAAGGATGGGGAAAAGCTCATGGAGGGCTCAGATTGCATGAGGAGAGCACATGGATTGTGCTTCCTTACATCCAATTAGGGAGTGACACATGTCACAGGGTGAGAGGATGGAAGAAAGGGAAAGGATGAGTCAACAAAAGAGGCTTAAGGGATAAAATATTCATAAAGACCCTCATAATGGCTTGTAAGAGCAATGAAAGGGCTTGGAAGAGTCATTTATGGCCTAGTGGGCTTCATAAAATTTTATGGTTGGGATATTTTGAGGGAGATGAGAGAAATTTTGACTTGGGCTTGATTAGGAAGGTTTTAAGCTTGCTTAGGATTGTGCAAATGATTAGAGGATGGATTAGGATGGTTTAGGATTAGCTTAGGGATAGGCAAGTGGATGGCATTTAATGAGGGTGGGTGAAGGAGGAGATATTTGTTAACTTTGGCTTGGGTTAGTAAGTCTTAACCCCATGTTTAGGGAATGTGACAAGGTTAGGAGGGGATTAGGATTAGGTTTAAAGACATCTTCTAGAAGAGTCTAGACTTTGGATGAGGATAAAGACTTTCTAGAATAGTTTAGAACTTCTTAGGATGAGGATGAAGACTTTCTAGAAGAGTCTAGAACTTCTTAGGATGAGGATAAATTAGATTTTTAGGAAATAAATAAAGTTTTATTTATTTCAAGGGTTTGGGTTGAGGAGATATTTATTAGAACTTTTTTAATAAACATGAAGATTAATATTTAATCTTAATTAAATATTTTGAGTTGGGATTAGGGGTAGGAAATGATGGGATTAGCCTTTAATCAAAATTAAAGAAGGATTAGAAGATTTTGGAAGAGGTTAGTGGTCTTAAGGAAATTGGCCAAGTTTTGGGCAAAAAATAAATTTTTTATTTATTTTGAGTTTTTTGGTCAATTTATTAATTAAATAATTAATAAATAAGGAAATAATGTTTAAATAAGATTTAAACATTTTTGGGAGGGATTCCTTAATTAAATATTTTTAATTAAGATAAAGGGATTTAATGGCATAAAAATAAATAAATTAATAAATTAATTAATAAATGATGATGTCATCAGAAACTTTTTCAGAAAATAAAAATACTTTATTTTCTAAAGGATTTAGGTGTCTACAAGGTGTACTTGGGAAATACTAGATATCTACATTATAACATAGAACTCTACTTCACAACCTTTGTTAAATTATGAAATAATTTTTTTTGTAACATGCATCACTAGATTATGGTCCACATGTACTACACGATACATCTCTAACAACATTGAAATTTATGCTTACATAAAGAAATGACAACCCATCTAATATATTAAAGAATGATTAAAATTAGTCAAAATTCAACTGGGGGGAAAAAATTATCGTATCATCTTATTCTTCTTATAGATCATATTCTAATATATAATTATTTTATATTTCTATATTAATTTAAAAGGTTCATTTCTCTTACACATAATAAAATATATTACTAAAAGGGAAACTTTTCTTATTAGAATGTGTCCAACCTTGAGTTTTCTCTTTAAGATTATTTTGTTAATCCAATAGGCATTTCTACATGTAAGAAGTTTAGTGTCATCATCACAATCATTTTCATTCAGTAGTTGAAACCATGTGGATTGTTAGGGATAAATGCATATATGGCTCCATTTATTCTTGAAAATTTGGCAAAGAGAATGTGGTCATTATCAAACAATAAAATAAAATTATTTGATTACTTTTACTACGTGAGGTGAAAATAAGGGTAATTAAATAAGAGATTTATTTTACTAATTATGAGATGGAAAAGATATTTATACAAATAGTATAGTTTTTTAATGAAGTGAGGTATATTAGGTAAAGGAGATTTATTCAAGTATAATATAACATTTTAGTCAATTGAGACAAGGGTGTACTAGAGAACCATTATCTGTCTACAATACAACATAGCACTATCAACTTTGCAACATTTGTAATGTTATGGAAGACTGCATTTTTCCATAATGTGCATCATTAGATTAGACTCCACATGTACTACAAGACAAACGCCTATCAACATTAGGATCTATACTAATATAAAGAAACAATAATCCATCTTTTATAGTAAACAACTATAAAAAATAAAAATCAACCAAAATGAATTAATTATTATGCCATCTCATATTTCTTCTAATATTTTCTAGAGTATATATAATCATTTTATATTCTCTCTCTCTCTATATATATATTTATGAAGGGTTCATACCTACAAGGCAACACAGTGAGGCACAAGGCCCGTGAGCTACCAACCAACGAAGGCCACCACTAAAAGATTTAGGAACCCGATATGGGCCCACACATCCTTGAAACCTCTTTGGCTTAGAGCCAAGGACTAAGGGGCATCCATGTCGTCAAAATCACCCAGGGCACGATCCCGGACTCATCCCGTGTGATGTCGGAGCTTTGCACTTAGCAAGACTTGATCTTTGGTGTGTTCTTTGTGAGCCATTCAACTTCACTAGTAGACCAAAGACCCATTGATCATATTCTCTATATTGATTTATAAATCATTTGAAAAACTCATTCCCCATAAACATAAATAAAAGTTTCTTATTAAATTTTGTGCAACCTTCTATTTTCTATTCAAGAATATTCAAGGTTGCTGTGTTAATGATAGTGAAGAGTCCTTATAAGAAATAACTTCTATTCCCCATCTTGGCACATTAAAAATCAACCCTCCAAACATGTGCATTGAAATTATAAGTATACTCATATATTGCTGCATAGGATTCCAACGCCGGCTGGAACTATGTGCGTGGAAGTTATAGGCAAGCATATATATTGCTTCCAAGAATTCCAACGCCGGCTAGGACCTATCTTAAATGATTTTTGGCTTGACCATAATAACCAGTACGTCCGGTTGCTTTCACCCTGCGTGTTTTTCGGACTCTCTGCCCCTTTGCTCCTATGTCCCTTTTGACCTTTTCCTACCATCGTCTAGTTTCAAATGTCGCTAACTTTGACCGATAGTTCCGGTTTCCAATCATCTGCCAATTGTTTTCGAGCATAGTTATCTGCTCACATTGTAAAACAACTTTATCTTGATCAGGTTGGATGGATAAGATGTTTTGATATTAAGGAAATGCATGTCAATCAAATAGAATATTTACATAATTTAGAATTCTGTTAAATGATTAATGATTTATAAAGTTTAAAGTTTTCTACGAAATGTAATGATTAAGGATATATAATTTGGAGTAGTATTGTAATGGGCGATCTCAAGAGAAATCTCAATGCTTCATTTTGTAAGTGGACTATTCAGACTTGTTGAGAGATAAGTTCTTGCTAATCATGAATGAGTTTGACTTAAAAATTATAGAGTTGAAACCTAGTTAAACATCACATAAAATGTAATGACGTTTGCTATATGACAATGCCAAAGTGTTACACTTAGTTTTCCATGAGATCAAATTCCCCAACTTAGAATTTAGTTGTTTAAGAAGGTCCGTTAGACTATGTCCTCAAGTGGTATGGAAGAGGTGTTGTAACTTCTTATGGAAGTGCTCATGCTGATGCTTGAAGTCTTATAAAACAGATAATTATAAAAAACATGATAATGTAAAATGTGATTGTGATTGAAATATAGCTTCAAATATATAATTGATAATTAAAATTTCTATTCTTAATTTTATAATTAAAAGTCAATAGTCAAACTCTTTTAATAATTAAACATAATTGGGACACTGAAAACAATAAAATTTCAATAAAAATTAGTAAAAACTTTATACCTTACTCTATTTCTATTGAAAATTCACCTTTCGCTATAAAACCATTTAATATTTAAAAATACTACTTATGCTTTCCAACATTTTAATTACTACAAATCATTATTTGACATGCTTAAAATGAAGGTCCGTATAGATTCCTTACTAATGAATCAAACGGCCGTCAAATTAAATCCAGCACTTGCAGCTGCCCTCACGACCACGTCAAATGACGCGCTTTCTACCTGATTAACAATAGGCAGGCACATCCCACACTTCCCTTTAAATGCTTACCCCCAGACAACAAGCCCACAGTTTCTATATAAAATCTTTTCTTAAAGCCTGCGTGAGCATATTTGCTTCAAAGAATTCATCATTTGCTTCAAAGAATTCAGTTTCTTGTTTGCATCAGAGAAATTCCTGCGATGGAAGCCGGCAAGAAAGTTACAGCCGATCAAAAGGTTTCAGAAAAGAAGAGAGGGAAGTCATTGTACCGGCGCTTGAAAGCTTTGTCTCCATTTCCATACCTTGTGAAAGCTAAGGATTATTATGTGAGAAGCATGACGGAATGCGCAGGAAGGGCAAATTATAGCAGCCTGGGTGCAGGAGGTCCGGGAGTGTCGATGTCTGGTTCTCTGGCAAAGAGTTTCAGTACAAATTCTTCAAGAAATGAAGAGGATTTCAGGGAGCTTGTGAGGGCCGCCTCACAGAAGAGTCATCCAGACCTTTTCAGACCTCCTTCTGTACAGGCGCAACAACAGGATCTTTTTCCGCGAAGCTACAGCTCCGCCAGTACGCCTCCCTCTGTAGGAAGAATCGACGAGGACAGCCCTGCCTATTTTCCAGGATCTTTCAAAACAAGCATTCCTGAAGCCGATCCTCGGTTTCCTCGAAGTCATAGCTACAGCACTGCTCAGAATTTTCATTTTCGGAGAAGAATGGCCGTGTAAATTCCTCTGCTTTGCTTTCCCCCTGTTTTCCCCCTTTTCTTTAACAAACTCTTGCAATTATTTCATCCTGTATTTTGTATTCGGTTTTGGATGGAACTGCTCCGGCTTATTGATTGTTAGTGAAATCGGAAAGATTGTTTTGTCTGCAATCGCCATGATCAAATGCTTCTCAGAAACTCATGAGGAGTTTTTTAAGTTTCCGGTAAATTTTTTAGTCATTTCTGTTCTTACCTATTTCAGTTTGATAAGAATAGATTATAAAATATGATTTTGGTTTGATTATAAACCGGAAAATTGGATTCTAAAATAGATGCTGACGCAATTTAATTCAAAAAGTTCTCAAATCTATCAATCTACACTTTAAATTTAGGCATAATTTAATTTAAAGGTTTATCAGTTGTAGAGTTCAGAAATAACAGGACTTCTTTAATTAGAATAAGCCGTAAAACAATATTACACAGAGTTACAAATTCTGTCCAATTTTGTTGAAAGTTTTAGTGTTTACTGTCGATGCTTTCAGATATTTGCTTTTAGGATTTGTTGCACATGTGTTCTGCACATACTGTGTTTTTGGCAATGTCTATGCTGACATCAAAATGACAAATTTAAATAAAATTAAAATAGATAACACAGTTTTAAAATAATTTTAAATTTAATTTTTAAAATTGATAAATTGCCGTTTTGATGCCGGCATACTGTGTTTTCTTGTACTTTCTGAAGAAGCGCGGTGTCGCGCAACAAATCAATAGAACAAAGCTTTAGAGTCATTGTACATGGGGTTTGGGGTCCATTTTACCGTCTCTTCTGTCACAAAAACGGATAAGGCCATTTTTATTCGGTAGCGATAGCCTGGGCATTTCATGGCCAGAGGTCTCCAGCTTTTTCAAGGAACTCAACAAGTAAATGGATAAATAACTTATTCTATTTTAAAAGTAATTTCCTAATTTATCGAAATAGAAAATAATATTAGAGAAATAAATAACAACAAAGAATAAACCAGGACAGTATCAGCATTTTAACCATTATACAATTCAATAGTAGCTTCAAAATAATTTATTTTGACCTAAGTAGAACACAATACAGGGAAAATAAATAGCAGTCCAAATGCACAGACGGAAATAATAAAACAAGAACAGCAAGATACTTTCACTGTTTTAATCAGTAATATAATTAAACTTTTGTGTATAAAAGATCATATGGAATTACTGAACGACAGTTTTTGTGGTTGCATAGATATTTATGCTAAATTTCTTTTGCATTCATTTAAGGATAATCTATGTATTTATTATTAGAGTTTTTGATAATTAAAAAATAAATAAAATTTAATTAGACAATGGTTTATATATATATGAAAGTGTTTGATATAATATTAACTATATTAGTTTGTATGAAATTGTAGAATGTAAGTTTGAATATACTTGTATCTGATTCTTAAGGAGGAGATAATGTGGAATTGAAGTGTAAATGAAGTCTTTGGATCATTGAGTGTGATGTTGCATGTCAATGAAAAATATGTTGTATTTAACAATTAATATATTATTAATATTTATTAATAAATACAAAAATATGAAATATAAATGATATATTTATACAAGTTTAAATACAATAATGAAATAAAAGATAAATTTTTAAAAGAGTTAAGAGAAAAGGAAAAAATATTAAAAATAGTAATAGAGTAATGAATATAAGTAGAAAAAAATTGAGTATATAGTGAATAAAATGATGTAGAGTTGAATAGTTATTCTTTCTTTCCTATATAGGGGAAGAGATCGAGTAACTCTTATGGGGTCTAATGATGGTGATAAAGCTTTGTCATAGATATTCTCTAATGGATGTGATTATCCTCCCACAAAAATGTACAGTTGACCTATATTCAAAAGATTGAAAACATCATGAATTTTTTTTTGAAAATTTCAGCATTTGATCTTCATGATCTGCATAGTTTGTAGTAAAAAACAACAAAAAATTTGGAGAAAAATCAATATGTTTTAGTGAATTTGCAAAAAAAAAAAGTTTGACTTTCTTTTGTGTTTGGTACTTTTTTGTGGGAGATTAGCTTGTACCCTGTCCAATAGCTGATCACACATGCACTTGATCACACATTTACTATTAGTCGATCATTTTTTAGCTTTCTTTTTTATTTGGTGATAGAGCTTTGTCATAGATACTCTCCAATAGCCGTTCACACATGCACTTGATCACATATTTACTAATAGTTGATCATTTTTTTAGCTTTCTTTTTTCTTCATAACGACTACTGGAACAGTTAACCACAATTACAAGTATTTTTTGGTGAACACCTATTAGAGGGTGAATATAAAAACACTTGAGTCACCTATAAGATACATTAAAAGAATCTTTGAATTACAATTTAAGAAATCTAGGTATGTAAAGTTAGTCTAGACTATTACTAGAATTTATATATCTTTAACATATGTATCTTATAACACTTTATAGATATTAAAAAGTTTGCATATGTATCTTATGACACTTAATAGATATAAAAAAGTTTATCTAATGAAAAATGATTCTTCAACTTTATTTTTTATCATCTATACAACAAACTTTACTCAATACATTTCATTGAACGCAATAGAACAATTATTAAATATTATTATGTTTATATTTTTATAGGAAAGTCTTATGGATTTAAACTTTTACTTAAAGGAGATATATGATGCTTACTCTATTTCAACTTTTCCTATCTATTTAAATATGAAAAAGTCAAATGATCCATTTAATACTTTTTGAAAAGTGATGCATACTTATCTTCTTTCTATGAATTAAATTTCTCAATAAGAAAAGTATATTTAAAAATTAATTTTTTAGTTTTTAATTATTATCACTAACGTTAAATGGCATATAAAACTTTGAAATATGATTTATTCAAAATATATATCATTAATACACAACTACTCATGATTTTTTTTGTCAATTTACAAAAGGTATTTATAATACTACTTTCTTCATTTTTAAATTTTATTTTACAACCAACAAATCTAAATATCTATAAGATTTATATTTTAGGAAAGCATTCCAATCCTGATAGTAAAAATAAATAGCATAGTATCTAAATGTCAAAATCTCTCGATCTCACATACGGAATTTAATAGTGTAAACAGGAAGAACGTCACGAGGACGACGTGACCTATACGAAATGGGTGCGTTAGACGTGTGGCAAATGCGAGACAGAAAATGAATGATGGGCATTCTCTATTTAAAAAATGATTGATGTGCAATTAAAAAATTCATTTCGTAAAGACCTAACAGACAAAGTTCAATTATGCGTCGCCACAGACAATTATCGTGCACTCCAGGAAGAGTCCATATCAATTGCGCGCAATCTACAACTTTACCTTCCGCTTGGATTTTTTCGTTTTGTTTTTGGGAATCATCACTATTTAGTTTTATATTTTGTGATTGTACATACCTATAAAAGTGAAAAAGCAAAATATAATTAATATACTCTCTAAATATAAATTTATTATTCTTTTAACATTGTTATTGGCATGGTGTTATGATTAAGTTATGCGAATTTAAAATATTCATATTACTGATTTTAAATAATCTTTAGTTTCATATTTTTAATTTTAATAAATATCTTATAATTGTAATTACTATTATGTTTATAAATTATTTCTATATTGAATTATGTATTAGATATTAACATTTATTATAACAACTATGAAGAAAAGTTAAAAAAATGTCTACAATGTTGACTCTAAGGTGGAAGTTGTTGAAACTCCTTGTCATTCTAATAGAATTGTTAAGAAAAAAGGGAAATAGGTCATTACAGAATGTACCATTGAGGACTCGGAGGAGACTAGTGAGAAAGACTCGAAGAAGGGTTCCTCCTACCAGGTTTTTGAAATTCCCAAACATGATATGTTCCTTGTTCCCTTGGTCAATCCCCCCTCCCCTCCTCCCTCCCAAAAGTGGACAGTAGTAATGTTACCATTGAGGAAGTGTGGACCAAGGTAGGCCCCTTCTACGACTAGGAAACTAGTGGTATTATGGGTAAGTTTGAACTCTATATTGCAAGCCTTGGAAGTATTGCTCAATAGTTGAAGGATGAGGTTGCAAGTTGAATGAAGCTACCAAATTCTCCTTGTAGGGGATCTACGTGTCTGCCTCCACCCTCTGCCTTTTGCAGGAGAAAGAGCTCAATGAAAAGTTGGCTAGTGACGAGGACAACAAGGACCTATTCAAATTCCACAATGAGGAATGGGCCAACATCCTACTGTCCAAGAGGCTTAGGAAGGATAACTAATGTTGTTTATGGGTCTCCCTTTTTATGGTTTTACTAGCCTTAGGAATTGTTTTAATGGTTTCTCTGATAACTCAGATATTAAGTTTAATTGTTTGTAGTTCTACCCTACGCAGCTTATTATTACTAAGTTTAAGACTTGTTATGATAGGATTAGCTTAGTTTTTGACTAGTTATATGACTCTTCTTGGTGGATTATTGGTTTCAAATGAGAAATTTATTTTTGATAAAGGTAGAATATAGATATTGTTTATCTATTTCTTCTTAGTCTTTCTAGATCCGGTTAATACGTTAGTGCACTACAAATTTGTACCTCAAAAAAATACCCTTTGTGTTGTTGTCATTTATCAAAAATATTTATTATGCTAATTATATACTTGCAATTGTATCTTACTATGCAATGAGTATACAAAAGAGGCAGGGAAGGTCAATTGGGGGAAAAAATATGACTAAAATTTGCATAAATTTGTGTAGTACAGGAGACATATTAGTACGAATTTGAGAAAATGATGTTTTTTATGCAACAAAATATTGAGATAATGGGTGTTGCACACATTGCATAATATTGCTTAATATTATTTTATTTTATTGTGTAATGTTGCACCTAGATGGACGTGCAACATGTAAAGATTCCCATGGGATATTCTTGATGAGTTGTATTGTAACATTGTGATAATATTTTATGCAATTATTTAATATTGGAGAAAATAATTAAATGTTCAATATTAAATGTGGGGGTCAATGGGTTAGGTAGCACATGGTTTATGTAATACCACTTGGCGGTTTTGTGGGACTTGCTACTATATAAGCAACCACAAGGGTAGTTGTTGGTGTGACAAGGAGAAGACAAAAGACAAGATTCAAGTGGGACAAGGCTTGACAGGTTAGCCAAGGGAGCATTTGTGAAGGATGGAAGCATGGCAAGGGATGTGTGGATTCATGCTTATTCACATGGACTACTTGGTAGTGGCTATGGCTTTGAAGGCTTCCATGGTTGTATTGCAATGGTATTTTTGCTATATAATTTAAGGTGATGGATGCTTTCGAAGGTTGCATTTTTCTCTCAATGAGGATTTTCTAGGGTATATCTTGTGTCACAATTTTGTGGGTATGTTGTCTATTCTCTTGCATGTGGATTTTAATTCCGTGTTTATTTCAGATCTATTATGTGTTATGTGGAAACGGTTATATTATTTCTTGCAAGTTTCCTTACACAAAATGCATAATGGAGAAGTGGTAGCTTAAAATCAACAACTTATCCACTTAGAAGGCTCTAGTGATAATTTAAACAAAACCTTTGAATGAGGAACATGTTCAAGTTCCATAACCACTAAGCTCATTGAGAGAGAGCGAGAGAGAGAGAGAGAGAGAGCTTTGAAAGATGCTAGCCAATTTAGTGGTCACTAGAAAAGCTAAAATTTTTGAGCCAAAACATATACATGGTTTTTGAACTAAAACTACATACATATATTACTTGAATATAAAAAATACTTATGTTCTTTTGCGAGAGAAAAATATATGTGTTGGTTTCTTAATAAGCATAAAATGTACACATTTTTAATTATGAAACACAAGAGTATTGAAGGGAATCAAAACCGTATTTACAAAATACTAACATTAAAATAAAATACTAGAAAGCTATTAGAACTAAAACAAAAAAAAGATGGTAACAAGCCAATTACAAAGCAACAAACATATTAAAACTTAGCTTAAATTCTTAAAATCATTGGTTGCCTTAACCTCTAGTTGAGTCACATTGATGGCAATGATTTACAATTCTTGAATTTTTGATAATAATTGTTTACCTTCCCTTTCATTTTTTCTTTAGACCTCTTACATAGGTCTTTTCATCATCCTATCTCTACATCTTATCAAACATTTCAACATCAACCACAGGCCCCTCTTGTTTAATGATTTCTATTTCACCAACCATAGTACTAAGACTCCTAATAAAACTTTGATCACTCTATGGAAATAGGCAACTAGGGAGATGATGTTATCATCAATTTTTTTGAACTTTTCTTTCAAATTAAGTTTAAGTCTATCACAATAGTCTATTTTGATCTTATCTTCCAACCGTTGAATTCTCCCATCAAAATCCTTCTTTAGAGCATCCATGACATTTATAGTCTTATGCATGGAGTCAACAATAGGATTTCTTCCTCCGCACTCACTTTTCATTATTATTTTTATCATGTTTTCTATTGACCACATTGAACTTGAGATTGGTATCCTTGATCTCTTGGAAGATCCACTCATGCATGTTAGAGTGGGGTTGTCATTGCACTAAAAGAGCAATCTATCAATGCCTAATACAACCACTCAACTTATAGTACATAGGAGGTGCTTAGTTCTTGTCAGGAATCCTAAGGGGAGGGATGAACAAATTTCTAACAATGTCCCCCTTAGCATTACTTGAGGCTCTGAGGATTTGAACCTATGACCAAACTCTGATACAACTTGTTAGAGTGAGGTTTCCATTGCACTAAAAGACAAATTTGTCAATGCTCGATACAACCACTAAACTTATAGTTTACAAGAGGTGGTTAAGCCCTTGTCACAAATCTCGAGGGGAGCGCTAAACAAATTTCTAACAATGCATTCTATTTTTTTAATAGTAACATTGATAGTAGTAGCCAACACATCATCAAGGATTTCCTTATCAAGGTTAAGGAAAGAAAAATCAACATTGAGATCTTTTGAAAAAGGGGATCTTCCTTCACTATTTTTGGAAGGATCAGAATCAATAGGTATACTCTAAGTAGATGGGTTAGTAACATCTATGCTCTCAAAATTAGTGGATTTTTTCCTAACATCCTTAAAACATCGAAACCTCCTATTCTTCTTGTACAGCTACAAATCTAACTCATCATCCTTAGTGATTTAGTATTCCTCTTCAAAATAACGACTCCCACAATCCTCATCCCTAGAATCAAACTCAAGGGAGATTTTATAAGGAAACAATAGTGATTTTCAATGTTCACAAATAAAAATTATCTAACCCTCATGGTTCTTAGGAATTTCATTATGATCCTTAATGTTGGAATTAATAAATGTAAACAAATAGAAAGAAAATAATTTTTTTAATTTATGCCTAAAATGTTTCAACAACAAGAAGCAATGTCCAAAATCCCTAGTATAGAAACTATCCAAAGTAATATATCTCATGATATCCTATAGGTAGCACAACATGCCAAAATGACTTGATCTAATCAATACCAAAGTTATTCTTGGAAAGTTTAATTAACCTTTTTCTCCCTCTCATCTTTAGGAAATTCTTCTATGGACAATTCCAAGAGTTTCATGTCCCTAAAAATATTAGCTCCATCAATAGATAACCTATTTGTTGGAAATCTAATAGGGAAAGTAATATTTTGAAGGGGGGGTGGGCGGGGCAAGGGTAAATTAGGATCCCTAAAACTTTTTTACTTCAAACATAAACCATATTCATACTTACTTCACCATACACATCTCTGCCATAACCTTAACCTTAACATGAATCTTCATATAACAACATGTAATATAAGATCTAACATCTAATAACATGTAAGAAAAAGAGAAACACATAACACCAAATATGGTAATGCAAAAACCCTCCAAGGTGAAGGTAAAATTGTGGTGGGGATGACACCTCAAAATATTCAGTAATGCAGTAATAAAGTGTGCCTGTTAGGGCTACAAAGTTTGATTACTTATGATGATCTACCTTGTGAGGGGATTGCCCTATTAATTACTTACAAGATTACTAAGTCTACCTTGATTAAAGTATTTTAACTACAAAATTAAGTGAGCACTTTGTTAGGAGATTTACATAGGTCTTTTAAGATCACTGAGTTAAGAGATTTACCTTGATACGCCTGTTAAAATGTAACAATATCTTGATCCATCAATTTATACATGAATGTTGATAAAATATCACCTCTTTCCAATATGTAATCACCTCTTTGTGATAGATCTACACTAACTACTCTCTGCACTACTCGGTCACCTTCACAAACTTGCTAATTCACCTTTTCTTCTCACACATGCAATCCTTCAACTCTATACAGTGAAATTCTAGCTTGGAATCATGCTTAAATAGCCATCTTAGAAGTTTCTAGATCTTGATCAATGATCTAGATTCATCATTTTTCCGCTTAGTCCTACCAATTTTCTGATTGGTTGATCTCCTTACATAGGGATTAATGACACACAATTATAGACATAATTAACTCCTTGATTAATTCCTTGATCATAAAAACATGCTTCCAACTCTGTGAAAATGATTTACATAGGCTTTTGTGCCATTCAAAACATATATGTAAAGCTGTCTAACTCGGCTAATATACCTTTCTGATGTTCAATCATGCTTTTTCTTCATTTTTTCCCTTGGGTCATTCTATTCTTAAATTCTACTATTTTCTCAGCCTTTATATATCTCAACTCATATGTTGCCTCTTAAAAATATTAGCAACCATTGAAATACTTGGTGACACTTGGTTTTCTCATTAGTGATTACTGTTTGATAACAACTAAATATTTATACTTCTCCTTTACATAGCTTAGCCTATATAGAGTGGCTCACTCACAGTGTTGACCAACTAAATTTTCCTAGTAAATGACTAAGTTTTTTGCACTGACTGAAAATACTATGATTGCCTTTAGGGTCAATAATCCCCCCTTTGGTAGTAGTTGCAAAAACACTTATCATGATCAAAACTAGACATACCAAAACTTCAAAAAATAATTACTCCCCCTTAGGATGTACACCATACCTATAGCTCAATCTGCATATGCTACTATGACTTTCTTTTTAAAAATCTTAATTTCCAAAAAAAATTGTTTATCAACATTGGAACATAAAATTTCTTATTACTCTATACATAACAAAATATCATACCAATTTTATACCTTCATACTCATACTTACTTGATCATACATTTGATCATACACCATTTCCCACTTGTTTTTGTCACTCAGGCCTAGAAAATATACTCAATTGGGGCCCAGAGACTATACCAAACTCTTTAAAAAATGAATGGTGCAATTTGATAGTGATGGCCATTGTGTTGTCCAAATTTGTCTTCCCACTAGATTCACCATATTATAAACAATAGATAGGTGTTGATTCTATACAAGATGCCTTTGCAGTTTGGAGATGCCTTTGCATTACTTCCATATGAGGTAATGACCAAGCCTAAATAACTGTTACCTTATCTCTAATATATCACTCTTCATGTAATAATTCTGATTGCTTCCCCTATATAAATTTAATCTATGTAAAAAATATTGAGCTGGAATTCAGGTCCATGCTTAATGCTTTGCCATCTTTTTGAAGATCATCATCAATTTTATCCATTCTCTCCCTTAGAGTCTTATAATATGAGGGAATGCTATTGCATGATTTTGAAAATAGCATATTAGAATTTGTAACTAGTTTTTTCAAATAAGTAACACAAGTGGACAACTCAACATGTTGTATGATTATTTCTTGAAACTTTTTCTAACACCATATTTTCAAATTTTCTTTTTGACCACTATATGATTTTTGCTTGAGAGTCAATGTTAGGGTCATTTATTTTCCCCACTATCTTTACCAATTGTTCAGTTATGGGTTATTTTTCATATAAATCATCAGTAACAACTATATCAAGAAATATATCCTTGATGCCATAGAATACATGTCTCTATTGATTTTCTCTCCTCAACTCATCTTGCTTAGCCTTCCTTGCAAATAGTTCACTTAATATCTTCATTTTCTCCTCACTAAAATATGATGAATCCCAATTAGGAATAATAATGTCTTCTTGAAGAGTGATTTGTTTACCTCTAAAAGCTTGTGGTGATTGCTTCACCTTTTTCTTTAGTCAATTTTACCTTGGAGTTTGGTGTGCTGGAGCTCGACACAATTAATTGTAAGCTTTGTGTTGAAACCTCTAGAATTGACCTCTATGACTCTTGAATCACCTCATCTTTCTTGTCTCATCTTATAACTTTTTCTTCTTCTCCTTTCTCTTATCTTTATCCAACTACTATACAAACACATCCTATCTATCCTTATCATCAACTATTTGGAGTTCACTCGCTCAACTTGACTAGCCTGCCTCCTTTTCTCCCTTAATCTGAGGTCCTGAGGAATTTGGTCTCTTTCCTATAGTGGAATATTCTACTTGATCATTGTGGTTGTTTTCATTCTTCTCCTCTTCATTTTTCACATTTTTATTGCCCTCATTAGCTTCATTATGCTATTCTGCCACTTGGACATTTAGCTCTTCATTAGCTGGCATATTCTACTACTAGACTTGACTAACACTTACATCTTGACCTTATTCTTGAGTAACTATAAAAATGGGAACAATAGGAATAACGAGTGTGGATTCTACTTGTTGTGTGGACCTTTGTGCATCAATCTTGGGGTATTCTTTTACTTGCACCATCATAAGATTGGGGTCCATCAACTTCTCATGAGCCGACATTTGTACAAACTCGATCTATACAGGATCTTCACTTTGCTTCCTCGGCTCAGCTATGAAATTAACTTCACTCAATGCATCCCTATGTTGGCTCTTTTTAGATCCATCATCAATTTCTACTATTTCATTTTTCCCTTTACTTAGTTCTACCAAATTATGAAATGTATCAAAAAGGCTTTTTGTTCCATCATGAATATCTTCAGTATTGTTAAGTTCCACATGTTCCTATTCATCTTTTTCTACCTCATCCTTTTTATATCATAAGGAATCAATCCATATATCTTTTTCCATGTCATTTTTCTTTCCTCTACAACTTTTTCCACTTTATCTTTTAAAATCAGGAAAGCCCTTCTCTTGGAAACAAATCTATTGTTGAATTATTTCATGATGTTTGAAATTTGTTTCTTGTTCAACTTAGGCATTGCTAGGGGTAGTGCTCCCTCTCTTATTTTTCTTTTTTTTGTTAATACAAACTTCCATTTTCCATCTATCCTATCATAGATCTCATTGGGTATCATATTCCCTAACTCTAATGGTGCGTATTTAAAATTTTCCATCATATCTAACATTTCTTGTTCAACTTTGTTCTTATCCTCTTTACTCAGTCTATCAAGCTTAATGAAATGAAAACTAGACAATCCTACACTTCCCCTAACATTTTCACATACCTCATCTAATGTCTAGGGTTTCTTATACACTTCCACTCTAAATTAACCAGTATCTTTAGATTTGGTGCTTTCCTCCTCGTCCTCCTCCTCATCTTTTTCAGTCACAAGCCTTCTCCTTAGCTTCTTAGCAGGATTTCTTGGATCTGCCTCATCATCACTATTTATCTTTTTCAAAATCTTCCTTTGAATAGATTTAGTAGCCTCATCAATGCTCTGTACATATAGTGGGTGCAATACAACTATCTCGGCTAATACAAGGAAACTTGGTAGTCTCAGTTCCATTCATTTCATTTGGCCAATACCATGACTCAGTCAATACCAAAAATTACGCTTAGTTTCTTAACACTTTTAGGACTTTAATACTAATGCTTGACCATCATTAACTCTTTGTTTTGGCATCAAAATACATTACTCAATTTAAATTTTAAATATTTCCTTGTGCATCCATTAACATGTTGATTTGGACTTTCATGCATATCATCTTAGGAACTAATGTATGATTTAGCACTATACCCTTTCTTAGTTTGAGGTGGAGGAATCACATTGGATTGGGTTATCAAAATCTCATGATTTGAACTATTATCTTCTTCAGTCTTCTTTCTCTAGGTTTGATTCATTTGGCTTCTCATTTCTTCAACATTAACCTTTTCTTTGTCATTAGTTTCTTCATTATTGGATGTTGATGCTCAATTTATAAGGTGTCTTCTTAGGTGACTGATCTACTGGTAGCTAAAACATACTGGTCCAAAACTTCTCTAGCTTCCAAATATTCCTCTAAGACATGTCCTTGCATAATTTGTCGCAATATGTCCATACTTTTCCCATAATTGACAATTAACCCAAGCATTGTAATCCCAATTTATAATGTTTATTTTCCTAGTTTCTTTTCCTTGACCTTTAGATTTCCAACTATTCTTTTCTTTTTATCTATAATCTTGTGGCATATAACCATACTTATGACATGTGTAACAATATCCTTCAAATCTAGATGTATCGTGTGTCTTACTGGTTTTTGATCTATATTCATGTACTTGATGCCTACATTTGATGCAATTGAAACAAATACCATTGAATTTAGGTTTAGGATTTGACTTACTGATTTTTTGATGCACATGTTTTTTGTGTGTCCTAGTTTTCCATAGTTGTAGCAAGTATGCTTCTCTTTCTCTGGTTTTTCATTCTTGTTCTCACCATGCTTTGATGATTCTCCTTGCTCAATAGATGATATGAACTCAGTATAACCTAGTTGTGTAGTATCATGAGGTCTTCTTTATGCTCTCAACTACTCATCAAGTTATCTCAAAGCCTTTCTAGATCTATTCAATCTTTCCATAATTTCTCTATTAACTCTCAACTCATCTTTCAGTTGATTGTTCTCAGATCTCAAATTTTCAATCTCTTCCACCTTCCTAGAAATCTCATGATTGGAACTTAGTAATAGATTGACCATGTCAAATTGATTGTAGGTTAGCCTTTTTACCTCATTAATACTTTCATCAAGACTTGTAGTCATTTGTCTTTTGTCTTCTTCAACCTTTTTCTTTTGTTTAGTCACATCACATAGCCTCACTGACTATATTTCATGTTCTCTTTTTAGTGCTTTGACTTCTTCATTTAGGCTATTCCTTTCCAAAATATCTTCTATTGTTGCATCAATTTCACTAAATCTGCCTTCATCACATAATTTTTCAATGCTTTCTTCCTTGTATTGTGTGTCATTTTGTTGAATTTCCATCTCCTTCATTCTCTTTAGGGATTTCTTTAGTTCCTTCTTTGCATCCTTGGCTTGTTCATATGCAATTTCCAAATCAAGACTTTGGTTCTCAATAAAATTTCCCAACTTATAGGTTTCCATATTCAAGATCTTTGATTCTCAAGTGGTTATACTTCTTACTTAGAGAACACAAATCTAATACAAAATATTGGAAATATAATAGGGGAAGTAAGATGCTAAGGGGGTGGGGGGTGAACTAGGATCTCTAATTTTTTAACTTAAAAAATAAACCATATTCAAGATCTTTGATTCTCAAGTGGTTATACTTCTTACTTAGATAACACAAATCTAATACCAAATATTGGAAATACAATAGGGGAAGTAAGATGCTGAGGGGGTGGGGGCTGAACTAGGATCTCTAATTTTTTTACTTAAAAAATAAACCATATTCATACTTAATTCACATAACAACATGTATCTACATATAAAAACATGTAATATCATATCTAACATCTAATAACATGAATAAAACATGTAAGAAATATATCAACACATAACACCAGATATGGTAATGCAAAAACCCTCCAAGGTGAAGGTAAAACTTTGGTGGGGATCATATCCACAAACTATTCACTACTGTAGGAATAAAGTGTGCCTATTAGGGTTGTAAAGTTTGATCACTTCTAATGATCTACCCTTGTAACCTAGTCTTCCCTGTTAAGAGCTTACAAGACTAGTAAGTCTACCTTGATTAAAGGATTTTAAATACAAAATTAAGTGAGCATTTTGTTAGGAGATTCACATAGGCTTATTAGTACTACTCTGTTAAGAGATTTACCCTGATACACTTGTTAAAATGTAATAGTACCTTGATCCTTCAGTTTGTAATTGAATGTTGATAACATATCACCTCTTTCCAATATGTAATCACCTCTCTATGACAGATCTACACTAATTTCTCTTTGCACTGCTCGACCACCTTCCTTCACAACTTGCTAATTCACTTTAGATTATCACACATGCAATCCTTCAACTATCAACAATGAAATTATGATTTGGAATCATGCCTAAATAGCCATCTTATAATTTTCTATATCTTGATCAACAATCTAGATTCATTATTTTTGTTGCTTAGTCCTTCTAATTTTCTAATTGGTTGATCTCCTTACAAAGGGATTAATGACATATAATTAGAGGTCTAATTGACTCCTCAAGATTAATTTTTTAATCATAAAAAGATGCTTCCATCTTAACAAACATGGTTTACATAGGCTTTTGTGCTATTCCAAACATATATGCAAAACTATCTAACTCAGCTAATACACCTTTCTGATGCTCAATTATGATTGTTCTTGATGCTCTATCAGATCATTCTATTCTTGGTCTCTACTATTTTTCTCAACATTTGTATCACTCAACTCATATGTTTCCTCCTCAACAACTTGAGAACCACTAGAATTCTTGGTGACACTTGATTTTCTCAACAGTCAATAGTGTTTGGCAACAATTGAATATTTATACTTCTCCTTTACTTAGCTTGGCTTGTATAGAGTGGTTTAGTCACAATGTTGACCACCCGATTCCACTTAGTAAATGATTAAGAGTGTTTTGGCCTAACTGATAATACAATGTTTTTCTTTAGGGTCAACACTATTAACCTCTACAATAAGTTTCTCATCAATATGAAATTTTCTTCCAAGAAGAAAAATTCCCCATATTTTTGACCCTTGGAAAATTTCGTAAAAACATTAGGGTTAAAACTGTGGAGCTTCTTGGTGGAAGTTGTCAAATATCCCTTCTTAGAATTCTCAAAATGGCAAGATTGTTCCTAATCTCACCACAATTGAATGGTCCACTTCTTCTTCTATCTCCACCAATCCTTGTATAATCAATAAAAAAACTAGGTGGATTAAGAAAACTAAGAATACATGCATGCATGAAAACCTCTCATAGCCCCCATTAAATTGGGAGTGTAATACCGCAAAATTGGAACCTTGTCATTTTGAACCAATTTTGCTGCATTAGTCTCAACATCAATCTCTTGATCAATAAAGTCCTATTGTACTAGGCGTTTCTGACCAATTGTCTCTACTTGATTTGAGTATCAAATTGTGAGAAATCCTAAAATTGTAATCATCACATATCTTATGTAATTGCTAAACATCAACTTAATTTGGCTAAATAATCTTTTTGATTGAATTAATTTAATTATATGTCCTAGTACTTTAATTAAATTAAATTCTCTTATTTTAGCTACTAAACATGAAGAATTAAATATGTGTAATAATTTAAATACCTCATCATCATTGTTGAATTTAATTATTCAAATAATCCACTTATGAGGTCATATTTAATTTATTAAATCAAATATCTTCTCCAATATGCTCTCTTTAGATAAAAAATAGAAACTTTGAGTTGACTGAAATCAGAAAAGAAATCAAACTAGTTAACTCCTTATTCAACTCAAAAGAAATTAGTTAACTTCCTTTTCATAACGAAACTTTCTATTCTATCTAAATCTTCTTCAAATATCCATCGTTCTTTCAGTTTGATCTCAACCATTGATCGATGCTAAGATTCTATAAAAGAAGTCATCTTCTTTTCATTTCGAGGGATGCAAGTGAAGAGTATCGAATCATAGGTGAATTGATCACTCAAGCATATTGCACTCAAAACGTTCATTGCTTTTACATGCTTTTCATTTAGATTAAAGTGCATCCATTTAGCTTAATTTGATTATATTGTTCTTAGCTTAATCTGCATTTCATTTAGATTAATTCATATCTTTGCTTTCAAAAATCTCAAAAACATAGATTAATATTGTATTTTCATTCATTCAAACCCTTTGTACTAGTTTGGTCTGGCTACTTGACTCTCATTTTTGAGAGCATATAGTGAAACCCCATCTAGTTAAAAGGAAATGGATTGCCTTGTGCAAACATTTTAGATGAGTAATCCCATGTTCATTCTAGGATGTTACTAAAAAACATTGATCATGTTGAAGTGCGTGGTTGAATTAGAGGTCCATATTTAGCACCCATTGTGGGGCTTCCAAGCCTCAAGATTTATTTTTTTATTGTTATTAATTGGCATGTTCATGTTTTATTTTGCAGATTTTATCTTTTGTAGGTGAAATAACACTTCTAATGAATGAAATGAAACTTCTATCTTATGTCTTACATTCTTACACAAAGTTTTACGACTATTGGATAAAACTTCTATTTTCTATCTTATAATAAAATTTATGTTTTTAAAAAAAATTCATTTTGAGATTTTTGCATCATTTAGCATATTTTATCTTTAAATGTTACATTAAACAACATAAATTAATTATCATGGCTGTAATATTTCATCCTTGTGAGTTTAATCTTACATGTTAGCCTAGATTTTATCATTTTACTTGCATGCATTCATGCATTTATTTTGAGCATTCTAGCTTTTTGGATCATTTAGCATGCTTCATCTTTTCATGTTAGATTAAATAACATAGATTAATTAGCATGGCTATAATATTTCATCCTTGTTATTTTAACCTTGTGTTTAGCTTAGTATATAATTATTTTCTTATCATGCATGCATCAATGGAGATCTTTAAATGTTTGAAAATTGATTGCATGCTATTTATTTGAATCTCTCATGCATTTGGTGTGCATATATGGAAGAATTTTTTTTGTCATCTTGACATTTATCACTTGATTCTTATGTTTGCTTGCTAAATCAAAAGGAATAGACGTTCTACTTATTCTGGCTTCTTGTGTCTTAATGCTTACATTTCATTTTGATAAAACTATGACTAATGTCATATTCTTATTCTTATGATAGAATATTATTGAGGGTTGTATGACATCTAGTGGCCTTACTAAAAATTCTCAATGATGTAAACTATACCATAAAATTTAGTGACTAAGTCTTATGATTGCATTCAACTTAGATTTGCATCTCATTTCAAGATTGTATTTCAGCATAGTTTTAATTGTTGTTTTGATTGCACATGGAAAGTGAGGGGTAGAGTACTCAAAACCTCATCAAATTAATAATTTTCTCAAAGTTTTCAACTTTTCTTGACAAAAGTCAACTTTGGTCAATATTGGTGAACCTTGGTCAAACTTAGTCAAATGACCTCCAAAATCCCTCTGAATAACCTCAAAATTTTCTACACACTCTTCTGATCTTGTTGTAAATTAAATTGAATCTCTAATCACATAAGCATCTTCAATCTACTATTTTACATCACTAGTCTAATGTGTCATATTTCAATTTCACTCTCGAGATGACAGGATGATTACATCATTGAATCCTTCAAAACTAGCTTCAACTTAATTTGAACATAATATCTTAATCACCAAGGGCATCTCATCACTTAGGGTATCTTTATTCCCTTTATCTAGCATCATACCTCATCTATCTCATCTTTCAATTAGCTGATCAATCTTATAGTAGTCCTTGTCATAGTTCAATGGACAAGTATCTAAGTGTTCTACTTAAACTCCCAAGGATTAAGCCTTCTGCTAGGTGTAATCCTATGAATCATGATTAGGTCTTGTTATCTTTTATGGACCAGTATTTAGGTGTTCTATCTAGACTCTAGAGGATTGAGCTCTATTTTAGAGATAATTCTAAGCTTTCTTTCAGTCACTATTTAATAGATAGGTATCAAGGCATTCTAACCCCAACTCCTGAGGATTAAGCCTCATTCTAGGGGAAATCCTATGAATTGTGATTGATATTGTTATATTTTAATAGATAGGTATTGGGGCATTCTAACCCTGACTCCTGAGGATTGAGCCTCACTCTGGGGATAATTCTATGAATTTTGACAATCTTTCTTCTATCATATTAGTATCTAGGCATTCTATCTAAACTCTAGAGGGTTAAGATTCATTCTAAAGATTACCCTAAAAATCTCATCAATTGTTCTTTATATCATCAATCTCAAAGCCAACCTCATTTCTTGTTCTATGCTTTAGATTTTTGATTATTCTTTGAATTAATGTGTTTCTTGCTTATCAATTCAAAGGGTGACAAATGTAAAGCCCCAAAATTAGCACCTTGCCATTTTGAACCAATTTTAGTGCATTAGTTACAGCATCAATCTCTTGATCAATAAAGTCCTATTGTACTAGGCATTTATGACCAATTGTCTCTACTTCTTTTGAGTATCAAATTATGAGAAATCCTAAAATTGTAATTATCATATAACTTATTTAATTCCTATACATCAACTTGTTTGGCTAAACAATCCTTTTGATTGAATTGATTGAATCAAAAGCCCTAGTACTTTAAATTAAATTAAATTTATCCATTTTAGCTACTACACATGAGGATTTAAATATGTTTAATAAATTAAATACCTAATCATCATTGTTGAATTTAATTATTCAAATAATTCACTTATTAGGTCATATTCAATTTATTAAATAAAATATCTTCTCTAATATTCTCTCTTCAGTTGAAAAATAGGAACTTTGAGTTAACTTAAAATGAAAGGGAAACAAACTAGTTAACTAATTCTCAACTAAGTAGTTAACTCCTCAAAACTCTCAAAAGCTCCCTCTTTGACATAAACTTTCTATTTGAACTCAACTCTAAATCAATCTCAACCTTTTATTCAAATCAATCTTGACCATTGATTTATCTAGATTTCTATAAAAGGAGGCTTTCTACCTCTCATTTGAAAAGGGTGCATTTTTCATAATTAAATTCTGTTGAATTCATGCTAGATTATTATGCATTAGATTTATTAGATTGTTAATTGCATTTTTTTCTCATTTTATCTTTTAGGTGCACTCATGCTAAACTAGAATTCTATTTACTTATCTAGATTAATACTTTCTTTGCATATCATTATAGATTAATTCATGCTTACTTGCATTGAGAATACAAAAATATAGATGCCTTCATTCTCTTAAATCATTCATTTTAGTATAGTCTCTTGTCACTAAATGCTTTGGTTTTGAGAGCATTTCAACTCTTATTAGATAGAAGGCAATAGGTTACCTTTCTTGATTATTCATGATGGATTTATGTACATCCATTTGTGATTTAATCATGCATGTAATTACCATGTTGAAGTGTGTGTTCAACCAATAGCACATACAAGGATGAGATATGAAAATGTAATTATAAAACCTTTAGCTTCTATCTTACTTCTCACAATTAAGGAAAATAATTCGAGCACAAATTGTGTCATCATTAAAAAATAGGGGATTTAATATTTTATACCCAAAATTAGTACACTTCTCTAAGGAATTCTATCCAAGGGACCCAATGGAAGATCCCTATCTATGACATGCAAGAGATATGAGAGTGGCTCTCAAATGAACCTAGCTATGAAAATCTTGTAAGGTGCACCATAGAATGGAAGATTCAAATGAAGGTTTTAGCTAAATGAGATGAAAAATATTCTATAATGAGAGATGCAATGCAAGAAAAGTAAAGCCTAATCTACTTAGAAAGCAGAGATCTAAAAAAATAATGCAAGAGCAATGCTATGATGAAGACTATACTATGATGAGATGCAACATGCTCCAAAAATGCAAGAATTCCAAGAGTTTGGTTAGTACTCCATGTGCTCAAAAGATGATAGGGAAACCTAGAGTATAACATTAACATAAGTGAAAAAGATACAAGAGAGTAAGGAGAGAGGCTCCTTTTAAAGAAAAAATGGATGTTGGAGATTAAAGAAATAATCTAGGGTGAGGAATGAGGCTTTAGTGATCCATGTTCGCAATAATATCACCTAAGAAAGATCAAAAATTGGCTTTAAGAGGAAAAATATGTGTGAAGGAGAATTAAAGTTATTTTGAAAATAAAATTTCTCTAACATAGAAAAGTGTGCCCCTCGTGTGAGACAAAAAGCCTCTTTCTTTTATTTTTTAAAAATAGGAATATTGCTCTTCATGTACACATGTAGGATAGGTGAGTTTTGAGACTTTATTTAATTAAAGGGGAGAAAGTACTTTCAATTAACTAAAAGAGTAAGGATAGAGTTGTCAAACCATAGGTTATAATCAAATAAATAGCAAAGTTATGATTTGATCAAGAATAAGCAATAGATAAAATAAAATAAAATGTTGTAAAAGGGGCTCATAATTTAGATGACCATTTTTTGGTGATTACGTTTTACCCTCTTTGACTAATGTGTGATGTATTTGGTAACACATTAAGTCAAAGAGTGAAGATAAAAAGATAACAACTAGAGAAATCTAACTCTGAAGAATGAAGTACAAGGAAATATTAGATATTGAATGCATAGTCAATTAGCAAAAAAAGTGAAAACTAGGAGAGAAAGAGACCTAGAGAAAGTGGAAAGGTCAAGCATAACCTCTCGAGAGATAATCGAATCAAGATCAAATGGAAAGGTCAAGCATATGATCTTAAGAAATAGCTTTAGCATTATCAATTTGCAGTACTAAAAATAAATTATAGATTATTGTTTTCCCCTTGGGATCAAAATCAAAATGAGGTAGAGGAGATGCAAAAATGAACTAGATATGATCAAATTGAGATAAAAAAAAATCCATGATGACAGATAAGAGATAAAGACCAAAGAATAACCACCAAGCAATGAAGATATGCCCTAGTTTGACTAAGTTTAACTAAGAAAGGTAAAGCATATGAATTAGGCCAAAGAAGAAATAATCATGATGAAGTGAGGATCTTGATAAGAGATAATTGATGGTAATAAAGACAAAATTGATATAGGAAGAAGAAATTATGATTGTCTCAGAAAGATTCAAAGATTAAGCCTCAAAAGGTTAGCCAACTACATAGAAGAAGGAAGAACTTTAATATAAATTTTTGAGCATCAAGATGAACTTGGATTGTGACTTTGATCCTCGAAATGGTCCATGATGTCAAAATTAGGTAAGGGTACAATTTTTGTAGGAATCCAATGAGTTCAAAAATTAGGTCAAAATTCTATAGAAAGGATCTAAAAGGATAGATTAGATAGGACAATAGGATTAACCCCTTGCATTGATAGGAAAAGAAGAGATGTGGTGAGATGAGAAGATCAAGAGGAACTAAATACATGATCAAGAAGAATCAACAAGATAAATGTAGTTGAATAACATGTTTGCAAAAGATAAGGAAGACTCTCTCAACAGTCAAGTGAAAAACTAAGATGATGAATCCTAGAATGCAAGCTAGCATGTGAAGGTAAAATTTCAATGGTTATATAAGTAGGTCCTAGTTTTTATCATTAATCCTTATTAGGAATATTGGAAGATCATATAATCTATTCGAAATCACAATAGGAAAGTAAGATACTAAGAGGGTGGGTGGGCGAATCATGATCTACAAATTTTTTAATTCCTTGAATCAAAACAAGTACATTCACCATTTTCCCATCTCATATCTAGATCATATACCATATAACCATAAACTATAATATTGAAATAGATGTAAGTATACATCACATACATAAACACAAAAGATTTGGTTACCCAGAAACCCTCCAAGGTGAAGGTAAAATTGGGGTAGGGATGGCATCCACACATCTTCACTACTGCAACAATAAAGTGTTCCTTGTAATGCTACAATGTTTGATCACTTCTAGTGATCTACCCTATGAAAGGTCTACCATGTTAAGAGCTTACAAGACTTATTCAGTCTACCTTGATTAAAGAATTTAAACTTACAACTAAGTAAGCACTCCATTAGGATATTTGAATAGGTCTATTTAAACCACCCAGTAAAGAGATTTAGCTTGATACACTTGTTAGAATGTATTAGTACTTGAACCTTTGATTAAAAATTTATGTCAAATTAGATCTTCTCTTTCCTTGACTGATTTGATCTCCTAATATTATATACTCTGCTCTTCCCTTCACTCTTAGCTTCACTATCTAGTCTCTACTTCTAATCATCAAAACTTAGCCCTTCTTCGCTTTGTCCTTGACCTTCTCACACATACATGATCATCCTTAATGATTTAGGGCTTGAAACCTTCTCAAATAGACAGCTGGATAAGGTTATAGATCACGGTTAATGATCCAGAGTTCTCCCTTTTGTCACATGGTCCTAATTTTCTAATTAGTTACTCTATTTTCTTGGGGATTGATGTCCTCTAACACAATGTGTAATTACATTCTTAGTTGTCTTGACAATCCTGAAATATTGCATATAAGTTAGCCAAAAATAGTTTAAATAAGTGTTTTTGCCATCACAAAAAAAATATCAAAATTATTTTATTTAGTAATTGAATATCCTGATGCTCGGTCATAACTATTGTTCATGTTGTCCCTCGACTTTATTATGCTTGGAAATAAATGACTCACTCAAAATATACTACCTCTTATTTTCTTAACATTATCTATATTTTCTTGACATATACTATGACTTGGTCTATATTTGAGTGCTCAACAACCTTAGACTGGCTTGTCTTATACTAAAATATTAACAAGTCCATGAATACTCAACCTTCATTAGGTGGCTCGATCACAATGATGACTGGCCAACTTTGCCTAGAAAATAACTAAGTGTTGGGCACTAATAGGAAACATGGCTTAGAGATAAAATATCTCTCACTTTGATATTAGTGGAAAAAACACTTTGTCATGACTTAGCATTCCATTCAAAATTACAAAATAGCACTCCCCCTTAGATAGTAACTTGGTCTCCAAAAGACTTCACTATATGCATCATATGTACATGTCTCCCCAAAAATTAATATTCTTACCTTTCATCGATGCTAGTGTTTGATCTATTAGCATATTTTCCTTTCCATATCTTATATTCCCCCATTGTGTTTTCTCTATTTTCACTTTGTAGTATGTCTCATGATTATTATTTCCTCATTATTTTTGACACTTATGGGTTTGGGGTTGTAGAGGTCAAATTATACTTATCTAAAAATGGTTTATGAATCTATAAAATCTCCTCTAATGCATGATCCCAATTGGATATGATAGGTTACATAACTTGAATCTTGCTTTCTAGCTAAGTGGCTAGATCCACTAGAATATTTGCAATAGAGAGATTCATATCTCTCTTAACTAAATCTTTTTAGCTGATAATTCCTTCTTCATTACCTCCAAATGAGATAGCAACATGATTTGAATAGACATCAATTTGGTTTGAATATTGCAAATTTTAGCCATCAGCTCGACTAATCTTCCTTGTGTAAAAGTTAATTTATTGATTTGAATAGAGCTTGAACTTGCATCCATGCTTAAAGAATGTCTGCATGCCTTCAAATATGCTTGAATTTTATCAATAGATTATTGATTCTCCATGGTAAAGAAATTAACATCAAAAATATTTTTATACAAAGATTAAATATTCTTCAAACCTCCTAAAATATTTACAAGGTTTGAAATTTCAACCTATTTGATTATAATTTCTGTTGAAACTTTCTCAAAAACTTTCGGTGAAGTACATTGATCATTCCTCATGATCTGCTCATTTCTTTCCTTCAACATTTCCTTGTTAGTTTCAGATGTAGAAGATGCCATTTTTGAAATAGAGCTTTAAAACAACTTCAACAACTTCACAAAATAACTAAACTTGATTCTAAAGTCTTACTTCACTTTGCAATTTGTTGATGGTACGCTGTAGATTTACATAAGTTTTTTCTCAAATCTCTCTTTGATCACCTTTTAATTGCTCTAGAGGTTTGAAATCCCCTTGTAAATAAAAATTATCTTCAACTTTTTAATATAAACCTTCAATTTCTTTAATTAGGTCTTCAATAAATGCTCTGTATTGTGCTAGGTGCATTACAACCATCTCAACCTTCACATAAACTTTTGTTTACAAAAATTTCTTTCCATCACCCAGTCTTCATTACCATTCACATGCTTATCCTGATCAATATATCAACTTAGTTTTGTATAGATCTTGGTTCATACAACAATACTTAGTTGCTACAAGCTCTAATACTAATACTTGACATCTATTATGTATAAGATTTATTTTTCTCAATTCTTTCCTTAGATCTATCCTAGTACATCTTGATTCATGCATATATGGACTTTTAACATATCCTTTGTTAGGAAGTGGTATATAATTTAGCATTCAAGTGTACAATTCCTTACATACCTTATTTTCTTAGTTAGAAGTGGTGTGATCACCTGATCCATTGGAATGGGTGACTTTGACTTCACTTGTTCAACTACTTCTAGCTTCTACCTTCTTTCTCTAGGTTTGATTCATCTCATTCATTGTTTCTTCCACATCAAATTTGTCTTTTCCTTTTATGTGTTCATTGCTTGGTGTTGGTGCTTGGGTCTTGTAGTTCTTTCTTACATGTCTAATGTAATGCCCTATTTTAGGACATTAGATTTTAAATCCTAACTATGCATATATGTTCCTATTTTTCTCCTTGGATACCCCTTACAGGAACGTTATTAATTTGTATATATATATTTTACATTGTAAGGGTCACATCCTTTCATAAAAATAATTAGATTATACTAATAATTATTGTATATGAGCAATGTTAGTATGCTAATAGAAACCAAATTTAAATAAAGCTTCTACAAACTAAACAAAACTCATAAACTTCAAGATAGACTAAGATGAGCTCTCAATTGAGAATATGAGCCATTAATGGGCTCTCTCAATGAGAACCTCTCTTGTTGAGTAGATTTTTCTAAATAGATAGGATGTATGCTTAAGCTTTATGCTTCAAAAAGTGCTTCAAATGGAGTTGGAATTTGGGTGTGAGTGTATGGTTTTGATATAAAATGGCTTCTTAAAATGGCATTATGACTTTACTTCATGGATTGTGTTGTTTTGCAAAGGGGAAGGATCCAATTTATAGGCAAGAGGCTTGAGGGATTGAGGGCTAAGATGCAAGGATGGGAAAAAGCTCATGGAGGGCTCAGATTGCATGAGAGGAGAGCACATTGATTGTGCTTCCTTACAGCCAATCAGGGAGTGACACATGTCACAGGGTGAGAGGATGGAGGAAAGGGGAAGGATGAGTCAACAAAGGAAGTTCAAGGGATAAAGTCTTCATAAAGACCCTCATAATGGCTTGTAAGAGCAATGAAAGGGCTTTGGAAGAGTCATTTATGGCCTAGTGGGCTTCATAAAGTTTTATGGTTGGGATATTTTGAGGGAGATGAGAGGAATTTCGACTTGGGCTTGATTAGGAAGGTTTTAAGCTTGCTTAGGCTTGTGCAAATGATTAGAGGATGGATTAGGATGGTTTAGGATTAGCTTAGGGATAGGTAAGTGGATGGCATTTAATGAGGGTGGGTGAAGGAGAAGATATTTGTTAACTTTGGCTTGGGTTAGTAAGTTTTAACCCATGTTTAGGGAATGTGACAAGGTTAGGAGGGAATTAGGATTAGGTTTAAAGACATCTTCTAGAAGAGTCTAGACTTTGGATGAGGATAAAGACTTTCTAGAATAGTCTAGAACTTCCTAAGATGAGGATGAAGACTTTCTAGAAGAGTCTAGAACTTCTTAGGTTAAGGATAAATTAGATTTTTAGAAAATAAATAAAGTTTTATTTATTTCAAGGGTTTGGGTTGAGGAGATATTTATTAAAACTTTTTTAATAAACATGAGGATTAATATTTAATCTTAATTAAATATTTTGAGTTGGGATTAGGGGTAGGAAATGATGGGATTAGCCTTTAATCAAAATTAAAGAAGAATTAGAAGATTTTGGAAGAGGTTAGTGGTCTTAAGGAAATTGGCCAAGTTTTGGGAAAGAATAAATTTTTTATTTATTTTGGGTTTTTTGGTCAATTTATTAATTAAATAATTAATAAATAAGGAAATAATGTTTAAATAAGATTTAAACATTTTTGGGAGGGATTCCTTAATTAAATATTTTTAATTAAGATAAAGGGATTTAATGGCATAAAAATAAATAAATAAATAAAATAATTAATTAATTAATAAATGATGATGTCATCAGAAATTTTTCAAAAAATAAAAAATACTTTATTTTCTAAAAGTTTTTAGGTGTCTACATTTTGCCTCTCTTTGATGTGATGCTGCAAGTGGCATGGCATCAAAGATAAGAAAATAAGATGCCCAAGGCTAGAGCAGAAGAGGAGAGAATGGACTGCAAGATGCCCCCTCAAGAAGGTGGTGGGGAGAGAGAGCGAGGCTCGATGACTCCTTGAAAAGTACAAGAATTTGAGATGAGAAAGAAGAATCAGATTGGCTTAAGAGAAGAGGTTTAGTTAGGTCAAACTCTCACTATAAGAGAATGATAAAGGGAGAATCAGAGGCACAAGAGGAAGCAAGCTTAAGATCTCAAGGATTGCAGAGGATGAAGGAGCGGAGTGCTATAAAAGGAATCCAGGATGGGGAGATGGATGAGGGGATTAAAAAGCTGATGCAACAGGATTTCAAAGAGTCAGATTGGTGGAAGATGGGTTTCGGAGATCCCTAGGACTAGGATTGTGGATCTCAAAAGATGAGGCTTGGTGGATTGATTTGGATTGGTGGATCCCTAAGACTAGGATTGTGGATCCCTAAAGCTAAAGGTGAGGAGTGATTCAAAGAGATACTGATGCATAAGCTAGGGTAGGAGAGATGGATGCTGGATATGGATGGGGGATAATGGAGATGAAGGAAAACCATTGAAGCTTTTTGAGCGGGGGGATACTTCAAAGAGAAGTACCACCATGTAGTTGAGCACTAGATTTGCTATAGGACTATTGGTTAATTTCCAAGGTTACCAAGAACATCAAGGCCATGTCACCAACCATGTAGAGGATTGACAGACTGACTCGAAACAAACACACAAGGATTGCCCCTGCATCACACATGAAACCTAGAGGAAACAGTGTGGAACTGACATTGGGTAACCCACAAGCAAAAAAGAAACAAACGAAAGACTTGATCAAAACCGTACGCTCAGAGTGCCCCATTCATAGCATGCCATGATATGGAAGATTGTGGCAACCTTGAGGAGGGAACACAAAGATTGCTTGGAAAAGATACTTCAAGACCCAAAAGGGAAGATTCCAAATCAAAAGAAAGTGAAAATCCAAAAGAGAAACATTTGCCAACGAGATGGGTAGAACAAGGTACTAACAGACCAAGATCAGGCATGAGGAAAGCTATATCCTAAAAGGATCTATCGAAGAGCACCTAAGCTGGTGGATCTAGATGAGTGATGCGTCTAGCAAGCTGAACTAAGAAAGACAACACTTTGGTGACATGAAATCTAGCTATAGGATGCATTGGAATAGCTAACCAAGATGTGCGATGGGTGCAAGATGCTGATCAAGGACAAACTGACACAAACGCTGGACAGATACAATGGTATTAAGCTAAAGAGGATGTACAAGCCGACAGACCAAGATATTTACAAGCTGAAGCTGACCAAGATAGTTACAAGCAGGCAAAAGCTCAGGATGATAGGATAGCGGGATGGTTTGATGTTGTGCAAGATGTGAAAGCTAAGGGTGGGGTGATAGTGAAAGATATGGATTTGGAAGGATGCATCCAATGATGATGAGAGATTTTTTGACCAAGGATAGCTAGAGGAGCAGGATGAGATGGATGGATAGGATGGTAGATAGCTAGGATTATGATGGATATAAAGAGATGACATTGGGTTTGCACGAGGATAGCTTAGAGCTAGATACCAATGACAAGGGAGGATGGACAAGACAAGATCTCCAAGGAATATAGTGCCCCCAATTAGAAGATAACATGCAAAAGGAGGTCTTATGATGGATGTGATAGGATTGAAGCTAGGATGGAAAAAGCTGAAGAGGCTAGGGAGATGGATGATAGCTGGGATGGTTGGCTGAAGCTGTAGGAGATAAGTGGATGGTGTGAGATGGAAGATGGAGGGTGGAGGATAGGTGGATAGATTGGAAGATGGAGTTGGATGTCAAGAGATGACCAAAAGCATGAGGGTGATAGGCTAAGTTGGGGATGGCGGGATTACGCATGACACTTGTTTGCCAAGTTTTCATCATGGTACTTGTCCAAGGCGCTTGAATTTCCAAGTTTTCACCAGTGGACACTTTATTTTTCTTTTTTCTTTTTTTGACTTTTTGACTTTGGACTTAGCTAGAATGATTTTGGCTTTCTTCAACTATTTTGGCTTTTTTAGGATTTTTCACTGGTTGGTGGAATGTTCAATTTTGTTGCTAGTTGTTGGTACATCAGATGTGTGATTTATGCAATAGATTGGATTAGATGGGATTGATGGTAGGAGATGGAGGGATGAAAATGTTGGAAAGGAGCATGAGATGGGGATGCTTGTAGGATCAACATTGGCACATGTTGGGACAGGCATGAAAAGAGCAGATGGGGAATAGATGGTAGACGGGGGCTTGATGGAGGATTTGTGGAAGAGCGCTTGGGGATATAGGCACCCAAGATGGAGTTAGGAGATGGGGGACACGAGTCACTGGATGGGGGATTAGCAATGGTGGATGCAATTATGCATTGGGTTTCAACTTTTTTCTTTGGGATCCACATGGTTTTGGATTTTCTTTTCATAGGCTTTTGCATTGTTTTGCATTCTTTGATTGGATTTTTCCTTTTTGGAGTATGTTTTTTAGAATAGACATATGATTGCCTAGGATGTGGATTTTTAGCTTTATGCATTTTGAAGTTGGCATTCACATTGTTGTGGTAAGCTTTGGGAAGATGGTTATGAGAAGCTTTGCGAGATGGAGAGGATATGTAGGAGCTTATAGTGGGAGGATGATGGATGAAAGGTAGAGAGATGTGCCTTTGTTGATCCTGAATAGGAATGAAAGGAGTGGGATTTTTATGCTGGATGATAGGAGGATGGCTGATGGTAGATTTTGGTACATAGGGACCCAAAATGGATTTAGCGGATGAAGGGGGATATGGTAGGTTCTTTTTAGTTGCAAAGATGGTGGAGGGGAGATGACATAAGATTTCTTGAAGGAATGATGGGAGGATGGCATGGTGGGCCTAGAGATAGGCTTGGTTTGGGGATGGCGTGTACCAACCCTTTTAGATGGTGAGCCTTTGGATACATATCCAAGACCATGAAATCCTAGATTTTTTTGTGCAATAATAGGCTTTCTGATTCCTTTCTCTTGTGGTCCTAAACCTTGACCTTGATAATGCCATCAATTGAGCATTTGAACTAGCTGAGGATACTTTTTGCTTGCAAAAAATGGTGGAAGTGCTTTATCAGATGTACTGCAACAGGGAGATACTATTTTTTAATTCTTTTGCTGAGAGGAGGCCACTATGGATGAATGTAAGTGAACCAAGAGGGTGTATTATAGATGGTGAAATAGCTTGGATAGGTGGTAAGATGGAAGCATGGAGTGGAGGAGATGGTAGGATAGGATCTTGATTTAGCTGATGGGATGAAAAGATATCCTGTAGTAGAGGAGGTATGGCTTGAGGTTTTGGAGATGGAGAGGATAGTGACTGCACTATGGATGGAAGACATGGCATGATGATATCTTCATTTATTCTTTGGGGGATGTCAACATGCTTTTGGGTAGGATCTTGATAGGATTGGTTTGGAGTGGATGGTGCGATAGGAGGTGAAGGGTTGGACTCTTCAAAGGCAATGGATGGATAGATGGGAGATTCAGTAGTGGAGATGGGTGAGTAGAAGATGGATGCATAAGGGTCATTATGGGAGATTTGGGAAATGCTTGGAGGTGATGTGGATAGGATTTGGAGGGTTTTGACAGATGGTGGGATTTTGATGCTTGCGGGAAGTGGAAGGATTTTAAGCAATTTGATGGATGGTATGGGGATGATAGCTATGGGAGATGGAGGTGATATTATAGATGGGGAAGCTTCATTATTGACTACTTCACATGATTGGATTAGATGACATGGCTTATCTACTGCTGGAGGTGACTTTTCTTGTATTTCCTCTAGGAGATTCCTTGGAGACTCGTGTGTTGGAGGTGGAGGTGGATTGACAGGAATAGCTAGTGTGATGGGGGTGGAAGATTGGAAGCTTGGTTGATTGGGTGATGGAGGAGAAGCTGGGATATCAGATGGCATGACTAGATAGTTTGGAAGAATGCATGGATTTTGTGGGATTCTTGGGGGAATGTTTCTAAGGCTTTCAATATACCCGTCATAGTCAACAAGATTTTCATCATCATTGGAATAGGAGGTGGCAGGAGCAAGGACAATATGACCGAACACATCATGATAGGTTTGGGATTTCATGTTTTGATGATGAGTCAGATGGGGATGGGGTCTTGCATATGGATGAACACGGAAGCTCATGGTTGGATTTGGATTAAACACAGATTTTGAATTTGCTGATGAAGGATTTCCTAGTGAGAGTCAAATCTGTATGACAGACCTAAGGAGGATTGGCTAGAGATTTTTGGCTTTCCTATGGATGGAAGACTTCAAGGGCATGCTATCAAAAAGTGAGAGTTTTTCTTTCCTATGCGCTGGATTGGTGGAGATTGTGTCAACTTAAGGATAGACTAATGATCCTATGGGCATGACATGAGATTGACCACTTGTGGATCCCAACCTTTAGCTCAAGGTGATGAGGGATAACAAGTGACAAAGCTAGATTACCCTAGACAAAGCTCTGTCAAAGGGATAACCTTGGTGAGGCTGGTGGATTAGTCAGATTGATTGGATAGCAAATTCTAGCAGAATGACAACAACTCTCTAAAGGCTTGGGTGTGATTTTGGATTGGGTTGCTAGCTGGATGGGGGGGATGATTTGGAGAGACTTTGGATTTGGGATTGTTCTAAAGCAAGGAACTAGATAGATTTGGTTGTAGCAGGGGAGCTTGGATGATTTTTTGATGAGGCAGTGACTATGCTAAGTATGCCTTGAGCTGGGAGATTTTTGCTTTTTTGGGATTTTGACCAAAGTTGGCAAACATTCATTCAAAAGCTATGAACAAACAAGCAGACAAAATTTTGGAGCAAGCATGTGAAACACACCAACATTCTAGGAAGCTTTCTACAAGGATGAAATTTGTTATAGCTAGTGAGTCCTCGATATACGCAAGGTACGTGAGGCCCAAATCCATAGATGAAACCAAAAAGATGTCACACAGCCGAGAGGAGTGGTAACCCACTTCTCCTCTTTCACTTCTCAAGGGTATAAAGTTCCTTGAGGCTTAGCCCGAGTGACAAAATCTTGATTCCATGAGAGGTGTCTTTGGATTCACCTCCCGATTATTATACTCCGTCAGAACGCTGGAGTTGAGGTCATCCCAAGGGGTGATGAAATCCCCAAGCAGGCCTCCTAAAAAGTGTAAAACAAGACCACATACATGATCTTGGGCTTTAAAAGACACACATTTATTCCAATTGATGATTTAGATTTTGTAAGCTATGATTGAAGACACTTGTGATTATGGCATACAATGTTCATTCCAATTCGACAGCATCGTCAACATAATGAAAGTTGAGAGATCGTCAACATAAGAAATGTGAGCATCATTGAAAATACGTCCAAACCATGCAATGTTCATTGATTGTTAGGCATTCAAGATTGAGTGTGAGTTTTTTTTAAGCCCAAAACAAAGATGTGTGAAACTCGATTGCCAAGCGCGTGCCCGGAGGTCCTCCACATCAAGATTTGTCCAATTTTTATGCCCAAATGAAGTGTGAGCGAGATTAATGTGCATTCAAAGAATTTTCTAACTTAGAAAAACCACTAAAGACCCAAGTGAGTGGAGTTTGATCTTTGTGGAGCACTTAACACCCTCTTAGGTAGACCCATCCCCATAGATGGCACTGAGATTGCAACCAATGGTTAAATTGATGGGTGATTAAAGAGGGTGAGTCCAACTACAAACTTACTCAAAGCGTCTTTATTAGTTTTTATAACTTAGAAGATTTAAAAAATGTGGATTCTTTTTATGCCCCAAAAGATGATTATTTGATCTATGGCATTCAAGATTGGATTTTTTGTTTTAATCATGCATTCATAAAAAAAAAAAAACTTGATTTTAATCCATGGCACTCAAGAGTGATTTTAGCAACATGCATTCAAAGACAAGTGATTAAACATTCAAGTTTTTTCCTTTGAGCATTCAAGATTGAGATTTTGAGTGTTGTTTTAAGAACTTTGAAGTGCTTTGTTTTAACCTTAGATGATTCAAGATTGTTTTGGACTCAAAAGTGAAAATGACTCTTTGGACTTTGGTTTTCATTCAAGATTTTGTGTTCTAGTTTGCATATTTTAAGCCCGAAAATGATATTCCTAGATTGTTTTGATGCATGAAAAACTTAAGAAACATTCAAGATTTTGCAACAAGACATTTGTTTGGAACAAATAACAAAGCTTTTAGGACAATTTTTGGCAACCATTTAGGACTCTTAGTTTTCATGAGATTTTTAAAAGAACTTTAAAATATTTGCAAATGAGGTTCATTTTATCCTTGATTGATGCTTTGAGTTTGATTTAGATTTTAGTGTGCACTTAGTGTTGATTTTGAACCTTTTGAAATGGAATCTTGAAGTTCTTTTTAAATTCCCAAAAATGAAGTGTTCCTAACTTTGCATGAATGCATCTAAAACCTTGATGTTGCAAGGATGCAAATGATTGGATTGGTTTAGTTTCATTTGTTAAAAGATTTTTTCTTTTTTGCAAATTTTTAATTTTTTAATGGATTTAAGTATGATTTGGGGGTTCATTTTAAGCACTAAAAAGAAGTGTGTATGATTTTTCTTCCTTAAAAAAAATGGCCAAGATCTCCCACAAGAAGAAGAAGAAGTAGATGGAATAAGAAGAATATAGACAAGAAGAGGAAGAAGAATTCCAAGTGCTTTGTCCACCTATAAGCTTGAAAAATTTGCAAATACTATGAGATACACTATGAGTTCCTTTGTCTTCTTCATGCTCATGTGGACGTACAAAACCAATTTATACAATCCTACCAATCACAAAGACAAGCAAAATTAGCCAAAATTAGCAAATGACATACAAAACTTGACTAAAAAAGCTAATGAAGATGGCCCATGCGGGGTCCCACCGGGCATGCCAAAATGTATATGAGCAATGTTAGTATGCTAATAGAAACCAAATTTAAATAAAGCTTCTACAAACTAAACAAAATTCATAAACTTCAAGATAGACTAAGATGAACTCTCAATTGAGAATATGAGCCATTAATGGACTCTCTCAATGAAAAGCTCTCTTGTTGAGTGGCTTTGTCTAAATAGATAGGATGTATGCTCAAGCTTATGCTTCAAAAAGGGCTTCAAATGGAGTTGGAATTTGGGTGTGAGTGTATGGTTTTGATGTAAAATGGCTTCTTAAAATGGCATTATGACTTTACTTCATGGATTGTGTTAAAATGGCTTGGGAGAGGATTCCTTAAATAGGCAAAGGGCTTGAGGGGTCAAGGGCTAGGATGCAAGGATGGGGAAAAGCTCATGGAGGGCTTAGATTGCATGAGAGGAGAGCACATGGATTGTGCTTCCTTACAGCCAATCAAGGAGTGACACATGTCATAGGGTGAGAGGATGTAGGAAAGGGGAAGGATGAGTCAACAAAGGAGGCTCATGGGATAAAATCTTCATAAAGACCCTCATAATGGCTTATAAGAGCAATGAAAGGGCTTTGGAAGAGTCATATATGGCCTAGTGGGCTTCATAAAGTTTTATGGTTGGGATATTTTGAGGGAGATGAGAGGAATTTTGACTTGGGCTTGATTAGGAAGGTTTTAAGCTTGCTTAGGATTGTGCAAATGATTAAAGGATGGATTAGGATGGTTTAGGATTAGCTTAGGGATAGGCAAGTGGATGGCATTTAATGAAGGTGGGTGAAGGAGGAGATATTTGTTAACCTTGGCTTGGGTTAGTAAGTTTTAACCCATGTTTAGGAAATGTGACAAGGTTAGGAGGGGATTAGGATTAGGTTTAAAGACATCTTCTAGAAGAGTCTAGAATTTGGATGAGGATAAAGACTTTCTAGAATAGTCTAGAACTTCCTAAGATGAGGATGAAGACTTTCTAGAAGAGTCTAGAACTTCTTAGGATGAGGATAAATTAGATTTTTAGGAAATAAATAAAGTTTTATTTATTTCAAGGGTTTGGGTTGAGGAGATATTTATTAAAACTTTTTTAATAAACATGAGGATTAATATTTAATCTTAATTAAATATTTTGAGTTGGGATTAGGGGTAGGAAATGATGGGATTAGCCTTTAATCAAAATTAAAGAAGGATTAGAAGATTTTGGAAGAGGTTAGTGGTCTTAAGGAAATTGGCCAAGTTTTGGGCAAAAAATAATTTTTTTATTTATTTTGGGTTTTTTGGTCAATTTATTAATTAAATAATTAATAAATAAGGAAATAATGTTTAAATAAGATTTAAACATTTTTGGGAGGGATTCCTTAATTAAATATTTTTAATTAAGATAAAGGGATTTAATGGCATAAAAATAAATAAATAAATTAAATAATTAATTAATTAATAAATGATGATGTCATCAGGTATTTTTCAAAAAATAAAAATACTTTATTTTCTAAAAGTTTTTAGGTGTCTACACCTAGCACCCTTGGATGATGTAGCCCAAAGCCCATCTCATCGTAGGCCTTGTCGGTCTTAGATTAGTTTTCATAATTCAGTGTCAACACACTTAAGAAATTTTTAAGTTGATGCCAAGTATAATATAGATGCCGAGCTATAGTATGTACCAAGCCAAAAATTCAACAGGTGCCGAGTTATTCAAGTACTGAGCATGTTTCAAGTGTTGACTGACAATTGATGCCAAGCTAGTATATGTGCCAAGCAAAGCATATGTGTCAAGCAAGATAGATTTACTATAGGAGCCAAGCAAGACATAATTCCTATAGATGCTAAGCATTAGTAATCAATAAGTGCTGAGTAACACAAAATCAACATAAGAGTTTGTGCCTTCACAAACTCAGATGTAAACCATTTTTTAGTTGACTCAAGATGAATCTTGAAGGATCTAAAAGATAAGATCGAATCTGTTACATTCACTATGCAATAAACATGAAACCAATCATAAAAATGGAAAGAACAGGCAACCAATCAAGAAAAATGGAAAGAATTGAGTGAGAAAGATGGGTGAATCTCGATCATAGATTCATACCTAACCCTAAGTCTCAAAACCTTTTTAAGGAGGATGAAACCCCATAATTCAGTGTTGTATGAGAATGCATGAGTGAATGCTAGTGAAGTTTTGAAAGGGATGAGAGGACTTAGAAGAAGAACAACATTGTAGAATCAGGTTGTCAAGATAAAGTATCAACACTATGAACAAAGTTATATCAAATCAAGAAGGATCAGATCAGATTGGACAAAACAAGGATTTGGAATCAACAATTGAATATTGTAAGTCATTAGATCAACACATTTTAGAATACTTTCTAGCCATTCTATTAGGAGAATGAAAACCCTATGATGATAGCTTGGTTTAACAACCATATTGTAAATCCTTAACAAGGTGGTAAATCCTTTAACAGAGTGACATTCCAAGTGAGTGTTTGTAAATCCTTTAGATAGGTCACTTTTAATAGGGTTTTAGAGCCTTTAATAGGGCAGGCCTTTCACAAGGAAGACCATTGATGATGGTCAAACTTTGTAACCTTAACCAGTTACATATTGCTATAGTGATAAGTTGTGGGTGTCATCCCCACCCTAGTTTTACCTTCTCATTTTGGAGGGTTTCTGGGTAATCAAATCTTGTGTTATCTATTTTCGTGTATGTCTCTACCTTCATGTTAATTAGATGTGTTAGATGCATGTAATTGATTTTAGTTAAAAGGTTTTATAGCTTAAAATATTGGTACTTTTGATTCACCACCCCACCCCCCTCTCAGAAGTATTCTTCCCACATGTGAATTCCAAAAATTGGTACCAGAGCTAAGTTCTCACAAGGAGAAGCCTTACAACTTGGAGAAAAAGATCTAGAAATGGAAGTCTACAGACTTGAGAAGATCATAGAAAATTAGGAGATTGAGATACATCGAATTCTACATTCTCTAGAAGAAGCTAGAGAAGAATTGAGGAAGTCCTTAAAGAGAAGAAGAGAGATTGCCATAGATGAGAATGATACACAGTACAAGGAGATTGACACCTCAAAAGTGTTTTCCAATGTAGATTCTAAGGAGTTTGATGTAGCAATAGTAGACCTTATGGAGAAGAATGGAGCTCAAGTAGAAGAAATCAAAATTCTCAAGATTGAACAAGAATTGCAAGCCATGATGCTTTGTGAAGTGATTGGACCAAAGAAAAGAGCCATTGAAGATAAGGCTATGATAGAAGATGACAAGAGAAACCTTGCTAGAAAGTTGGAGGAAAAGTCAATTGAGCTTGCAAGAATTTCCAACATGCAGCTAGACACACTAAGCTAGATGATGAATGCACATCATGAGTTGAATGTCAAGGACATTGAGATCTCCACACTAAAGATGCAAAATGAACAATTGCAAAATGACTTGAGAAGAGAAAAGGAGATTGCAAAAAACTTCAACAAACCTAACAAAGCCATCAAGTATTTTAAACAATTGTTGAAATCACCAAGATCTGGTAATGACACTTCAGGACTAGGATACACCAGCACTAAAAAAGGAGTCATCCAAGACTACAGAAGAAAGAAGTGACAAAGGTAAGAATACTAAACCCACTTGTCATTTTTGTGGTAAAAAGTGAAATACCTCTAATTTGTATAGAAGTAAGAATGCCAATTAACATGACAAACCTAAGAACATGGGTCACTGTCACATGTCTAATAAGCAAGGACATCATGCACATGACTATAGGACAAGAACCATCAAAACACCAAGATTTGAAGGTCACTACTACAATTGCAAGAAGTATGGACATAGAGCTTTTGAATGTAGATCAAAACTTATGTGGACATCTAACCAACCAAAAAATTCCAAAAGTCATGGACATCACTACAATTGGGACTACAACACTAGGTAGAGCTATCACTATTGTCAAGAGTATGGACACATCTCTGAAAATTGCATAAGAACACATTTTGGTGGAAACTATAGTAGATGGTTGAGCTAAACTACATGCTTTAGTTGTTTGAAGACTGGACACATCAATAGAAATTTCCCAACAAGGCCAAAGGCATCCAACTTAGAGTTCAACAAAGGAAAAGGTAAGGTAGATGTTGAACACATTAGAGGAGAAATGAATAAAACATGGAAGAAGAAAGATGGAAGTAGCACATCCAATGAAGGGATCACTTCACCCAAAAGGTCAAGTGGTCACACTTCATTCAACTAAGCAAAAGAAGGTTTGTGGGACTGATATACAAATGCTTTATCATACATCAATTCCAAGACAAGTAAGTACTAAAAAGGATAGATCAGCATGAATAGAGATGCAAAGTTAAAACTTCAAGTTTTCACAAGTGATGTCAAGTAAGGAAAGTTCCCTTCAGATGCCAAGTAAAGACCTATTATATGCCGAGTTGTCTACCAAAGTTAGTACAAGCTAAGTGATTAGTTGCACCCGAGTTAGTAGTGGATGCCGAGTGAAGGAAAATTTGTATTGAAGTCGAGTAAGGGAAACTCTAGTATATGCCGAATGGTGGAAAGACAATGGAAGCTGAGTAAAGTAGAATTGCTCAAGGAGTCGAGTGGACAGCTATAAATGTACTAAGCATTAAATGCTATGAAATATGGGTACATGATCACATTTTGAATCATTTTTTGTCATCATGAGTAAAAAGCAAGAATGAGAAGAGCACAATAATGATTTCTAAGTAGAGAATCAAGAATTTGAGCAAATTTCAACAAAGATTCAACAAAGTTTCGATGATACAAGGTATTTATACTTGTGTCAAGCTACAAAGTTTTGAAGTTTCTTTGTGTTGAAACCCTAGATTGCACAAATGGCCTCCAGCTCTAGAAAACCTCAGGATAAAGAGACATTTGAAGTCCAATTAGTATCAAATGAAGTTAAGCAACCTAATTTCAAACCTATTCCCAAAGTTGTGTATAAGAATGACCCTGCTAGAGCCCAATCCATAATTCCTCCTAAGGTTTTAATGGTTCAAGATGTTAGGATATGCTATAACTATAAGTTTGGTGCTATTGGAGACATGGAAATCAGTGAGGCATACAATAAATTATGTGAAAATGAGGCTTTGAAAGAAGAGTTCTAAATCATTGAAAAGAAGGGCTTAACTTGTGCCCTAGATTTTCCCACAGTGTTTAAGATCGAATGGATCAGAATTGTTTTAAGTAGGATACATGATGGTAGTTTTTGGTTAGAAGATGGGCCAGTTAAAATATCAAAAAGAATTATTCATAGGGTAATAGGTTATCCAACCCTAGAACAACCTAAAATCTTAAGGAGTGATTCCAAAGAAGCAATTGAGAAGAATACTTGAGCTAAATGGAACAAGAGAGGCATGACCATTGATACCATTAAGGATCCTCTTGTTGATTTTGATGTTAGAGTCATTTCCCACAAATTCTACCAATCTAGCAGACTCAATAGAGTTTCCTATATTGTAGTGGATGTTGGTTACAAACTTGTTAAAAAAGATCATACTTATGATTTGGCTGAACTGCAATTATAACATATCAGTGAGAATTAGGAGCTATAAGGAGAACAAAGGGAGCTCAATGCAAATTCGAAGCAATTTTGATATGTAGAAACTGAATTCAACTCTTATGGAAAGATAAGATAGAAGACTAATAGGTCTATAGTAGCCTAGGTAAATGAATAAATAGAATAAATGGGTGCCAATTTTGAGACTATTATAACCAGTTATTTTGAAAATTTCAAGAAATCAATGAAATAGAGACTTAGGATTCTAGTCTCACTTGTGGAGCAGCATATAAATGATATTTGTTTTCTTTTTGATATTGATTACACCTACATCCAAGTAGCCATACCAAGGGTAAGATGGCTTAGGTCACTTGGTTATGAGATAGATAATGATGAGGCATCTGTAGCAATAATAGCTCTACTTGTAGAAGAAGTAGATAAAGTGCCCAACATTTTGGCACATATGATGTAGTAAGCTCCAAAGTGGATATGGAATTGAAGACTACTTCTGCACTCAAGAAAAAAGACAAATTAGTGGAGAAGCTCAAGGCTAAATTTGGAGAAGGCACAACAGAAGTAGAGGAAGAAGAAGATGATGAAGAGGAAAGTAAAGATGAAGAGAAAAAGGGCTAGGAGCCACTAGCACTAACCCAAGGCATGGGTGAAGATACTTAAGAACAAGAAGGTGTCGAGGAAGAAGAGGAAGCACCTAAGGTAGATCCCAAGAAGAGGAAAGCACAGAAATAGCCTACTACTTAGCCTAAAGGCAAGAAGAAAGCTAAGCCAAGCCCTAAAAAACCTACCACTAGGGTAGATACAAGGGCTACAACAAATGTGGCCAAGGAACAAGAAAAGAAGAAAGCCACAAAGCAGGGAGGACTAGTAGAGAAGAAGCAAAGAAGAAAGTATGTGGTACCTCCAAAGTTAGATGAGAAGAGAACTGAGTTTGATGATAACAACCAGTTTAGAGTGGTAAGTCACACCACTAAATCTAATTTGGAAAATATTTGTGACAACATTAGGGACAATGTAGACTTGTTAGGACTCAAAGGTATTGACTTCAATAAGTTTACAAGATAGGAGCAAAACATGGTGGAAGAATCAATATACACCATGATGGAAAAGTTCAAGAATACTCCACTTGAACTAGATAATACTATGCCTAAGGGGTTATATTCCATTATAGAAAATAAATGGCATTATTGCGTGAATATGGAGAAGGAAATAAGAGAGTCAACATTGTCTTGTGTTATGCCTGAACTCATAAAAGGAAAAATAAGTAAGGCTAATAAGAAGCATGGGAGTAAATTTGCACCCAAGTATAGAGCCTTTAGTATTTTGCAAAATAAAATTGAGGATGTTGTGAAGAAGTCCATTCTAATGTGGAAAATAATCAATGGGCTCATAGCTATAAAGGAAGGATAGGAAGATCCCTTAGAGGGAAGAAATAATAATGAAAAAGAAGATGAAAATGATAAGGAAGAAGGAGAAAAACAAAAGGAAAATGTTACAGTGGACAAGGACATACAAGAGAGTGAAAAGGAAACTACTAAAGAACAACAATAGTAATAGAGTGTGCAAGACATACAACTACCACCACCTAGTCCTCCACATGTAACACCCACACCTATAGAGATAGTAATTGTAAAGGATGTTCCTAACACCTCTGGTTAGAACATCAATCCATTGACTATAGAGGATCTTAAAAAGATCCTTCACCAGACTACTTTACAATCACAACTACGTACGAATCCAGTCTTGGTGAGTGTGGAGGAACTTCAGAAAGCTATAGCTAAGATAACAAAGGAGAAGGTGAATCCACAAGAACCACCTTCACATATTCTAATAGCTACAAGTGGACAACCAAAGGAGCAAGTAGCACAAGTTGCATTAGCTAGGGTTGATTCCATAGTCACAATGACTTCAACTACCAAGGAGCTAACAAAGGAAAAAACAACATAGAAGGATACCTCTATCATTATAGCACAAGAACAAGGTGCACCTCCTTAGATTATAATCATTGATCAAGATAGAATTGAAGAGAACAAGGAGAGCCCTAAGGAGAAAGAACAAGAGGCAATTCAAACATTGATAAATTTGCGTACAATAGGGACTCCCACAAGAACAACACAACAACCAAGCACTAATGTAGTACCACTTTAGATATCAGCACCAGGCTCGAGCTCTACCAAGGTTGCAAGGGTGCTTCACTATGGAGACCCTACTTTTGATGAGGAGATAGTCATTCCAAGGTATGACTATAAAACTATGAACATAGACAAGATTAATGAAGTGCAAGAAGCACTAGAGAAGAAGAAGAAACAAGAAATACTCAGAAATGAGTATAAACAAAAGCAAGCTTTCACTAAAATTAAAGACATATTTTTAGATACATTTAGATTGCAAGTACCTGATGAAACCAAGCCCATAATGGAGCAATTAGTCAGTATAGTGGACCAAGTATAGAATGAAAACCTAGACACAAATGCAAAATTGCTAGAATGGTCTAAAAAGAAATTCCAAATGAAGGTGAATGAATGCATATCAAGTGAGATAGCACTATCACAGGTGTAACTAGCAAAGAAAGTCAAAAAAGTAGAAGTAGTACTTGAGAATATATTTTCATTATACTCAAAACTATGTGATCCATCAATTTTCATACAAGAGACTAGCCACAAGATTATGAGCTTGGAGAGGAATCTGAAAGAATCAAGCATGTAGCTACCTAAGGATCCAGCTTAGAGTGAGAAGCATTTTGCTACAACACTTCACACTCAAAAGGAATTAGTTGTGCTCATAGAAAATGAGGCTAACATAAAGACCAAGTTGATACAAATATAGTCTACAATAACCCCTCACATGGAAGTTTTTCACAAAGAATTGGCCTATGTAGAGAATGTCTTGAAGAAATATCTCAATCTTTCTACACTGGAAGGCCTAGTACACCCTGTAGTAGAGACAACCATCCAGCTTAAAGCACTGGAAATTGCATTAGACAATTGGGATGCTGCTCTAAAGATCATAATAGAGGTAAACACATATTGTTTGGCTAAGTATTCAATTAATGCATAGAACCCTTTGACATAAGTGTCAAAAAGGGGGAGATAATAGAATAGGAGATATACCCAAAAGGGGGAGATACCCAAAGGGAAAGATATAATAAATTGGGGGAGATAATAGAAATTTGAGTGTTGAGAAGATAAAAATAAGGGAGAGCTAAGGAGATATAGCCAAAAGGATACAAAAACTGCAAGGGAAGATGTGTGAAAGGGGCCATAAAAATAAAGCAGAGTAGAATGATAAGGGAATGCATGGAAGCAACATAAACCAAATCCAACATAAGAAATTTTGAATATAAAAATGGCACATCAGCTTAGGGGGAGTTACAATTTTAAGGTTTTTTCACAAAATTCTGAATAGTTCTAAAATTGTGTACATATGTTGAACAAGATGTATAGTGTACTCATAGAGATCAAATTCATAATGTTTAGTTAAGTGTTTTTTGAAACTCATGTCAAAGGGGGAGATTTTTGGTCTCAGATTGGTTTTAACAATTGAGTGTCAAAACACTTAAGAAATTTCTAAGTTGATGCTAAGTATAATATAGATACCGAGCTATAGTATGTGCCAAGCCAAAAATTCAATAGCTTAAAATATTGGTACAAAATATTTTAACTAAAATCAATTACATGCATCTAACACATCTAATTAACATGAAGGTAGAGACATAAATGAAAATAGATAACACAAGATTTGATCACCCAGGAACCCTCCAAAATGAGAAGGTAAAACTAGGGTGGAGATGACACCTACAACTTAACATTACAACAATATGTAACTGGTTAAGGTTACAAAGTTTGACCATTATCAATGGTTTGCCCTATGAAAGGCCTACCTTGTTAATTAAATGTGTTAGATGCATGTAATTGATTTCAGTTAAAATGTTTTATAGCTTAAAATATTGGTACTTCTAATTCAACACACCTGCCCCCCCACCCCCTCAAAAGTATTCTTCCCACTTGTGAATTCCAATAGGCCTTACCTAGTACCTTTGAGTGGTGTCACCTAGCCCATTCCACCATAGACCTTATCTTATCTTGGAAGATGATAACCTTATTGATTTTATTTAGTAATATTATTTGTGATGATAATTAGAAATTGATCTCACTTAGAATTCAATACAAGAATTTGGAAACTTAATTCTAATCACTCATTACTTAATTGTAATCATCTTATTTGATAATAATTTAATTATAACCCTACCATCTTAGGGATTCAATCACTCCACTATAACTAATCAATGATAAGGATTGATAATAGATATTCAAATATTCAATATTCATCAGAAGAAATAATCCTTATTTCCCACTGAGGAGTAAATTTTGCCATAATAGTTATTGGAAAAAATGATTTGGAAACTAATTTCAATTAAGATTCAATATCAAATTTGTAGAACTTAGTAATTGACAAAACATTATTGATTGCTAATCGTAATGAGATATTGAATAATACACATCTATGCAATTACTATTATTCCATTTAATGCTTGTCTATAGGAACAAATAAGTGTGATATGAATATTTACCTTTAATCATGTACCTCACTTACCTTTTTCCATCACTGATGCCACTAGGAGTATCTCTAGTCGTAATGATTAGATGATGTTCCTTATGCTTTTACTTTCATTGATTGATAGTTTCGTCATCAATGTGGCAATTTTTCACATTATTAAATGCCATCTTAACTTATCTCCTCAACTTAACAAAATGTATTTAGGTTTATGGTTGCTTTTCTCTTTCCAAAAGTGTTTAATACTTCATCATTATATTGTTCTAGTTTTTATGTAATAAATGGTATGAACATTATTCAATACACTCCTTTGGTCTTTGTTCCACATCCTTTATTGTTAATTGTCAATGTAAACCTTGGTGTTCATGCCACCTTAAATGTTGATGCACAATCCTTTGTACTTACTGGTGTAATCATCCATGACAATGCTATTCTTATTATCAATGTCCAATGCTATGTAATGTAACCGTTGGTGCTTATGATAACCCTTATTCTTGTTCAATGCCCTTTGATCATTGGTTATCTCCTTAGTTTTTCCATAACTCATACTTATATTTATAGATATATTTTTTTTCCATCTTCATCACATGCATTATCTCATAAACAAGATAGAATTTCAATCTTCTCAGGACAACCCAATATCTACTCAATATGAATGCTCCATCTTAGTCAATAATTGACATAAATTATAAATCTAAAGCATATCTTATTGAAGAAGTTGACATGTCAATAGATCGTTAGCTAATAGAAACCAAAAACTCTATTTAGGTAGAATGATCAAAGATGGTTCTCATAGCATCATTCATATATAAGTTTAGCATCCACAACATCTTGCACGAGTCTAGTAGTTGGTCTCACTGATACTCAACAAGGTGATATATATATATATTTTGTATCTTTAAGTACAAGTACCTTGATCATAGTAGATAGTCTAGATGTAAAGACAAGCTAGAAATAATTTTAAACTTTGATATGGACAATAGGAATAATCCCCGCGTGTTAGAATTAGAGGTTCAAGAATTTGATTCTTTATAGAAGAAGTCCATAGTTTTTAACATCTCCATAGTTTTTAACCAAAAATATTAGTTACATTTTCTTACTAACTAATTTTCTATCTATGTTATTTGCAAAAGAAAGTTTGATTCAATTTAGCTTGAATACAAGAGCTATTAGTCAGGGACTCCTTAGTAGAGTTGGAGGAAAAGCTCTAGATATAGGAGCCCTGGCAAAGGATAATGATCGTCTTGGGAATAACATGTTTCTTAGGAACTGGTTGCCTTCACAATTTTGAAAGCATATCTACCATCAACTCTGGAAGGTGGTTGAGGTGCATTTAAATTTCTATAGTGGTGGTGATAGCCTAAGAGGCATTGCACTCTCATCCATGGGATCCCCTAATTATAGGGCATTGCACCCTTTCAATTATAGATGATGGGGGTTGTTCCTCATATAGCATGCATTCATCTAGGTATCCTTGACTTATGCAAAACTAATGATTGTTGTCTTACATAGATCAAAAAATAAAATCATCACTTTTACAAATGTAATCACTGTCAAAACTATGTTTATTGCTAATCTAATCTCAGAAGATGGGGATTTCTTTCCTTGTGCCTAGTATCATATATTTATGATTCTTTTCCTTCTGTTATAACTAATATTACTTTGTTTGATCAATGCCTATGCTCTCCTTAGAATCCTTTATCTTTGAAGCACTAAAAAAATTCATAATATCTCCATCTTGATTTGTTTGTAGTATCTGAATGTTAGATCAAAAACTCATAATGTTTAGTATTTTGGGGTAGCCATCAAAATACTTATGATAATCATGGTAAGTATTTGAATATTTACTAATATCTCAAAAATATTTTCCTCCATGCATTGCTCACAAGATTTTCCTTCAAGCGGCTAAGATTTAAAGAAGGAACCTATGCTTTGATACCACTTGTAATGTCCTATTTTAGGACATTAGATTTTAAACCCTAACAATGCATATATGTTCCTATTTTTCTCCTCAAATACCCCTTATAGGAATATTATTAATTTGTATATATATATATATATAAAACATAGTAAGAGTCACATCCTTTTATAAAAATAATTATATTATACTAATAATTATATTAATAATATATATTATATTAATAGTAATATAATTATTAATAATATATATTTGTATCAATAAGGTTAGTTATATTAATTAATATCATAAGATGTGTTATATTAATAATTATATTATAACATATATTATTTTAATAGTATATCAACTATATATTATATTACATTATAATATTTTATTAAAATATATTTGAATCATAATATCATTATTTATTATATTAGATTAATATTTCATTCATATTTTTATTGCTATTATAATACGACATATATTATATTATATTATTATATGATTATAATATAATATTACTTATAAAATATTAGTATTTTAATATTATTAATATTACTTCATATATAATACTTATTTATTTTATGTCAAAATGGGGATATCACATCCAATCTTGTGACAACTAAAGCAAACTAAGTTTCCATTCAACCAACTCTTGTATTTTTCTCTGAAATGTGTTCTAATGCAATTTTATGCAATGTGACCATATCCTCCGCAATAATAATAGCTACAACATGTGTTATAATACCTATTGTGAGAATTACCTTGTTTAACTACATGTCCTTGCTTGTTGGATGCCTAGTTAGATTTTTCCTTGGATCTGCATTCTTGATATTTGTGTCCATACTTCTAACAATTATAGAAATGTCCTTCAAATCTAGGTGCAATAGGTATATTTATTTCCTTTAACCTACATTTATGTGCTTGATGTCCTTGTTTCTTATAGTTAAAATAATGTCCATTGAATCTTGGTTTAAAGGATTTCTCTTACCTTTGTTACTTCTACAAATGTTTGTTGTATGTTTTAGTTTTCCATAATAATAGCATGTAGGTTTTCCTTTTGAGTTTTCATTTCTTTTCTCTCCACTCTTGGAAGATTCTCATTTTTCAATGGATGAAGAGTGCTTGGTATATCCTAGTCTATAGGTTTCATCGGGTGTTCTTGGTGATGTCATCAGTTCTTCAAAGTATCTTATGTTAGCATGAATGCTGATTGTATTCCTTTGGGGGAGTATCCTAAGCATTGGTAGAACACTTAGGGGCATTGTTAACATGATTGATATATTTCATTCATGACCATGTCTATCATTGATGTCAACATAGCATTATTTCTATGAAGACTGATTGAGCAACAGATAGAGAACAAGGTCATATAGACTAGGTATTAATGATCAGGTCAAGTGTAATTAAGTGTGTGTTATACATTGTGTCTTGATGAAGTAGTTAAGTGTGCATGAAGAAAGTCAAAGACATCCAAAAGACATGCTTTATTTATAGAAGATAATATATAGATAGATTACCTAATAAATTGTTTTTGATGATTGATTTGTATCACTTCTCTAAGATAGAATCATGATGAACACAATTAGATAGTGACATATGATAACTTGATGATGATGTTAGTGAGTGCACAAAGTTTGAGGTTGCATGTGTGAGAAGTTGTAAAGACTGTGAGCCAATCGTAATTTGTAATTGTGAAAAGATTTAAAGCTTTGTAATTTCTTAATAAGGTCCTATTTTAATTATTTTGGAAAGCCTAAAGGATGAATAAAGGAATTATTTTGAGGATATGGTATAAACGAAGGTTATTTTCCTTATGATGAAATATGTAATTGAAGTATTAAAGTGTGTGATATTTGAAGTATTTGGTAAATGTGAGTAAGCGGTCCAAGAGAGTATTAGATGTGAAATTAGGGATCTAGTATCAAGATCAGAAGAGGTTTGGTCTAGTTAGGTAGAGAAGAAGCTATACATTTCTATTATTATGAAAGGAATAATATAGAGATTAGTTGGACAGTGAGTTTAGTGATATTACCCCTGAATCTATTTGGACAATGGGTCCTTGTGCCTTCTACAACTCCTAACAGCATTGAAATCTCCTAATAGGGATTCAAAGTCTTCTAATAGAGACTGATATGTGCTAAATGTATTTCATTGACTCCTAATAGAGTCTATCCTCTAACAAGGGACTTTTATTTTAGTACATCATTTTGTGGGTACCATCCCCATTAGTGTTTTCCATTTGGCCCTAGCTAACATATCTGGTGTTATTGTGTATGTGTATCTTATTATGGTTGTTGATTATATTGTTCACATGCTTAAGGATTAATAAGGCTAATAAATATTTTATTAGTTGGATCAGAGTGTCATTAGAGTGTCATGTCCTTGAAGAAAAAGCTTCACAACTTTGGGAGATCAATGATGGGTCACTTCAAAAAAGAAAGTCCTAAATTGATGGAGTTAACTATGATAGATGGAAGAAGAAGATGAAGACTTGTTTTTATATCTATGGGTCTAGGATATTGGCTGATGACAAAGAATGAAAGGGAGATTATGGAATAGAAAAAACTTGAGGAATGTAGTGAAGCTAAAATAGATCTGTTTATGTGTAATATGCTTGCTAGAGAGGCATTATTGTCAAATCTTCCTAAAAATGAATATAGTTAGGTAAAATCACTAGAGAAATCTCATAAGATGTGGATAGCCTTAGAATTTACTTTTCAAGGTGATAATCATGCTAAAAGAATTAGACTAAAGAATTGGATATGTTTATTTCAAGATGCTAAAATGATTGGAAAATGAATATGTGAGAAGATATACTGGTAGAATATCTAAAATTGATGTAAGAATTAATTCTTGTCAAGGACCTAAAGAGGAATATGAGATTTTTTAGAATATTTTGAAAACATTGACACCATCATTCAAACAAACAATGAAAATGAAGTTTACCAGAAAGACTTTACTTGGAAGGTTGGAAGAAAAAGAAGTAAGCTTGAAGCAATCCAAAGGATCATCTAGAGTGGAAAAAACATTTAGTGCATTAAGTGTTCGTCCTTCTTTATCAAGAAGTGCAAGCACTAGTGGAGACTATGCTAGTAGCAACATATCTAGATTTGAGGAGGATAAAATAATTGAAGAAGGAATTGCCTTGCTTGTAAAAAGAGAACCAGATGGTAAGATAATTCTTAAATGTTGGACTTGTGATAAATTTGGTCATTATACTTCTAAGTTTCCTAAAAGAGAGAAAAAGTATAAGAAGAATTTCAAACCTAGAAGACCTAGGGATTGTTTGTATGCAAATGAAGATGATGAGTCTAAGGAAAGAGTTCATAGTGAAAGTGATGATGAATTAGGATTTGTGGCTATAAAAGAAAAGAATTCTAAAAATAAAATTAGAGAAGAATAAGCCCTAGTTTCACAAGTTGAAAAGAAATCTAATTGGATTATTGATAGTGGATGTTCACATCTCATGACTTTAGATATGAATAAGTTTGTCAAGTTTAGAAATCATGATGGAGGAATTGTTAGAGATGGTAACAATACAACTTATCACATCACGTGAATAGGATCTATTACTCTTGATGGAAAGACTAATAATAATGATGTTTATTTTGTTGATGAATTAAAGCATAACCTACTAAGTGTTGCACAATTGGTTGGTAAAGGTTATTAAAGTTGTAGTTCACAAAGAAGACTTGCATTGTCAAGGGTAAAGATGGTATGTTTATTATAAGTGGTACACAATCTAGAGGTAATATGTTTTAATTGAACCCTATAAAGACAACTTGTTTGGTTGAAAAAGTGGATAATAGTTGGCTATGACATATAAGGTTTTGTCATATAAATTTTGATAACATTGTGAAGGCTAGTAGGACATTTTCTATTAGAGATTTACCTAGAATCATGAAGCCTACTAATATTGATTGCAAAGAATGTATTATGGATAAGAAGATGAAGGTTTCTTTCGCAACGAGAAATTCACTACCATAGTAAAATTGGAAATTGTTCATACAAATCTGAGTGGTCCTATTGGAACAAGAGAATTCTATGGTGAAAGGTAATTTATGATTTTTGTTGATGATTTTGTAAGAATTTTCCTTAGGGAAAAATCACACCAAGATCAAGAAGCTCAAGCACTAGCACAATATGGACCAATAAAGTATGATCATAATAACAATAATGAGAATATCATTGTGTACATACACACTAGAAATGCGTATATATAAAGGCCTCTAGAATGACAAGGAGTTGGTGAAATGATAAACCTCAAAAATAAGCACCTAATTTGGAGTTTGAATGGTTGAGATATGGCCTCCAGAAGTTGGACTGTCAAATCAAAATTGCATGTGGTGAGGGGTCTGAATAGGAAACTATGAGATTAAAATTGACATCCAAATGACCATCATAGCAGTGCAATTTGGCCTGCTGATGATGATCGAATGATAATCAAATTTAGGCTCATGAAATGCTGATGTCAGTGGAAAAAAGGTTGCCTAGTTGATGTGGTAGTATGGTCAATATGGATTGCTGACATGCAAGATGATGTGTTAGAGTCATACAACTATTGTGGCAGTATAGAATGCTAACTAGATTGGCATGAGCTAGTGGTCCACCACTGCTGACTAGGCTAGTCACTGGAGAATTGTCACCAGTTGCCAGAGGAAGATTGCTAGAGGGTAATCATCACTGGTGGAGAGATATCAATGCTGAAATTTTTTTGATGGTGCTAGAAATTGGAAGCTAGTGGGGGAAAAGGATGGTGTCAAAGAGTTGTTCAATGCTAGGGAGGAAGCTAGTGGTTGTAGTGGCAGAGAGGGCCAACTTTTATTGTTAGTGGGAGGGAATGACGTTGGTAGTGGTGTGGGATTAATCCCATATGCACCATGGTGTTGGGTGCTAAGGTTTTTGAAAGTAGGAGCCACTAGATAGTGAATTGGCTTTGAAGCCATAGTTTATATACAATTTGCCATGTGTTGTTGACCCACTATGTATTGTTGGATCTGTTGGTATGAGTGTGTCACCAGTTTTTGGTAGACTACACTGGGTGTGAGGAAATTTAACCATGATTTGATGTGATCCACCATGGAATATGGAATATTCTACTGTATATGAACAATGTTAGTATGCTAATAGAAACCAAATTTAAATAAAGCTTCTACAAACTAAACAAAATTCATAAACTTCAAGATAGACTAAGATGAGCTCTCAATTGAGAATATGAGCCATTAATGGGCTCTCTCAATGAGAAGCTCTCTTGTTGAGTAGCTTTGTCTAAATAGATAGGATGTATGCTCAAGCTTTATGCTTCAAAAAGGGCTTCAAATGGAGTTGGAATTTGGGTGTGAGTGTATGGTTTTGATGTAAAATGGCTTCTCAAAATGGCATTATGACTTTACTTCATGGATTGTGTTATTTTGCAAAGGGGAAGGATCCAATTTATAGGCAAGAGGCTTGAGGGATTGAGGGCTAAGATGCAAGGATGGGAAAAAGCTCATGGAGGGCTCAGATTGCATGAGAGGAGAGCACATGGATTGTGCTTCCTTACAACCAATCAGGGAGTGACACATGTCACAGGGTGAGAGGATGGAGGAAAGGGAAAGGATGAGTCAAAAAAGGAGGCTCAAGGGATAAAATCTTCATAAAGACCCTCATAATGACTTGTAAGAGCAATAAAAGGGCTTGGAAGAGTCATTTATGGCCTAGTGGGCTTCATAAAATTTTATGGTTGAAATATTTTGAGGGTGATGAGAGCAATTTCAACTTGGACTTGATTAGGAGGGTTTTAAGCTTTCTTAGGCTTGTGAAAATGATTAGAGGATGGATTAGGATGGTTTAGGATTAGCTTAGGGATAGGCAAGTGGATGGCATTTAATGAGGGTGGGTGAAGGAGGAGATATTTGTTAACTTTGACTTGGGTTAGTAATTCTTAACCCATGTTTAGGAAATGTGACAAGGTTAGGAGGGGATTAGGATTAGGTTTAAAGACATCTTCTAGAAGAGTCTAGAATTTGGATGAGGATAAAGAATTTCTAGAATAGTCTAGAATTTCCTAGGATGAGGATGAAGACTTTCTAGAAGAGTCTAGAACTTCTTAGGATGAGGATGAAGACTTTCTAGAAGAGTCTAGAACTTCTTAGGATGAGAATAAATTAGATTTTTAGGAAATAAATAAAGTTTTATTTATTTCAAGGGTTTGGGTTGAGGAGATATTTATTAAAACTTTTTTAATAAACATGAGGATTAATATTTAATCTTAATTAAATATTTTGAGTTGGGATTAGGGGTAGGAAATGATGGGATTAGCCTTTAATCAAAATTAAAGAAGGATTAGAAGATTTTGGAAGAGGTTAGTGGTCTTAAGGAAATTGGCCAAATTTTGGGCAAATAATAAATTTTTTATTTATTTTGGGTTTTTTGGTCAATTTATTAATTAAATAATTAATAAATAAGGAAATAATGTTTAAATAAGATTTAAACATTTTTGTGAGGGATTCCTTAATTAAATATTTTTAATTAAGATAAAGAGATTTAATGGCATAAAAATAAATAAATTAATTAAATAATTAATTAATTAATAAATGATGATGTCATTAGGGACTTTTTTTTCAGAAAATAAAAATATTATTTTCTAAAGGATTTTTAGGTGTCTACATCTACAAGCACCGAGATTTGACCGCCCAATTGCCTACAATAAACACTCTCTATAGCCAAAAATTTTAGAACAAAATGTAGAAAAATTGCAAACTAAAAAAATTGCAGAAAAATATAGATCTGAAAATCAAATGCATAGATCTGAAAAGATCATAACAATTCCACAAATTGGGCCTCTAGGTGCTAGTTTGCAAAACTTTTTTTTTCCTCAATTTTGACTATTTCCTAGGGTAGGCAAATTTATAGTCAATATTCACTAAATCGATGCTCCAGATGCAATGGTGAGGTCTGTTTTAGCTCTAGGTGTCCTAATAGCTACAAAAACTCTAGATCTGAATCATGGTCCTCTAAGAGGTGCATAAAAAATGGTCTCTAATGGCTGTAAATGACGCTCCTATGGCTTTGATACCATGTAAGAATTTTCCATAGGGAAAAATCATAGCAAGATCAAGAAGCTCAAGAACTAGCACAACATGGACCAATAAAATATGATAAAAATAAAAATAATGAGAATATCATTGTGTACATACACACTAGAAGTACCTGTATATAAAGGCCTCTAGAATGACTAGAAGCTAGCAAAATGATTAGCCTCACAACTAATAAAATGTCCATCAAGAGTGGATTATCCTCCACTGAGCACAAAATTTAGTGTGATGATGAGAGGATAAGAATACTAAGGTGTATCTCATAAAGAGATGTTGTAGACACCATGTGCTTAATTAGAGTGTGAACAACTATGTTGTCTACATGTCAAATCAGATGATTATGAAAAATCCTATGTTGTAGACACAATGTGCTAAAACAAGTTGCTAATTCTTGTGTTGTCAACAAGACAACTCATATGAGTACACATACTCCTAGGTGTCTAACTAATAAATAATAAAATAATGCATTAACCTAAGTAAACTTAAGTAAATTGTAATAATAATTAATGATTTACACTAATACCCTCCCTTAAGTGCAAGTTAGGGGAATGCATTTAAGCTCGTGAAAGCTATGATGAAAATGTATGATGGGTGCCAACTACTAGGCCATGTTAGGTACTCGTATACAAATGCAATCCTTTACATATAATGCGATGCAATGCAATACAATCTCTTTGAAAATAGAGAAAGAGGGAAAACCTCATGGGAAAAACTCTCCCCCAAAAAGAGAGATGATAAAAAAAGATGCATGGATGGATGGAGTAATTAAGACCCCCCTATTACAACATACATCATGTATATACAATAGAGAAGTATGAGAAGGACAAAACCCTATAAGAGGAAAAAGTGCCCCCAAGAAGAGAGCAGAAGAAGAAGAAGAAGAAAGGAGACAATGTAGTCCCCCCTCCAAATGTAGAATGCCAATCAATAATAGCTCCTCCAAGATGAATGTAGAAACGAATCCATGACTATTGAATAATGTTCCTCCCCATAGGAAGAAACAACATGATATGTACATATGAGATGCTTACCCAATGTGTAGAAAGAGTCCTAAGGATGGATGGTGTCTCTAAAAAGTTCTCAACTATCCCTATGTCGATACTACCGATCACCCTTTCCAACACTATTGAAAAGAACAATTTCAAATCTAGAAAGGATTCATGTAGAACATATCCAAAAGAACCAACTGTCTCCTTAAATGATGAAGAGACCTCCTACAACTACTATACATAAGGATCCACAATCATATCAACCTTGTAATACTAATGATGTAGAGAATGGACAAGAGCATCAGAGTGTTCCCTCACAAAAAATGAAGAAGGATTTTCTTCATTAAAGAGATGTATATCAATAACAGTGTCTCCCAAATCTACTATGTAGGACTCCATAAACATTCCTGAAATATTTGTCAAGTAGTCATCCCCTGATTCTTGAACCAGAAGACAAGGTGTACCCAATTATTATGAATTACATGGACCTATCACTATAGCAATGTATGCATTTGGAATGTGCTGATGTTGCGACCTTGTCTTCATCTATCAGGAGAATCCCCCACAAGTGAACCTATTGAATCACTATCAGTTTCCACAATGCATGAAGTAATTAGAGGATTAGAGGATAAGCTAGGTGAACATTCCTCTCTATGAATATCTCATGAGTCTTAGGATCCATAAGTCTATATGCCTTAACACTTTCTTCATATCTAATGAAATTACAAGACCTTGGTGGTGGTTCCTTGCATTCCCTTGAAGATATGTGTGACCATACTAGACAACCAAAAACTCTAAAGTGTTTCACAACTAGTTTTCTTCTGCACTATGCCTCAAAAGGAGTCATTCCATCTAAGGCATTATGAGGAGACCTATTAAGGATGTGATTGGCACTACTTATAGCTTCTACCTCAAGTGATGGATCAAGATATTTAGCTTGAATCATGCAACTTTCCATTTACTTAAGAGTTCTAATTCTCATTGCTGCAATACTTGTCTTTATGCACTAAATGCTATAGGATTCTGAAGATCAATACCCTCAAGTTCACAAAAGTCTCTAAGTCTTGAGTCCAAGTATCTAATTTCATTGTCCATACAAAGAACCTTGATGGCTTTACTTGATTACTTCTCAACTTGACTCTTGAAGGCTAGAAACTTATCAAACACTTCATTCTTGTAATTAAGAAAGTAGACACATGTGTAGTGTGAAAATTCATCAATGAAAGTGAGGACATAGTGACCCTTTCTAACTGATGTCACTAAAAAAGGGCCACTAGAACCATGTGAACCAACTCAAGAATAACTGATGCTCTCCAAGACTTCCCTTTGTCAAAATTCTCTTCGAGATGCATATGCATCGAACAAGTTGAACTGTTCACCTCTAGAAAAGTTGATTGTAGGTAGACCTTTAACCATGTTTTTTGAGCTAAGTTGATGAAGGTAGCAGAAGGCAAGTTGTCCATATTACTCATGGAATAATTGGCTTTGTGATTGAGAATGTGTCAATAAGGCATATGAAGGAGACTTAGGCAAAAAGTGGGAGAAAGAATAAAGCCTTGTGTCATGATTAACTTTACCCACTGCAACCAATGAATCATCCTTAACATTTCACACCATTACTAAATTAGGAAGGAACTCATCTTTATTACCACCTCCATAGTGAGTGATTTGGTAAATTGAAAGGAGATTAGTGCTAAGGTTAAGAACATAGAGAACATCTTTGAACTCTCCATTTTCCATCTCAATTTGTCCTTTCCCTTCAACTTCCACTTGTTTATCATTCTGTACAAAGATGTGAGGTAACTTAGATTACTTTAATGAAGAAAAGTGTCCTTTTGAAGAACCCATATGATGTGAGGCACCCAATTCAAGAATCCATTTACATGAAGAACTTGAACTTTCCATAAATGCTTGCCCTTTTCCCTGTGAAGTGGATGGATTTGAATCCTTGGAAGCATTTAGCAATTTCATTTTTTTAATTCTATGTAAAATTTCCAACTCATTTATTCTCTTAGTCTTGAAATGATGCTCATCATGATTTGGTTTCTTACAATATGCAAAAAATAGTTTATCCTTCTTGTCATTGTTTCCCTTCTTGTTGCAAGAAGAACTGCCTTGTTGTGAGGAGGAAGATTGTTGTGTCTCTAATTGTGATTTTGGATTCCACTAATTTTTCTTGCTGTTGGTAAAACTTTTTCTACCTTGATTTGTTTGATTCTCATTACTAGCCACCAATGCTATAGACTTGGGTGACTTGAGAATTCCCATATCTATCAACTTAGATTGTTCCAACATCAATATTTTTGCAAATGCATCAAATGAAGGCTTAGTGAAGGTACTTCCCATGGTCAACCTAGGAGTGTTGTAACTTGAAACAATAGATGCATGCTCTGAAGGTAGGCTCTTCAAGATGTGATGAATCAATCTATCATCCTTCATGGGATTACCACAATCCTTAAGTAGTGCTCTCAATTCATTGGCTTTGTTGACATAGTCTTGAATTGTGTTAAAATTCTAAGGATCCAATAAAAGTAGATCATCCTCAATTGGAATCCCTTTATCTCATCCACCTTACCATACAACCCTTCAAGTTTCTTCCAAGCACCCTTGGCATCCTTAAAGCTAGAAATGTGGAAGAAGAGATCTCTATGAACATAAATCCTAATAATTCCTAAAGCCTAGTTGTCTTTAACTTGCCAATCAACTTGTGTGCCAATATCAATGGGTTTTACAATTGTACCATAAACATATAGATTTAAACCTTGTTCCATTAGTCTACTCCATACAATATCTTTCTATGTAGTATAATTGTGTGAAGTTAAAGGTGGAGTTTTGGTGAACCCATGATGAAAAATATTAAAAGAGCACAAAAGAGAAAGAGAAACACAAGAAAACAAGACACATACCCCCTTTTCACTCAATCAAAGAACCCCCCCAAAAGTGATGCTTTTGGCACTTTATATGTAGTGCATTTACAATAGGCCACTTGTCAAAATAGACAAAAATGGACTTTATTTTATTGCTTACAACCTCCTCTTGGAGTTTAAATGTAGTACTTAGTAATGTAGATTAGATATATAACAATTTTGAAGTTTTATCAAAGCAATACAATGCAAAAAAGGACTTATTTCTAAAAGTGGTATTTCTATCCATACAAGCCTATAATCTAATTGTAGATCTAGAAAGTAGATGAAAAATTAAGCACTTTCAAAAAAATGGAACCTAAAAATGTGTCTAGATGAGCCCGTATGGAGCATTTGAATTTGTGAAATGTAGGAATGAATAGGTACAATTGCCAAAAACTAATTTTTTTGACAAATTCATGAATCAAAACTAGAAAATAACAGTACCACTAAAAATTTCAAGAAATTCTAGCCTAAAAAAAAAAAATTACACCTAATTTGGAGTCTAGATGACTGAGATATGGCCTCCTGAAGTTGGATTATCAAATCAAAATTGCATATGGTGAGTGGTCTGTATAGGAAACTATGAGATTAAAATTGACATCCAAATAGTTGTTGTGTTAGTGAAATTTGGCTTGCTGATGATGGTCAAACAACTGTCGAATTTAGGCTCATGAAATGATGACATCAGTAAAAATGACCACCTAGTTGATGTGGTAGTATGTTTAGTATGGTTTGCTAACATGTAGGATGATGTGTCAGAGCCATAAAACTATCATGGTAATACAAAATGCTAACTCGATCAGAATGAGCTAGCAGTTTTCCATTGTGGAGCTAGCAGGTTGGTCACCAGTGAATCATTTTCAGTTGCTAGAGGAAGATCGTTAGAGGGAGATCATCGCTAACAGAGAGATATTGACACTAGATTTTGTTTGACAGTGCTAAAAATTGGAAGTTGGTAGGGGAAAATAATGGTGTTGGAGAGGCTTTCAATGTCGAGGATGAAGTCGATGGTCGTAGCGATAAAGAGGGCCAGCTTCTATCATTGGCAGGAGTGAATGATGCTAGCAGTTGTGTGGGATTAATCCCAAATGCACTCTGGTGTTGGGTGCTAAGGTTTTCAAAAGTGGGAGCCACTAAATAGTGAATCAACTTTGAAGCCATAGTTTATATGCAATTTTTTGTTTTTTGTTGATCCACTATGTATTATTGGATTCATCGATATGAGTGTGTTACTAGTTTGTGGTAGACTTCGTTGGGTGTGAGGAAATTCTAACCATGGTTTAATGTGATTCGCCATGGAATATAGAATATTTTATGGGTGTCAGGATTTGATCACGTGGTTGCCTATAATAAATGCTCTCTACAAGCTGCCAATTTTTTTTGAACAACATGCAGATTCAAAAAATGCAAAGAAATTACAGACCAAAAAAATTGTAGAAAAAACAAAAATCCAAAAATCAAATGCACATATCTAAAAATATCATACCAATTTCATAAATCAGGCCTTTGGGTGCCGATTTGCAAAATTTTTTTTGCCTCAATTTTGACTATTAGCTAGGGTAGAAATTTTTTTATTTAGAATTCACCCAGTCAACACTCTAGATGTAATGGTAAGGTCCACTTTGGCTCTAGAGACTCTCAATAGCTGCAGATACTCTAGATCTAAATCATGGTCCTTCAAGAGGTGAAACAAAAATGGTCTCTAATGGCTATGAAATGATGCTCCTATGGCTCTAGTACCATGTAATAATTTTCCTTAAGGAAAAATCACACCAAGATCAAGAAGCTCAAGCACTAGAACAATATGGATCAATAAAGTATGATTAGAATAACAATAATGAGAATATCATTGTGTACATACACACTAGAAGTGCATGTATATAAAGGCTTCTAGAGTGCCTAGGAGTTAGCTAAATAATAAGCCTCACAACTAAGCACATGTCCACCAAGAGTGGATTATCCTCCATTGAGCACATAAGTTAGTGTAATGATGAGAGGATAAGAATAGCAAGGTGTATCTCATAAAGAGATGTTATAGACACCATGTGCTTAATTAGAGTATGAACAACCATGTTGTTTACATGACAACTCAGATGATTATGCAAACTCCTATGTCATAGACACTAGTGCTAAAATGAGTTGCTAACTCTTGTGTTGTCAACAAGACAACTCATATTAGTATGCACACTCCTAGGTGTCTAACTAATAAATAATAAAATAATACATTACAATTAGTAAAGTTAAGAAAAGTGTAATAATAATTAATGATTTATACTAATACCCCCCTTAAGTGCAACTTAGGGGAATGCACTTAAGCTCATGAAAGCTATGATTAAAATGCATGATGGGTCCTGACTACTAGGCCATGTTAGGTATCCATGTACAAATGCAATGCTCTACATATAATGTGATGCAATACAATGCAATCTGTTTGAAAATGAAGAAAGAGGGAAAATCTCATAAAAAAAACCTTCCCCAAAAAGAGAGATGGAAAAACAAGATGCATGGATGGATGGAGTAATTAATATCCCCCCATTACAACATACATCATTTATATACAATAGAGCAGTATAAGAAGGACAAAACCCCACAAGAGGATAAAGTTTCCCCCGAAAGAGAGAAGAAGAAGAAGAAAGGAGACAAGGTATTCCCCCCTCCAAATGTAGAATATTGATCAGTGATAGTTGCTCCAAGATGAATTTAGAAGCTGATCCGTGACTACTAAATAAGGTTCCTCCCCTTAGGAAGAAACAATGTCATAGGTACATATGAGATGCTTCCCCAATGTGTAGAAAGAATCCTAAAGATGAATGGTGTCTCTGAAAATTGCTCAACTATCCTTGTGTCGATACTGATAGTCACTCCTTCCAACATTGTTGAAAAGAAGAATTTCAGATCTAGCAAGGAATGATGTAGAAAATATCCCAAAGAACCAACTATCTCCTTGAATGATAAAGAGACCTCCTACAACTACTATACATAAGGATCTACAATTATATCAACCTTGTAAAACTGATCATCTAGGGAATGGACAAGAGGGTCAAAGTGTTTCCTTGCAACAATTGAAGAATTATCTTCTTCATCGAAGGGAAGATGTATATCAGCAATAATTTCTCCCAAATCTACTATTTAGAACTCCACAAATAATCTTGAAATATTTGTCAAGTAGTCATCCCCTAATTTTGGAATTGGAAGACAAGGTGTACCCAACTATTCTAAATTATATGCACCTATCAGTATAGCAATGTATGCATTTGAAATGTGCTAATGTTGTGACATTGATCTTCATCTATCAGGAGGATCCCCCACAAGTGAAACTATTGAATCATTATTACTTTTGTCACTATCACTTTCCACAATGTATGAAGTATGGAGAGGATTAAAGGATAAGCTAGGTGAACTTTCCTCAAAGTGAACATTCCTCTCTATGAATATCTCATGAGTCTCAATATCCATAATTCTATATGTCTTAACCCTTTCTTCATATCTAATGAAAGTACAAGGCTTTGGTGGTGGTGCTTTGCATTCCCTTGAAGATATGTGTGCCCGTGCTAGACAACCAAAAACTCTGAAGTGTTTCACATCTAGTTTTCTTTCGCACCATGCTCAAAAGGAGTCATTCCATATAAGACATTATGAGGAGATCTATTAAGGATGTGATTGACACTACTTATAAATTCTACCTTAGGTGATGGATCAAGAGACTTAGTTTGAATTATGCAACTTTCCATTGACTTAAGAGTTCTAATCCTCATTGCTGCAACACTTGTCTTTTTTGCACTAAATGCTATAGGATTTTGAAGATCAATACCCTCAAGTTCACAAAAGTCTCTAAGTCTTGAGTTCACATATCTAATTTCACTATCCATACAAAGAACCTTGATGGCTTTACTTGATTGCTTCTCTACATGACTCTTGAAGGCTAGAAACTTATCAAACACTTCATTCTTGTGATTAAGAAAGTAGACCCATGTGATTAAGAAAGAAAAGAAACAAAGTACATGGGGAATAACATGTGATTTCTCAAGATGAACCAAAGATTATAGATGAGGTATGTAAGAATGATGATTGGATTCAAGAAATTATGAAAGAATTAGATTAGATTTTGATGAATGAGACAATGGAATTGGTTCCTAAACCTAAAGACAAAAATGTTATATGAGATAAATGGGTATTCATAAATGAGATGAATGAACAAGGTGAAATTGTGAGGAATAAAGAAAGATTAGTATGCAAAGAATATTAATAGCAATAAGGTATAGATTATGAAGAGAAATTCACCCCTTTTTCTAGAATGGAAGCAATAAGATTATTCCTAGCTTATGCAACAATAAGAAGTTTAAAGTGTATAAGATGGATGTAAAGTCAACATTTCTAAATGGAGAATTTGAAGAAGAAGTTTGCATCAAACAACATGAAATATTTCCTTTGACATAGTAAAAAGACATGGGATGCAAATTGAAGAAAACATTTTATGGTCTACAAAAAACACCTAGAACCTAGTATGCAAGATTGGACAAATATTTGGTAAAATTGGGATTTTCTAAAAGTAAAACAACTAATAATTTGTATTTGAAAGAAATTTAGGATGAATTATTGATCCTTTTAATATTTTTATGACATAATCTTTGGAACCAATGATGAAGCAAGTGATAAGTTTTTATAGATTGTATAGAATAGTTATGGTATTCTCTTATCACAAGTATGGGGGAAAGATTGTAACTTAAACATAATGGGGGAAAGATTTTAATAGTGGGGGTGAAATACTATTGAAAGTAAATGATCTTAATAGAGAGAAACAACATTGATGTTTATAACTTGTGGACAATTTCTTTCCATCCATGTAATTTTTTCCTAGAGTGTGAATAACTAATGCCGATCCTAAGAATGAGAAAGCACAAATAGTGCATTGTTCTTGTGAGTTTCAATTCTAATTGATGAAGAGGATTTGAAAAGGAGAGAACAACAAAAACAACAACAAAACTTGATTTGGTATTTGTGGAACTTAGATGTTTTCATCTATGTTGTCATCAATTCCAAAGGGGGAGATTGTTAGAATGAATGTTGATGGTATTCCTTTGGGGGAGTATCCTAATAATTTCTAGAACACTTGGGGAGATTTTTAGCATGATTGACATGTTGCATTCATGACATTGTTTTTTATTGATGTCAACATAATATTATTTCTATGAAAACTAATAGAGTAGAAGATTGAGAATGGGGTTGTACAAATTTATTATTAATGATCACATCAAGCACAATTAAGTGTGTGTTCTACATTATGCCTTGATTAAGTGGTTAAGTGCACATGAAGAAATTTGAAGACATGCATAAGATATGATTGATTTACATAAGATCGTATCCAAATAGAGTACCTAATAAATAGTTTTTAATGAGTGGTTTGTATCTCTTCTCTGAGATAGAATCATAATGAGCATAGTTAGATAGTGACAAAAGACAACTCGATGATAATGTTAGTGAGTGCACAAGGTCAGAGGTCACACGTGTGAGATGTTGTAAAAAATTTGAGATGACACTAACTTGTAATTGAAAAAAGATGTAAAGTTTTGTAATATCTTAACAAGGACCTATTATAATTAATTGGGAAAGCTTCAAGGTTGACTCAAGGAATTATTTTGAGGATATGGTATAAATGAATGTTATTTTCCTTATGGTGAAGTATGTGATTGAAGTATTCAAGTGTGCGATATGGGAAGTATTTTGTAAATGTGAGTAAGCAATCCAAGGGATTATTAGATGTGTAGTTGGTGATATGGTGATATGTTAGATGTGTAGTTGGTGATCTTAATAGATTCCATCCTCTAACAAGAAATTTTTATATTAGTACATCATTTTATGGGTACCATCCCCAACAAAGTTTTCCCTATGATCAAGGGTTTCCCTAATTAACATATTTGGTGTTATTTTATATGTGTATCTTGTTATGATTTGTGACTATATTGTTCACATGCTTAAGGAATAATAATGTTGATACATGTTTTATTAGTTAGATAATTGATTCACCCCCCTTCTCTTAGTTATCTTGGTGAACTTTACTTTCTAACATCTTATAGCTTCACTAGGTTTGTTCATCCTTTCCATTAATTCCTTTCAGATATTAATTCATTCCTCAGTTGATCACTTTATGATCTTAGATTTAAAATCTCTATATTCTTTTTGTCTAGTTTATGATTTGCAAGTAGAAGTTGATTTATCATGTCAACTAGCTAGTTATTTTTGAGCTTCTTCATATCAAATGATCTTTTATCAAGTTTGGTAGCCATTTGTCTCTTGGCTTCTTTTTCCATGACTTTTTCTTCTTCATCTTTCTTTTTTTATTTAGTCACTTCATATAATCTCATTGATTTGATTTTATACCCTCCCTCCAATCCTCTAATTTCTTCATTCAAAATGTTGTTATTCTCTAATAGGTCTACTATTGTTGCATCACTTTCACTAGAGTTACTATCTTCAAGTATTCCTTCTATATTTTCTACATATTGAGTATTATTTTGTTGAATGTCCATATCCTTTTTGTTCTTTAAGGATTTCCTCAATTCCTCTCTTGCTACTTCAATCTGCTATAATATGATCTAGATGTGAAATTTATGATTTTTAATGATATTTCCCAACTTGTAAACCCCCATGTCCAAGATCTTAACTCTCAAGTTGCTAGACTTCTTCTAAGAGAACTTAGCTCCAATAATAATTTTTGCAAACCTTAATGGGAAAACAAGATACTGAGAGTGGGGGAGGGGGGGGGGGGGGGGGGGGGGTGTGGGGGTGAATCAGGATCTACAATTTTTTTTTAACTCCTTGAATCAAAACAAGTACATTCACCATTTGCTCATGTCATATCTACATCACATCCCATATAACCATAAACTATAATACTAAAATATATCTAAGTATACATCACATCCATCAACATGAAAATACATGTAGACACATAACACAAAAGATTTGGTTTCCTAGAAGCCTGCCAATGTGAAGGTAAAACTGGGGTGGGGATGACACCCACAAATCTTCACTACTACAACACTAAAGTGTGCCTATTAAGGCTATAATGTTTGATCACTTCTGGTTATCTATCTTGTGAAAGGTTTTCCCTATTAAGAGCTTTCAAGAGTTTTTTATTCTATCTTGATTAAAGGATTTAAAATTACAACTAAGTAAGCACTCTATTAGGAGATTTGTATAGGTCTATTAAAACCACTCTGTTAAGAGATTTACCCAAATCCACTTGTTAAAATGTCTCAGTACCTGATCCTTTGGTTAGAACTTTATGCTAGATTATAGATATTCTATTTTCTTGACTGATTTGATCTCCTAATTTGATATAGTTTTTCTATCCTTAATTGCTAGGTTTCTCTATCTAATCCCTACTTCTGATCATGAAAACATAGCCCTTGTTTGCTATGTCCTTTACCTTCTCAAACATACATGATTGTCCTTACTAATTTAGGGCTTGAACCCTTCTTAAATAGATAACTCAAGAAGTTTCTAGATCATGATCAACAATCCAGACTCCTCCTTTTTGTTGCTTGGTCTTTCTAATTTTTTGACTGGGTATGCTACCTTCGTATGGATTGATGTCATCTAAAAAAATATGTAGTTACCTTAGTTGTTTCCAAAATCCTAAAATTTTACATAGAAGTCAACAAAAATGGTTTACATAAGTGTTTGTACCATTAAAAACACATATGTCAAAACTAGTTTACTCGACAGTTAAATATCTTGACACTTGGTCATAACTAATATTCATGCCATCTCTTAGCTTTAGTATGCTCAATAGTAATTGACTCACTTGACATATGCAGTCTTTTATTTGATCAATTTTCTCTATCTTTACTTGGTCCATACTAGGGTGATTGATAACCTTAAACTAGCTTGGCTTATACTAAAATATAAAAAAATCCATGAATATTCTACCTTGATTGGGTTGCCCAGTCATAGTGACGACTGACCAAATCTACCAAGAAAATGACTATGTGTTGGGCACTAATAGGAAACATGTGTTACAGATCAACAATAATCATCACTAGAAAAGCCATTAGGATATGAATATAATCTATATCAGATAGAAATGTGTTAACCCAACCTATACATCAAATACATAAAGGTCAAGATGATGGTGTAGTTAGATTCCCTATATTTAGTGTAGCAAGATTATGCTTGCATTGAGACACAAAATTCCAAGAAGGCCATAATTAGAAATTTGTAAAAATAGACAAGGACATGACATTGTATATCCTAAGTGTCCAGTGGGTCAAGAAAGATGCTCAATGCACCTAAAATTTATAAATTATACAAGTAGACATAAATCAAAGTAAAATAGGCATAATGCCCCTAGTCCTCTAGTTTGAAAATATTCTTGAGAGACTATTAGGGAAGGAACACTCAACAAAGAAATTAACATAGAGAACATAGAAAAAAAATAAGTCAACAAGTTTCAATAAATTTGCAATTTAAGTGGGTGTTTGAACATCACATGACTATCTCCATAGGACTCAAGTCTTCCATTGAGAAATATTGCAACATCCTAGACTAGGAAGCATTTTTGATAAGTGTTAAGAAATACTCAATGTCAATAGGGTAAGTTTTGAAAGACATTATTTTGAGATTTTTCAAATAAATGCCAATGCAATAAGGAGACAAGGGTAAGATTAAACAATACATGTCCCTTAGATATAGAAAAGAGGCACTTCCAAGATAAGGAAAAAAAGGTATGAGATGGGTACTTCATGAGTGCAAATAAATATGGTGATAGACATAGGTGAACGAGTCTCAAGTAACACTTATTTCCAGGCTGTCACCACTTGATAGGATTAAATAGATCTTAAGAAGATTACATCATTTTTTCTTAGTGTCTAGCAATGTATAAGACATGATGGATTAGCATGTTGGTGGATAAGAAGTGATAAATAGGAAAGGAGTATGAAGTGAGTGAAAATGATCCTCAAGGACTAGCTTCTCAAGAGTATCCATGCAAGAGAAAGAGGTAAAATAGTGATACTGCTATAAGGATTTAGCTATGTAGTTTTTGACAAGCTCATCTTCCCATGTATCATGAGTAATGATTCACAAATGAATCCATCTCTCATTGGAATAAATGAAACAATTAGCACTCATTAGATCTAGGTGATGCTCATAGAGATGAAGCATTGGGACTTCCCATGAGGCCACCCATCCTAGTATTATTCTAGCTTGAGCACACTTTACTACAAAGTTTCCTCCATGGTTCAAGCCACTCTACTTGAAACCCCATTTCAAAAACCTTCACCAAGTGTTGTGCCTCATGGATAATTCATTAGAAAGCCCCTTAAGCTCATCAACTGATAAGTAGGAGGTATTTTCCACAACAAGTCAAATTGTTATATTAATGCTAGGATTCAACTATGTAGTTTTTGAGTCAAACTCATTGACCCATGTATCATGACATAGTGCAAGATAGGAGAATCACCAAAGGATATTTCCTAGCCCCCAACAATTAACTACACAACAAAGACACAACACATGATACAATATTTGATATAAAATTCATCTCTTTATTCATAAAACAACTGATTGTAATGTAATATGTTAGGCCGTAAGGCCTTCTCGGTTATGAAAAAATACAAAAAAATTAATAGTTCTAAAAGATCCCTCAAAATCAAATCCCAAACTTTGGCTAGTAAAAATTTGTAAGCCTAGGCAGTTAAGGCCTAACTATCAAAGGAGTTGCAATGGAGTGATTAGCTTCAGTCACATGATAGCAAGTAGTCTCATCTTTAAATGTTTGCAAGTTGTGACCACACAAAGTTTAACCATAGCAGTTCATTTTATGTGCATTTGCACTATCATGGAAGGTTAAGGATAAACCAGGGTTAGGGAAACAAAGCTACAAAATTCTTTGTGTGCACACTCATTGTGTTAACCTTTGTGTTAATGACCTAAGTTGTGATAGGGTGATGGTGGTCAATATAAAGGTTTTTCTCAATCACAACGATTAGTGGAGGAAGTCAGTTGGCAGTTCCAACAATGCAATCATAGTTAAGTTATAGTTTTGCATGGTCATTGGGGTTTAGACTATAGTCAACATTTAAGTTGCGATAATGTAAATGATAGATGCTAGTAGTTAAGTTGTTAACAATCATAGCATTGCAAGCATTTTATGCCAGCATAGGATAATAGTTGTGTAAGGGTGACTAGGTCAAAACAACCACTTTTGTAGGGTCACAATAGTTAAGAAGACAAAGTGAAAATGAGATGTGAAGCAATTGATAAACATGAAACATAAAGAGGTCATGGCTTCATAGATAGATAATAAAGAAAATAAGTTTCGAAGCTGCAAACTGTTATAAGTGAAAATCAATGATATAAGATTGCATGTTTGGTAAGGTGGTAGAATGCTTTGATGATATTGGACCACATGGCAAGTTTGATGGTTGAAATGATGACATATCTGATTTGGTTCATCAAAAAATAGTATCAAAAGTAGCTCTTTAATGGAAAACCAATTCCTTGGTTGCCTACAACTAATTTTGATGTTCTCCATGCTTGTTTGATGCAAAGGACATTCTATTGCTGCCCTAGGTTATCCGTTCACTCAACCATGTATTTATGACCACCATTTCTATCTCTTTGAGGTTATAATTGGTATGGAAGATATGATTTTTTTCATATGTACACGCACTCAATCAAATCTTCTTTGGCTCAGTAGTGACTATTCTCTGGGAATTTAGTGGAGGTAGTTGAACTTTGGCTTAAGACAGAAGTCTTCTTAGTTATTCTTGAACTATAAAATTAAGTTTTGAAATCTTTCCAAGGGTCGCTCTTTTCTTTGATTCTATAGTAGTTGTATTATATGGTCTGCTACTTTAATTTCCTTTTTCCTTTGAATGAATATATTCCTCTACTATACCTCTTTCTTCATTGATATATATGTGCAAAACTTTCTTGCCTTATACTGATGTATTGCCTCCATTCTTTGACTATATAATTGTATCTATTTGACCTTTGAATGATATAGAGTGAAGTCCCTTCCTTATACCATCGTATCGGTCTCTAATCTTCATGTGGTGTTGGATTAGGCAAGGATTTAATTTGCCTATTTTGAGATTATATAGATAAAAAAATGCATTTCTAGGAAAAGATAAGATTGAACATACTATTTTGGTGTATCACCCCCTTTAGATTAGATTAGGTAGTTTGATTTTCATGCATCTCCCTCTCCTTTTTCCTCTCAAGAGTTTTTAGGTGCATCCTAATAGTAAGAAAGCTGAACTTCTCTAGAGATTTGACCTCAAGGTGTGAGTCCCACACTCAGAAGTCATTTCCATGTTACATGAGGTTTCTTGAGGGTCATACCTCAAGCAAGGGTGAAAACTTCCATGTCAATAATACCCAACTAAGCCACAAGCCAGCCTAGAAAGTTACAAGTTAAATAAACCCTTATACTAAATACATAATTAAACCACAAGTCAACCAACAAAAAATATTAAATTCCAAATGCCTTAGAAGGCTTACAACACTTATTAACTACACCTAGGAGAAATAACCAAGACCCACACAATCTCCCATGATCACTGCACCTAACGATCTCATGCTACATGCATTAAATGTACCAAGTAAGCCAACAAAAACCTCAAGAACTTTAGTCAACACCATCACCTTATTGAGCTCCCATAAGTATTGCAAAGAAAGACAAGCATCGTCAAGCATGGGTTTCGTTGAGCATCAATAACTATGTTGAATTCCTTTAGTGATTGAGCACCACAATGATCAAGCACCTTGGTCAACACTTCACCTAATAATGAATGAGCATCCATCCTTCTTTAACCAAGTAACACTTAAAATAATTTACAAAGAAACTACCAAGTACCCCTCTAAGAACTCCAAAGTAGTCATTGAGTAAACCCATGATGCTCCTACATCAAACTCCCAATATAAATAGAAAATTGTGTCCCACACATTTCTTTCCAAAGAATTTTTTTTACCCTACTTCATCTTCACCAAACATTTCCAATCCATTAGGGACAAGAGAACCAATATGTAAATCTCCCACATCTACATCATTCCTTCAAGAACTAGAATCACCCAAATCACCACTAACTAATAGTTGGCTCTTGCTTTAATAGTTTTGAAAATGACCAAGAAACCAAACAAATGCATCTAAGGCTAGCAAATTCCTATGATGGATATGCTTGACTGCAGTCTGGGGCCAAACTATAAGGCTTGAACTTTCTTCACTTCAGGCTCTGTAAGACCTAGGTGGGTTAACCTTGAGGTTATGATATATGGTACTAGTGAAATTAAAACATAAATCTAAACCTATTTACTGTAGATGAAAACCCCTATATCTCCTAATAGCTCATGCAATAACACATATCTACAGTAGCTAGATGCAAATCTATGAACTTCATAAGCTGAGTGAGGGTTAATTTTTTTTAGCCCACTACAAAATGTGAAATACTGAATTGATTTGATAAAAATGATTTGTGCAAATGACATTCATATCAGCATGCATTCAATTTAGTTATTAGTGCCTTATCCATTACAACATAGAGTCATTACCAGCAGGATGACCTAACTTGTTGCCTTACAATTAAGTTTGTCAACTAAAATCCCCAAATCCCATACTTAAAAAATATCCCCTTCGTACACCCAGGAACCCTATTAGAACACTAAAGCATTTACTTAACTCCTTGAATCAAAAGCAACAATAGATCTAACATACAACTCATCCAAGCTGCCTTAAATTGAATAAACTTTATTCACTCATCATGAAATGCTAATAAAACTTTGGGTTAACTGATTTGAATGTGACCAAATTTGACCCCAACTGCATTTTCATTGTCTTTTAACCACATTTAGATCATTACCTTACTAGAAATTACAACTAAACTTTCGTACCTGAATTTGGTTGCAAGTTAGGAATCTGGGAGAAAACCTTGATTAACCTAAACAAACTGCTTCTTGTGCAAAAACCAACTCTAGAATTAGAAAGTTTGTCTTCTCCTGATTCTAGCAATATGTGATATCACTATACTAGCCTTTTGAAAACCCCCTAAATATCAATTTGGAAAAATGTCCCCCCTTCCTAAAAGGCTCAAGTCTGCAACTTCAAATTTTAAATTTTCAAAAATTTAAAATTATCAAAATTTAAAACTTTAGATTATACCCTTTTTGAATTTCAAATACTTGAACATGCATACTTTGAGAAGTACTTTAAAATAATATTTTTTCTATGACTTTAAATTTTTCCCTTCCTTGAATCTCGGGGTCAAACCTAGTTTGACCAATTGCAACATGGTAGTCTCCAATTGGCCAACCTACACAGTCACCTGCATGTCATCACCACGTCATCACTAGGCAGGCTCATTGCCACTTGTCACCTTCTCGCAATCTTACATTCCTTATCTGGTTAGCATCTATGTAATGTGGGATTGTGCTAACCATAGGATTTGGACACATGTCACGATCTAGTGCATCGTTCTTGATCTACTCTTGTGGCACCATCTCACCACTAGCTGAAACCCATCACCACATGGCACATGCCTGCATAACCACATTATCTAACTTCCTCGCATCTTTATCTTCCAGGTATGCACCAACCCTCTGATCTTCCACATGTTGGGATCTCATGCACCATCATTTGAACTCATCACATCATCACATGCATTGGTTTTTCTAAAATTTTCCCCCAGTCACCTCTAGCTATCTTCAAATCCAAGCTGGCCACGGGGGCCCCATACATGCATGCGGCTTCCAAAACAAGCCATGTCTTTAAGAAATTATACCATACATCTAGAAAGGTATTTAAACATTCATATAACTATCGACATAGACAATATGGGACTATTTGTTCTATGTTCCCTCTTTCATGCTACCTTCTTTCAATATTGCCAACTCTGTTCTAACTTTGTAAATGCCCTTCATCAGTGAAGATGTAGCTATGAAAATGAGGCTATCCACAATGCTAAAAGGGATGTTGTCATAAGAAATGGTGCTTTTTGTTTTCTGTTAAACAATAGTAGCATGCAAATGCATCGCCTACAAAAAAATGATGAGCATCTCTACACCCATGTTCTTTTCTAGAAATGTGATTGCTGCTAGGAATCAATTGTCATCTTGCTAGGGTCATTTTCCTTCTCTTTGTTGGTCACTCCTTTGCCTCAACATGTAGCTCTCCAACATTGATTGCATATCTAGACATGGGTGTCTTGTTCACTTGCATTTTCCTCTTGCAAGGTGGCTTTCACTGCCTTTAATCCTTGGGACTGCAAAATTTTCATCTTGTGGGTCTTTCCTCAAACTTTGAATGTTTGGGGCTCTTTGCCTTCATTGCTGCATTTTTTTATCATATATGGATGTCCCCTATTCTCTCCTAGATGTCCTCTTTCATTGCAGCTTTGATGGCTTCATTGACTTCATATCTATTATGGGTGTGAAAGATGAGGAGGCCCTCCAATAGGTCCAAATCCCCAAGATGAACCTTTATTTGGCCTACCAGAAGGCATGCCCATGTAATCTTTCCTAGGACTACTTGGTGGAGTAAAAGGATCAAGTCAATTATGGCCAAATTTAGATTAGGGTCCCATGAAATTAGGCCTCATTCAACCCAATTTGGGTTTTCTTCCGATCATCTCCTCATGTTCCAATATACTTGAGTTCTTTATACCTTGGTGTGCCTCGTATCCATCTTCTAAACAATGGCAAACCCATACATTGCAGATAAGTATCAATGATCTGGTGCTCAATAGTTTAATACATGTAGCTATCCAGCTTGTCGATGTAATCCTCCAAAGGAAACAAGTTTGCAAGTGCTACTATCTAGTGACCATAATGTATACATTTCATCATAGCATAGTAGCTATCTTTTCTTACAAGGGAAACCACCTTCATTTTCTTCTCCTCTAATCCACACCCTTACCCTTTTTAAAAAGAAATGAAACACTTCACATTCAAGTCCAAGTCAAACACAACTTTTGTGGAGGTAGATGTCTATGTAACATAATTTCCCTTCTTAAGTGCACATTCGTAAACATTGATTCTCATAGCTATCAATCTTGATGCATCATTTCTAGTCTACTTCAATCGAATTTTGCTTGATTCTTCAAGAAATATTTGGTGAAGTCATTGAATTTGAAATTAATTACTCTCTCAATGTTTCCACATGCCTTAACTCTCTGCATGACGATGACTCTTGAATGGACCCAAGACCTTGCCATATGAAAATCAATGAATTGCTTCTGCCAAATTTGGTAGCCACATTCTTCTTAGGGATCCAATCCATTGACAAAAAGTTCATAATATTTTATTTTATTAGGGACAAGGTTAGAAGGTATTATGAAGAGTTTCTGTGAGAACAACTATAACTATTGACTAGCCATAAACTTGTAGTGCATGATTAGTAGAAGTTTGGATATAATGATATAGATAGCAATAGACAAACCCACTCATCCAATGGTTATTCCGAGGTGATTTAAAATCAAATGTATGAAGGGAGGCATTCTTGTTTTGGATTAGGGTTATAAAAACAATAGAATGACTAATGCTTGAATCTTGAGTGGTAACATGGGTATTAGAAATACCCTCCATGATAACCCTCATTTAAACCTTATCAATCTAATGGAATTAGTCAGGTGCCAAAGTGGGTCCGACTAAAAATAATTCATTTTTGAACAACTAAATCTTCAAATTGATTTATTGATCATCTTAGACTGATTAGAATCAAGTTCGATCATTGAACCATCATTTAAAACTCATTTTACCATTAATTTGCAAACTGTTAATTTATTGCCAGAGGGTCTTTTGACCAGCTTTAAAAACTAATCCAAATACCTGACCAAGCTCTGAGAACCGAGGCACTAATTTTTTTTTCTACATACTTGCACCCTATTGAATCTCATTTCATGATGAATTCTCAGTCAAAAGATATTGACTACTAAAGTTGACCTCTCAGAACTTCCTTTAGGAAAACAAGTCAGAAAACAATAAATTGGGTTTGGATTTGGCTTTGAAAAGTAGGCAAACAAGCACTTGGAAAAATAAAAACAATAAATCTGCAATTTGGGCTCATGAAGAATAATTGGGTACATTTGGCGAGCAGTCAATGTAGGCTACTCACAATTTGTAGACTAGAAATACTAACATAAAACATTTTTTGCAAATGGAATTGACTTGCAAAAGTGTGCAGATGGATTCATCAAATCTTACAAATTGGCACACTTAAAGTATGTTTGGAGTAAAACACAATGGTACAATCCATTCGATCTCATCTATCATGAATTTCAATTTATAGCATCATGAATAAGGTTACTGATCAATCTACACCTTTTGACACCAGTAAAAAGTTGGAAATTGCATTTGGAATTATGTTTGAAAACTGATCACACATATTCTTCAAAAGCTCAAAATTGAAACATAGTAAGTCTCTAACCTCTAAAATGAAACTCAAAAGGAATTTCCTCATTTTGATCAACTAGGTCAAAGTTATAACACTTTGAATAGGGCTTCCCAGAATTCAGAATTAATTGCATCAGCATGACATTGATAGACAACCAACTTTGAGGGATTCAAAACCTAGTCAAATGGATTCAAAATAACTTGAAATCTGAAACATAGGGTCTTAGGTATGGAAAATAGATACTTCCAAAGTGGCAAGTCATGAAACACTATTGTGTACAAGATATTTAGTTGCAAACACAGGCTCTTGTCACTGTTTGACACTTAGGTGAAAATGCAGAATTGGCAATTGCTCAAAATAGGACTTCACGAAATGACTCAGAATGGGAATTTAACATCATGAAACACATAGACACACTAAAGAGAAGGTTTCAGAAACATTAAACACCTCGTGGGCCTCAAATGGACAGCTAGGTACATTTGCACAAAAAGTATTCATAGGGGGCTCAAAGTCATTCAAAATTTGAAATAGATGCTCAAAATGGGAATGCAATTTTTAACGCCAATAGTGACTCTATTTGGGGATGCATGTCCCTTGCTAGCATGGAATGGATTCAGATCTCTGGAAGAATTAGACCACACACTTGACAACAGAACTTCCTCTTGAATAGCTTTATTGAAAATAGGAAACAACTACTCCTAATATGTACAAGTGATGGCCCTGGGCCATTGAAATGTTTTCAAAACTCCTTACCTCTATCATACACCTAATTCTCATTTACATTTTCTTGAGGTAAACTAAAATTTTCTTTCTCCTTTGTTTCACCCAATACATCAACACTTTCAATCATTTCATTAGGCAAAATAAGACTATTATCATCACTTTCATAGTGCATATAAAAACTAGTCATACTTTCTTCATGTTGCTCATTGTAAAAACATGAATCAATGTGATCATAATTGTTGATATGAAACTGAAATTTATCATCATGAACTGAATCATGGACACCTTCAACCAGAAACATAAAAACTTGGTATTGTACTTCATTCAACAAGTTACATGAATCAAATTGTAACTCAACTTCTCCTTATTTGTCATATCAATACTCCATAAATCAGACTGAACATTCGCTGCAATCTCTTCACATTCAAATAACTGATTAGATACCAAATCACAAGAATTATCATTAAATTGCCTTCTCACAAGATGCTGATCCGTATCAAGTTTTTCCTCAAATAACTTACTATAATAAACCACTTCATTAGTATTACTTTCCTTATCACATGAGCAATCTGAATGTATCTTAGCCTCATGAAAACAAGAGGACAATGAACCAAAAACAAACCTTATCTCTATATCTTCATTTTCAACATAGAATTCATCATGTATATTGATGTATGAACTACCATCACATACACCTCCCAAATTCAACACAACATATTTTGAAACTATATCCTCTTTAGCATCAAATTTTGGGGAAATGACTTCACTATATGAAATTGCAAAACATGGAAAAGAACACACATCCTTAGATAGATTAGCATACCTTT